>JAKGSA010000026.1:214821-578038 GCA_033558755.1 Philaethria dido | reverse complement strand
TGTGGGGCTGCGAATGTATGCACTTAGATCTACCACTGCTAAGCGAGGACTTCTTACTGCTTTTCCTGAGAGAATTAAATAATAATTACACCGAACCTCATGGTATAGAGTAACAATAACGAGGACAAATCTTGTGCTAACCAGTAATGACAGGCAGGATATTATCATAGTACACTACTCTAGGTTTAGTCCGAAGAATCGCATTGCGCGCAGTGCGCACAGGGAGTGCTCTCAGCGCAGGAGGCGACGTTATTGGCATCGGAGGTGATAATACGCGTCCCGCTAGTACTCTCCTTTCAGGAGAAGAACTGGGAGATCTGAAATATTTAGTAACATCATTTTTATTGTAATGATTAATGTGGATCTATTATTTCATGCATTTAATTTTTGAAACTAAAATAATTCACAGTTCATGATGCTCGGAACAGAAATCATATATTTGATATGCAAGTTTACGAAAGTTAAGTAAAAAGTAAAGTAATCAGACAACCTTTCCCTTTCATTGATTGGCCTCTTACGCCTACGCCTTTTCCTTGATTCCTTTTTTTTCGTGTTGATACCTTCGCGTGGTGGTATAACTCCCACATGTCTGTAGTAGTCACACAGAGCTTTCACTAATGACCTTCCTATTTTAAAATCTTTGCTTATTAAGTTTTTTTATTGTGTAATTTGAGAAGATAGTCTATTTTATTCTACTGTACTATACTAAACGTATAAGTAAACGTCGTAATGAGAAGACAGATTATACCATCTGACACTAATTATCACGACCGCTTCTAATAAAAAGTGCCAAATATATGTTTCCATAATCTTTTTTTAAACTGTTCGATGCTTTCCGTCCGAATTTGAGATATATGATCATTAATAAATTAAAAATAAAATATTGACTATAGCAGAATATGTAACAAAACAGCTGTACAGTGTTTATTTTAGCGAAGTAATTATTGTACAACTAATATAAAAGGATACAAGCATCTTCAGTGTAGTGTATATAAGGGCCATTAGGCATTAGTCGTCGTCCACCAAATGAAGCAAGGAGTGAATAGGCATCAGTAGCACCTGTAGGTAAAGCCCTCCTAGCACTGCCCGCGGCATAGCTGTCCATATTGTATAAACACGATTCCGGTTTCCAGGCTTCTACACGCATACCGAGGAATTTAGGTAAAACTGCATGTCTTTCAAATCTGTTAAAAATTAAATAGACCATGGTAGTCAATATGATTATCGTTGAAATTTTCTGCTCTTAACTTTGAAAATAAATAAAAAAATTATTCACCTGTACACATCATCATAGGAGTTCCCTCGAACAAAAACGCCTTCATGGCTCATATCGGCGTGAATATCGATGATAAAATCCAATTGCAACGTCTATAAATAAAAAAAAATGATATTGCTACAGTACCTACATATTGGGAAATTTTGACATCGAAAAGAATGTAAATCCAAGTATTCATTGAATATCATATTTACTTTTTCAGCATTAATTTTTTGAATAAGTTCGTTAATTGCTATAAGGGCAGGGTGGGCAAAGGTGGTAGCTCTCGTCCAACAGCGATTCAGATCCGAACCCAGTAAATCTGATCGCTGATTTCCCAAAAACACACCATCGGGATTTAGCATTGGTATAACCTAAAATAGGTAAGACATTTTAAAATAATGACTTATATACTTGTTATATGATCTTTTAAAAACACATTAATATAATGAACATTAATAATCCACATCACCTGTATGACAATTCCATTTCGCAGTGCTACCGCTTTTTCTGAAGAACTTACTAGGTAATCCAGAAAACCTAAAATATAAAGTATAAATACTTTATGAATTCTATAGTTAAACGAACCTATTTAGGTAAAAAGGTAATAAAATCTACCTTGGCAAATGAAAGATGCTGGTTGTTCACCACCATGTACTCTTGCTATAATAAGGACAACACGCTTCTTAGTATCCAATTTTCCTTTAACGGTGTGGTCCTCCTTCATTTCCTCTTTCGTGAAAGGATCGCCAATTGTGATTAAATCTATTCGTCTTTTTTGCTAAAAATGTGAAATACTTGACATTTACTTTTTATTTATTTTTTTGCTTAACGTTTTTCTGCATAGCAGAGGAGGTAAGTATAATAAATTGCCTAGTGCGCCGAGCGGGAAAAAATTAATATAAATATTTAAATAAATTTTAATTTAATCTTTCTCCCGAATGAGAATCGAATCAACAACTAGCTCTTTACAATCAGACGCTGTCTTACTGCGTCACGATGGCCTCTATTTTTAGTTTTTAAATAACGTATGTTTAGTAGCTTTGTTTTATCACCTCGAACGAAAAAATACAAGGATATTACATATTTAATAACTTTATATATATATAACACGTGTTTGCTATATTTTTTTTCAAAAAATCAAATAATCTATATTATGTTTACCTATTTTCTTTATGGAAACGACAAGGCAAATGAGGGCATAAATTAATGGTGTATTTATATTTCGATTTTGAGGCTGATGATGATATAAATGTCTACTTACAGTGGTTTGTGCAATACTTTCTCTTGTAGCAAAAGCTACAGCGCGTTTTTCCCACAGAGCTAAATGTTTTTGCAACTTCGAATAGGAGTATGGTGCCGCTGCTGCAAACTGGTAAACGTCTTCTTCTTTATCAAAACCAAAGGCTAAGCTAAGTATCTTGCGGCCGCGGTGCACCAACGAACGGTGGTAAAACAGCAATCTCCGAGGAATACGTTGCCTAATCAATTATTATTTATAAACCTTTTCCTCTTATACTTACAGAAATCTAAATGATTGTGTTAATTAAATGTGATAAATCTTACCATTTTTGTCTAGAGGTTGATCGCACTAACGGCGTCATGTCATCATTAAAGAGATTATTTTCTTTTCCCAAATTTACTATGTTAAATATAACGCGCTGAAACCAATTAAAAATACCTACATATGTAAATAGAAATATATTTCCGGTAAAATTCCATAAATAAAATATAAGGAAATATGTTTAAATTGAGAGAGATATTTTTTAAGATATACATTTAGATAATATATAGGAATCACTCTTGCTCGGTATCTTATCAGTTGTGTCTACAATAGTAAAATCTTTCAAACAGTTCAAGGGCTATAATCAATTGATTTTATTTATGTAACTTAAGGGAAATATCAATATACAAGGTCTCTTTAGGCGTCACTTGTAGATGACGTTCTAATGGTATTTACGACGAATTGTTCAGCGTAACGGAATGAGTAATGACATCTTGTAAATTACATTATTACAATTCATGAACAATACCATCCACTTCAATAAATAATAAATTAAATAATTAATCCCAGGAACTCCGTGTATAAATTATATACATTTTTGTTAAATTTATAACAATTCTTTACCCCGTATAAGACAATAATTCCTTATAAATAGCAACATTAAGCGCGTGAGAATTCATTTTTAATTAAGATGTTATAATTATATTTGTACCTGATCTTGTTTAACGTTTTCTACTGTAAAATTAAACCAGAAACGTGATCGTGGTCTGCAAGTATCGGGTCTGATGAAAAGATCATATTCCAACTCAGTAATATGGTCGGCGCGGCCGAGGTTCCCGCACTCGAAGGCTGCGTCGAAACAAAGATGACCGCGCTTTGCTTTACCACTATGCCCGGGCGGACGAACAATTAGACGGTTGAGATTACCTAAACCACCCTCTCCATCACTTTCTTCACTATCTATAGAAAGAATTTAAAATATTATTTCGAACCAATTTTTTTTTTCTGTACAAAGGATTAGTTTTCTTTAGCTACCATTACGAGGACGAAGGTAAATAGTAGCGTGTTCCAGATCATCAATTAATGCTCCCATTATTATAACAAGCAAAATATTTTTCTACGTTGTGTAAAATATTTTAACTATTTTCTACGTAAGTGGCTTCTGCTGAAAAGCTTAGAAGAGAGTGCACTAAACCGAGTATACTAAGGCATTTATAAGAAAACCGTTTACCTAACACGACATAAGGTAAAAGCAATTGAAATTTCACATTCAATTTATAACGTAGTTCGATTATACTATGTATGCCTGTGCATCTATGTCTCATACACGTGCTTATGTAGATATTGTAAGTATTTGAAACCTAGAAGCTTCTTATTTACACATAAAATGTAACTAACACATACTGCTATTGTAAATAGTTAACGTATGTACATAATTGCATCGATTTTTTATCATGCATTTTTACCGATATCTAAAAAAGGAAGTTTGTTTATTCGACATCATTTTATTTCGTACAATAATTTCATATATGTACATATTTACATATAGGTATGTCAAATTTAAAATTTACGAGTATCTGTCCACATCCCAACATTAGAAAATCAAATTTGAAAATAAATTAAATATGTTTCTTGTTTTTTTAAATTACGGAATGTCATTATGAAAGCAGATTTCATGATGAACACCTACTACTACTAATTAAAAGTCTTCTTGTTTATCGTGTGTAGGTGCATTCAGGCCTTTTTTACTCAAATGTCCTACAGAGAAATGTCGTAGATGAAAATTGTATAATCTATAGTGGTACATATACTTATTAGATTTACTTATAAAGGTGTAGTAAATCGAAGTAAGTGATCATCATCCATGATGACGTCAAGTTAATTTAATTACGTATCATTAAATATTGATAAAAATCAATATATTGAATGAAATGAAGCTATATAATTTTAATAATAATCACAGATACAAAAAATAGTTGTGTATGTAATGCTAGCTTTGTATTATGTAATCTAAATTAAATTCTACCGTATTAATGTTTAAATGTAGTCTTAAAATAAAATGAAAGTATTTACACTTTTGCAATCTTCTCCTTCTCCTGTATTACACTAGCTATTAATTCTCAATTTTTTGCATATTGCAAAATCTAAAGGATAAACAGAAGCTTTTTGTATATTATTGTTCATTGCTTCATTCTAAGTGCATGTGTACGCCACCATGAGCCAATTTTCATGTGTATCGCATTTCCGCCAAACGCCTTACGTATACACGAACACATTTCTTAAAGGAATTTAGTCACGCGAGCCTTGCAATAGCTACATGTAAATGTATTTATAACAAATACTATGTGAATAACTAGAATTAACTCGTTATATAGTAGAAAATTAATTAAATTTTAGAATAAAATTGAATTACTGAAAATAACTCATTTCGTTTTCTATAATAAGTTATATTAGCGGATATTCATATATTAACAATATTAAATGCATTGATATTTTTTTAAAAAGCGATACTATAATAAATACCTTCTGTTTTAAGATTTTTTATTTTTTAGTAATATATGTAGGTATGACAGCGGTCTACAATATTTAAAATTGTAGCTTAACCGTGTAACAAGTAAGAAATGTTACTTACATTTTTAGATACGGATGTATTATAAGTATTTTCACTATTTAACTCACCGGACATCGTGGGTCAAGTTTCATTAATATTCGGCTCCTTTTAGGTGATATCGTTATGACTGCATTTGTATTTTAAAAAAAAGTCTTTTCTTCCTGCCCTACTGGGTTCCACTTGTTGTTGCCACGATACGACACAATGCGACATTTTGCTTTGTAATAATAACAAAAAATAAAATGCTTATTTCGATGCGTAACTCTACAAATCGTTACTAAGCAACGACCTGTAGCAAATGCCTCCCTCTGTTATTAGTCACAAAATGTTCCTTTATGCTTATCTAAAATAGAATTATTTTACAGAGCTTTACTTGATTTGTATACATCTACTATTAAAGTAATATAGCAAACTTAAATACCCTTCAGTCACTAAAATCTATTATTGACAGGAAAAAAAATGTATATTTAACTAGTGATATGTGTACATAGATACTACGTATGATTGATACATCTAACGATCATTTTTTTCATGAAATTACGTAGTTCATTATGTACGTCACTTATAGTAAATAATAAGTAATAATAATTTTAATAATAAATAGTCTATATAAAATATTAAATATGTTTTTTTATTTATTCATATTAAGAATTTTCCAATTTATGTAAAATTATAAAAGTATATCTAATAAATTATACTATTAAATACAATTTTATATAAATTGGTCAATTCTTCTATAATATTTCAACTATAGTAATTTAGAATTTAAAAAAAATATCTATGCACATCACTGCACCGTAATGTGAAGCTGCAAGTAGGGTAATTGTAGATCTTTTCATAATATTATTTATGTTCACACATCACCTGAATGTAACATGGTATATAGAGAGAATCTATTATACACATTAAGACATACACGTTCTACATTTATTGCCCAATCAAGATATTGTGTGCTATGGCGAACTATACAATCAACTGCCGCGCTTTGTTTTACCGGAATGTGGAAATTAAAATAGTTAGTATATTTTCTCGGATTATGGATACACCTACCACAGTGATCACGTGTAGAGTTAACAACCCACACTGTTCCACGATAAAGTCATACATAAATATAAAATAAAAATATTTACATTTTATTTTACAATATATGAAATTATATGTAAATAGGACAAACTGTGAATATATATTATATATCCTCCTTTCCTCTCGTAGATAAAATCTAGACAGGAATATGTTGGTCTCCAATACAGTTCCAAAATGAATTTTATACCTTGCTAGATGTGTCTAGGTAATGATGAAGGTAAAATGAAAAACTTATAGCGAATATTTTCCTTTATTTAACAAATACATATATTAATAATAATGTTAAATATTTTGGCATCGCAATGCCTCTCGCACCGTAAACATTTTATAAAGCTCAACAAATAAAAAAAACACATACTTAATCACTATGACAACTAATTAAACTCTACTATTTACAAAAACCAATATGGTTGCCTTTTCGACAAATAGAAGTTAAACAAATTGCTATGGAATGATACATATAACCTATTTTACAATAAATACAATTAAGTAAGTATTTAAAGATTTGAAAGTTGAGATAAGACAAAGTCCACTTTTGATAAATTTACCCTTTTTATTTATACATATTTCCAAAAAAAAAAAATGATTAAATAAATGATAATCATTTTAACATTATTTCTTAGTATCGGTAGTTATTGGTATATATATATTATATGCATATATTGCAAGGATTAATATTATTTTACTAATCAATATTGAAGAACATTAAAATGAAGGTATTTACTTTTAAATGATAGACATACAATTAATATTACAATGGAGTGTTCTTTTGCTCTTAATTTTATATTACATTTGCTATTTATTTGCTTTTGGGTTATGTCAATTCAGCACAACTTACTTTGACCAATGACACGTAGGATGAAAAAGCCCATTAGGTAGAGTCAGTCCGTCGTATTCTAGATCTACCGTTTCCTATGTTTAAATTTAGTTTTAATTAATCGTAACAGCAAGTATTTTTTAAAAAGTGTGAAACTTATTAATAGGCTTTGTAAATATGACCTCATCAAAAACATAAATGTGAAAATTCGACTTCGGCCATTAAGGAATTAACGTATAAATGGAAAATTCTGCCTGATATTTGTTTGTAAGTAAATAAATAAATAAAATTTCAGAGTTTGTGTTTTAGCTTTGAAAATTAATAAGTGGAATACGAGTGACTTACGCAACTTATTCAAGACAAGGAAAATTCCTATGATCATCACGATCAAGGATCCATTCAGCAGTATTTATCTGTATTATTAAATTATTTGTATTGTTAAGTTGGTATATTTTGCGAGGCAAAAGTTATATTATTTGTTTGTATGATCATAAAAGTATATAAAAGAAAAAAATATGTATGATATTACTTTTATAAATAAAGGCAGGAAGCTATGGAGGTTTGAGATTGTTAAAGTAAAAATAATTATGAAATCTTTGGAAAAATTCCTGACAAAGTACCTTACATTCTTATTTCGACAACGATATAAAGACATGAAATATAAATTCAACATTTAAAGACGACGAACTATTTAAAATACAATACCAATGGCTAAATTTATAACAATATATAGTAAAAACTTAAGCCTTTCTTTACTTACATCAACGTGTATCAATTCCTTTAATAACAATAAAAAGTATGTATGTTCAAATGTTTTTACTACGTACAATGTTGCTCTTCACGGCTAAGTGTCCCCATCAGTATAATGAGAAGGACCTTCCGCAGAGCATACCGAGTCTTCAGGCGTTCTTGAAGCATCTCCCGCTTCGCTCGCTTCCACTACGCTCGCACTGCCGCCTTTATTTTTAGCGCCGCGGCGAGCCTGAAGAGCCTAAGTATTTAAAAGCAGTAAAAATTATATAGAGGGAAATATAGTTATTTATCTAATAAATAGGAAGACCGTTTGGAGCGTATTATTTTGTACAGTAAATCCAGTTCATTATTTATTTTACATAATATACTGATACATATAGGTATAG
Organism: Philaethria dido; assembly: GCA_033558755.1. NCBI lineage: Eukaryota > Metazoa > Arthropoda > Insecta > Lepidoptera > Nymphalidae > Philaethria > Philaethria dido. Next base: position 569,629 of record JAKGSA010000026.1, on the reverse strand, counting down.
CAGATTTTAGCAAGTGGGTGCACCAAAAGCCATGTTATACAAATATAAAACAGATACAGCAGACATTGTTGTCTATTAAATTAAAAAATTGAGCGTGTTTAAAAACAAAAGCTTGTATTTCTGCAAATATATGTATGTATATGTATATACTCAAGTGTGGAGATAGTGCAAGTTTCGATATACTAACTGACCTATATGTATGTTGTAAAATGAATATTTCAGAATACAGTCAAAGCGTAACTTTAACAAATAATGTAACAGGCTAGCGAAATTTTGGTAGTACTCGATAGTACCGACAGGAGACCGCCATTAGTGTCCTTATATATATTAACGCAGAAATGAATTGAGCTATGTTCGCTGTTAACAAAACTTTTGTTAAAATAAAATTTTAATATAGGTAATACATATGTATGTTATAAATATTATGACAGTAATATAGCAGGAGTCACATATGCTCGAGACAATTCCGCGATAAAAATTATACATAAACTCCTCCTATGAGCGGGACGCAGGCTGACATCCAAGGGGGGCATGCGGGTGCTCCAATTCAGTGCGCATGCGATATATTCCATTATCCTTACCTTTTCACGACTGCCTTTTTTCTAAAGTTGGAGTAGGATGGAATATGAAACATTAAATTAATGAAAGTGATTTAGTAATAAGTAAACATGATCTTGTTTATTTACCATTTCTATAATTCAAAGTTTCTAGTGTATAGGGGATTTAAATACTTATAAGGTTAACCGGTATGTATACACTTACTTATTACTAACTTTAATCCATTGAGTAATGTGTAATAATAATTTAAAGATAAACAACTAGTAGGTTTTAGTCACATAAAATTAGTTGATGATCATTAACAAGGAACAACGATTTCATATACCTACATATGTATCAAATAAAATGAATTGTCCCATTACCTAATGATAAAGTTTTCACCAGCGCATGGAGTAAGTTTTTTTATGTAGTAATTAATAATTATTTTTATGTTTTAACACTTAAGAAATAAATCAACAAGGGGGCTATCGTTGTCGTCGCTATTTTGAACGTCCCTTTAGAAGAAACGTTTCACAGTGAGCACATAACACACATTACTGCTATCCATTCGTAAATCACAAAGAATAAATGATCTTGTCTTAACTATTATAAGTACATACCTGCAACGAAAATCTTCTGTGGGGAGGTTTTCTACCTCCTCGACGTTTGCTGATGTGCGGGTTATCGCGACGCAACGTCTGGTTTCGTAGAATTTCTAATTGAACGTAAAGCCGTTTCAGTTCTGCTCTTACTTCTTCTGATGTTGGCTCCTCTTCTCCTTCTGCACCAAAGCCCTCAGCTGGACCACGTCTCGATACCTGCATTATTTATATGCACTTATATTTACATATTTACTAGTCAGAGCTTTATATAATCGTATAACAACACTATCATTTGAGTGACAAAAGCATATTACGTATATACTAACGTATAAACTATTCTTAAATAGTATCAATATAAACAGAAAACGAAAGTAGCAAACCTCTTGTGCAAGCGAACGTGTGCGGTATCCGTGCCACAGACGAGGTGCAAGTACGCAGGCAAGGGCGGCGCCCGAGGAAAGGTGTGCTCGCGCCGCCGCCGCCAGAGCTGACCGCTCGGGCGCTGCACCCGCTAACGCTGCCACCCGCCACGCTGCTCCGCACAGTCCTTCTGCCCACAAGGCAGTCGCTAGCCAACCACGCTCCTGAAATATTAAGGCATAACTAGCATACACTATTTGCTATGAGTAGGATTTTTTTTACTTTCATTTGATATTCAAATAAAAATAAAGTATCATATGAAAAACATTTTTAGAAAACGTATAAAAATTTGGAAGCAACGGGTTTTGAACTTGTGCCTTTTGGAAACCGTTCAAGGGCTCTGAGCACTAAGCTTTCTTTACCTTTCTGACCATTAAGCATTTCTTTCTACGTTCTAGTGCAGAACGCATAGCTTAACGGTCAGATCACTTCCACAGTTTCCAAGATGCGTGGGTTCGAGTCCCACTGCATTCAGCTTTTAAACGTTTTCGAAAAACGTTTGCGTAAGAAAAATGTTTTCGTTTCTTAAGTGGGTGGTTAACACTATCTAAGCTAAGAGCTATCAAAAAATATAATTTTGTTTTAAATCGATTGGACTCGATATGCAATATACTCTGTTTATATCAATATCTAAATATTGAAAATTTAACTTAGTATGTATAGTCTAGATCAGGGCTTCTTAAACTATGGGTCGCGACCCCAAATGGGGTCGCGTAGCAAAATTCTAGGGTCGAGAGATTTTAATGTCAAATATTTATACATACCATTTTGGCCAATTACCAATTTGTACAGGGTCGTCAAGAAACTCGCAATCATAAATGGGGTCGTGAATAACAAAAGTTGAAGAAGCCCTGGTCTAGATTATACTTACAAGTTAAATATACTTTTAAGTCTTAATTGAACTCCCCTGTTTCTACAAGCTGTTCTTAAAGAACAATAAAGTACTCAATGACACTGCTTATCGTCAGTTTATTATAATGTAATAGGAACTTTATAATAAAAGAAAAATATATTTTTATACAATACGTTTGATGTAATATTTTTACGATACATCGGACGTATCTTATTTAAATACACGGTGATGTAACAATGTTACAAGGTAAGGTAGCATCGTAATGGCATCCCCAGTAGAATCTTCAAATTTAATATCAACTATTTGGTAATAGATGGCGCGACGTATTCTTATTAGACGGATCGGTTAAGTATAAATATGTTATATCTAAAATCGATTCTCTCTCTGTACTGGTCTGTTTTTTAATTTTTCTTATGGAAACACTTAAATCACGGTAAAACTATCCGTAGGATAGGTTTAAAATCATTAGTATGCCAAAAATTATTAAATTTTGTCCCACATTTATCAGCTAAAGTAATTTAATTGTAAAGTAATGTAATAACTAAGCTGTTACCATGCCAGTATTCATTTCCATCAATCAATTTTTACACACAAAAACAGAAATCCTCTAGTGATTTCCCAAAATATAAACTGACTCAACTAATATTTTTCGTAAATCTTTTATGTACATAATTCATAAATAAACTTATAAAACATAATTTGTACCTGAAATGGTACATTGGCATTTCTTGCAGCGTGCGCTATTTGAAGGCCAGCAAATAGAAGTAGTAGTTCTGCTGCAGCAGTGACATGATGCCAGGCAGCTCGGGCACATCCTCCGCTCGCGTCTGTCTCACACGCTGTCGTTGCTGTGAATGCAGACAAGTAACATGCTGCTCCAAGAACCATTGCCGCTACTATTCTCAACACCTGTAATTTTATGTCAAAATAATATTAATAAGTTATAAGGTAAAAAAAAAACGATGTTTTGTCTAAGAATCGAATCTAACGAGCCAGGCCCACCTCTAAGATATTTCGAATGCATATATTTTAAGTGCGATATTTCGTTTAATATAATTATAATCTAAAACTAGAGTTTTATTGACTATTTTACGCTAGAGCACTGAATGAAACTGTCGTACATAGTTCATAATCGTAACAATTTTATTAATAAACTTATTAATCATGTTATGTTTATGATAATATTAAAAAAAAAAGTTTCATGCATTATCCCGCATGGCAGGAAACTTAGTACTTTTCGTCCAAATTCGAGACATTATGTGTTAAGTAGCAGAACTCAACACCGCACTTTGTCTTATATTAATTGAAAAAAAATTGTATTAACAGCAGTTGTTTTCATAAGCATAACATCACAAACATAAACAAAAGTTAGTGCAATTATCATATATTGAATTTATTTATTATTTTTAATAGTTAATTAGCTAACCTCAGAATCCCTCGGTGTCCAACGATGCGCTTTTCGCGTCCGGAACTCAGCCAGCAGCACCCACAACCGTAACACCACGGAACCGTAGCATGCTACGAAACCAAGTTCCCGCAACCAAGCGCCAGCTACACACCGCCATCGAGCAACCGATATGTATTGGGAAGCAGCCTGTATTTTAAATTATATGTATATAACTTAATATTATTAAAATTAAGCTATTAAAAAACTTAACATGTAAGTCCACGGAGGTAACTTGAGATGTGTAATTAAAAATGTTACTTTTTTATTTTGTTACGTCTAGAACTACTTTGAACCAATATGTGAGTAATCTACATTTCAATTACCAATTACAATGACGTCGATTTTTCAAGATTAATTCATTTATCTAATAATCCGAATAAGAACGTTACTTATAAAAATTAAAAATCTCACTTTAAATACAATATCTCAGCTGATGAGATTTATTGAATAAAAAACAATATTTATGTTACTACGATATTCGATACACATAATATAATATTACCCAATGCCTACGTATCGTACGTATTTGCATAACGACATCGCAATTGCAAACGAGGTCAAACTAATTGTTGAATGATATATGTATGTATGTATGTTATCTAATAATATAGACTTAAAATGTATAATTTAGAAGTTATTTTCTTAGAAATCATCAAGTTATATTCTACGTATTGTTTACATAACTATCTTTGATACGTAAATACTCAAAATAAGTACCACTATTAACAACGTTTGATTGACATGTTTTTGTTTCGGTTTCGGTTGATAGAACTTTCTTTAACATTTAAGTGATGACAAGGGATTTATTTTATTGTTGTTTTTCAGACCACCTATGGAGATATTTAGTTATCAGAATACTTGAGACAAATATAAGATAAAAAAATTATAGTGGCCATTGAGATATACTGTATTTGACATATTATGGAAGGCTTATCAATTTTTTCTTTTGACATTATCTAGCAAAGTTATTTTCAATATGTATGACTGTAATCATTTCTGGTATTTCTTTAAATATAAACTTTACTTAACCGTAAACTGGATTTACCAAATGTTAAGAACCATACTTAATAAGCAATAACAAGTTGTACTCCGTCACTTCGTTTGGACTATGTAACGTAAAATACTGTTCTTTTTTGTTTCCGCAGGAATTTCGAAAAAACCTTTCTACCATACACTTCCCAAGAAACCTACATGCTAAATTTCGGCTTTCTACGTCCTGTAATTTCGACTGTGCTTTGCTCGAGACCAACTCACTAACGGAAGACTTTTATGTATACAGATTAGTTGTAGTATATTATTTATTGCTTCTTATTTTAGTATAATTATATATTTATGTAGCTTAATTATTTTGTTGTTCATGAAATATGACGGAATGAACTGTATGCACTAGTGATGTTACTAAATGTTTTCTCTCGAGAAAAACATCTCAATTTTTTCTGAGAATGTTGTCTATCTATTAGTTTAAGGAACACATTAAACATGAGTGGAGTGCCATTAAATTTTCTTAAATTACTTTATATAATTTTATTCTTTTATACATTTGCCAGAGATAAACTGAAAATAGTCAAGAATATTGCTGTTCGATGTATTACATAAAACAGTTGAAGAAATTTAAATGCAAAGTGTTTCTTTACAAAATAATGTACTCGTAAATAAACACATATTATCCATAAATTCTATTTGTTTTTATCTTCCCGTTTGAAATGCAGAAAGCATTGTCAGAAAAATAAGTACTTAGGATCTCTGTTCATCAGCATCATGTAATATGTAAAGATCGAACCCACAGCCATCCTGTGAATGATTAGACGCTTTGTCCCTAGCCAAGATGGCGTTATTATTATTAAATGTAATATGTATTACTATTGAAACAACTTACCGACGCATACATCAACATTGCTCCTAGAAGAACAACTTCAAGTACGGTCCACATACCCATAGCAACCGCCTGTAAATAATATTGATTTTCTTCATTATTCAAGGTATAACGAAAGAAATAAATATCTGCTATATTTCTGTGAATGTCCCGGAAAATCATCCACCCAGATTGCTCTAGATTAAAAACACGTACAAGGAAAACTTGTATAAACTTTGACACTAGGTATTTTTTTATTTTCCTAAGCTTTATATAAAAATTCGTTTAAATATAAAATGTTTTAATCTAACCATGTGACAGTTGGAATTAAATATTGAATATACCTAAATTTAATCGATTGAATGATATGGATTTAATCTAGCATTTTTTTATTACAAAACCGTTTTCATGTTAAAACCAAACTTACGTTTATTATACATTAATCTCTAACTAGATTGTAAAGCAGTAAATAATTAGAAACTTACTTTACATTTCCTCTTTTTAAAAATAATAAATCCGATGATAATGCAAAGAAGCATGCCGGCGAGGTTAACTGCCAGAAGGGAAGCGCGATAGGCATCTGCGAGGCAAGCAACAGGGTTGCTGCCCAGCCCACATGGTGTGCAGTTCAGCTGGCCTTTTTCAGACAGCATAGTCCTACTGATCCAATCCCCACCCCCGGAGTGCCAATGACCGGAACTGCATTTGCATCGATACTGAAACATCGCATATGGTTTATGCTTCACGCTTTTTTGTATTACCATAGGTAGGTAGGGTAGTAGTCAGAGAGAGAGAATCAAGTCTCAAAACAATCCATTCTTCACCTTCCTCCCGAAAAGGATAAATTTTATGTTGCGCTGCGCTTTGCCGTACTAGATCGGAGATTTGGAAATAAATCAAATATAATCACTTCCCTAACTAACTCATAACCAATTGTATTCACAGTTAGATGCTGTGCTCATTGCACCACGATGGGCTCAATGGATTTACATATGACATCATGTATGCAAGTGTGACGCAAGCAAAAAATCTCAACTACTATCTTATATCACTGTTGTCAAGACACGTCAAAATATGTATTAAAATCAGTGTTTATAGAATTTTATACTGCACAAAAACATAGACCACTTTTAAGCGAATATTAAATCTAGTGTCATATACCTGGTGCATAATTACATTATTTAGAGAACATTTTGAAATACATCTTTTTTTAATACTCTTTTACTTAAGTGAAATAAAATATATTAAAATAAATTCTAAAGCATTGCAAATAAAATTTTATGTATATACAAATAGTAATAATTTAATTTAAACAATCGGTAACCATTCAACTTCATAGTAAAACATATTATTTAGATATTGGTCCACGCTTGTTTAATGTAAGCAAAATAAACTATTAGTGTTAAGTCTACTCAGTAGTCATACTGTGAGGTAGCATGTTAAAGTTAACAGATATGTTATTTTACCTCCAATTTTTGGTCTTTGTTTTCAGATGGAAAAGCTTCACATTCCGTTGTAATTGGGTCACATAAAGGTTGTCCACCTAGCCAATCATACATCGTTTCCTCACAAGGTAAAGTAGGTATACGTCGGAATAAAGCAGCAGCCGCGCGATATGATCCCGCTCCTCTTGCTGCAGCTGTTCCCCCCCACCATCCAGCAGATCCTTCGCACGAGTACCACGCATTAGACCAAAGAACCAGACTAGCATTCCAAGCTGAGGCTAAAGTTCGCCAGAATTGTTGAAGTGACGCAGAATTATTTTGTTGAAATATAATAAGTGTTTGTGGTTCTGTTATGAAGAGTATTCCAAGATGAAGCTGTGGGGCACCCAGTGCAACAGCAGCAGGCGGTGGACGGAGAGGAGTGCGTGAGGCGGCCCTCGCAAGTGCCGCCGCCCTTGCTTCGTCCGCTGCGCCTTGCTCTACGAGCTCTGACAGAGCACGCGCTGTTTGTGCAACAGCGGCTTCATACTCTCGAACATTCTACAACATTAAATAATTCATTAATTATTTATTTCTTTTTTCTTATAACTGATACTAATAACGACAGTTATAAAAACCGCAATAAAGTTCATCATTCATTCAAGGTAAGATGTGCTATTTCAATATTATTTCTATAAAAAAGAGGATATTGAAATTCCAATATAAAAACCTTACGCAGCGAAGGAATATGAAAATATGCTATAATGTGATTTATTTATAATACATAATACTTTTACTATTCAGTTGAGTTTTAGCACTCATAAAGTTATTGTAACGGAAAGATAGACTGTTAACTACCACTAAAAAATGAGCTTTATAAAATATGTCGTCACCGGTGGCAAAGGTGGTGTCTTTTTAAGCGGCAGTGGATCGCAGGGGACGGGAGCGTACGGGGGCGCGGACGGCGAGCTGGCAGGCGCGGCGGCGCACGCGCACCATGCCAGCGCCAGAGCCGCACACCGCGCCCACCGCGCCCCCATCGCTCTCCTGCTCCCCGCTTTCTGTAATTGCAATAATATTATCAACAAAAATAATGAATTTAGCGGTCATTGACAATACAAGCTTAAATATCCATAATATTTATATGTTTCATTTTCTACGAGAAAGAACTTTTAAGAATTTATTCGTGCGGTTACCGGACCCATCACCTTGCAACGTGAAGAACTGGGACTTGCGACTCAAGTATAAAATATATGTTTGAGAGGTGAGATAGATTTTAGAAAGATTATACCTTTGGCTCCTACTTCTAATGTCTACAAATACAATACCTAGTTATTTCGTTGGTAAGTGAAATTTTCATTTATCATAATATTCACAGTAAGACACAAGAACAAGTAAAACACACACATATGTATACTATTTATGCGAAATGGATAAAGTACAACTGATAGACAGCAAATTACTCGCATTACAAGAACATCTTTTTACAATATTTTTTTTTATCGTCACTGGACAAAATCGTTCCCAATTAAAATATATCCTAAATATAATAGCTATAACTATTCAATTATAACTGTCTAGTTTCAAATAGATTGGCTAGAATTTTTTTCAAGGACTAATTAGCACATAAAAAATTGCAATTCCTATTAACAAAATAATTAATAATAATAATTTGTTTGTAATTTTCGTTAATAACTCAAACATTATTTAATAATATTTGAGAAATTAAAAGAAAGGGTTCTGAAAGGGAAGGACATTTTCAATAAAGTCTCACGCCCAGAACTCTAAATATTTAAAATTTGTTTATAGCCCCAAAATTATGAGTAAGTACCGTCATAAAAGCGAGTCGTCAAACATGTCGATTTTTCTAACTGGTAATTAAAAATGTATTTCTAGTTCACTTAAAAAAATAATAATAATAAACAATTTCTTTCCCATTATAAGAAGGAAATAAGAAGAAGAAGAAGAAGGAAAGAGGCGAAAAGTAATAAATATAGATCAATGGTTCAACAGAAAGTAATACATACAATTTATAGTAGGTTTGATCGTTCAAAATAAAGAATATATAATATGTTTTTTTATAATCAATTTGTGTGAAAATGTGTACGATTAGCTAGCTACAGCCCCGTTTGTAGAAACGTTATGGATCCTTACGATATTTATATTTCCATTTACTATAACAGGTGGTTGTCATCGAAAGTTAGGCTCAAGACTTCGCCACCTAGTTACTAGCCTATTTTTTTTCGTTAGTAACATACAAACAATTTCTTTCATCCATACCTTGACAGGCAGGAGATTATCTAAAGATAAATAACTTATATCTACACTTTAATAAAAAAGTAAAAAATGTGTCTTTACATTGAGTATACTTTCTGTATCGGTTTTCGTAAATCATGTACAATACCTTATTTTAAAAATATAAATAGGTACTTTGATATTATAATATTTTGGTTCGGGTAAAAAGCATAAGAAAAATATACGAAATATTAAAAATATAATATTGTGATTTTTTTCTTAACTTATGATAATATTTTTTTTCTTCGATTGTTTTGTTCTCGTTCTTCTAAATTTAATGGTTCTGGCACAGATCGTAATGGCTCACCAATTATGAGTCATTATGTTCTTTATATTTCGCCCAACCAATTTCTAATGTAATTTTATTTTTTTAGATGAGGCTTGAAGACACCCTTTTTGCATGTATTACATATACAATCAAGCCCACCAGTGCTTTTTAACCGCATCTAGTAACGGCATATTTAAAAAAAAAGTTACATGAGAAAAAATAATCTGTTCTCTTTCCTACTATATCTTCGAAAATGACTGCGATATTAAACTTTAACTTACGGCCTTCCTGACAAAATCCGACTAAGCGACGCGCTAACGTGTGACGTCACCGTTACGAGTTGACACTTCCCTACCTGCATACCATAGCTCGCTTTGCACGCAACCTCCATATATATTTTTTTTCTTATCGTGAATTACTAAAACGCTTAAAAAATATTGTATCGTGTCTATGTGCAAGCACGGATTCAGCTTTCGAAAAAAGTTGTAGTCTGAACTACCTTGAAATCGGCCAACTACGAGTCGCAGTCTAAACTAAGGAGATTTTTATCATTGAGACACGAAAATGATCACGTATTTCACCATATTTTTCTTATTTTGTTAATATATCGGTGTGTCGGTGACGTCTACTGCAAAACCACTTAACCAAAAGTAGCTGATAACTTCTAAAAATAATATCGCCGCACGTGGAATGGATTTAAGATGTACTTGATTAAGGAAAATAAATTTGGGGTAAATTCATGTAAATTAATACAAATACATTATAATATCTTTCCAGGTATGAATGAGTTGATAAATCGAAGGTTTTCAGGACTTGCATTTTTACATCGAAAATTACTTTTTAAATGTTTTTCTCAGTAAATTTGTGTATGAAATACAACTACAAGGTATCCCTTAACCTAGTGTCAAGACACTCCGTTCTCTGTTGAGTCGTGGAATTCAACGCCGCACTTTGTCTTACCAGATCAGAGAAATGAAGATATTTTAAATAAGATCATTAATGTTGAGTCGAAATGAACCCATAACCTACCAACGAGCGTTTAGAGTCAGACGGCGTTCCACTTTGCCACGATGGCTTTACGATACTTTACGATACGTGATATTTTTTCTCTATGTAAACATAGAGAAAAAATATCACGTATCGTAAATATTTTTATCTAATATATAACGTAAACTTTTTCCTCAGAATTGTTGTGCTTAAGATTTTCAACTAAATTTATCTGCCGTCAGATAATGGAAAGTATATAAAAGAAATCATTTATATCATACTATGTACACATAAACATGTTGCATCGATTATACTTCTAGTAAGTAATGCATATAAGTATTTAAATTCTTATTTTATAATACTTATTATAATTTAATTTAATATCAACATATAGCTTTTTGATATATCTGGTGGCGCAAGGCAGCTGCAAATCAGCAACACGCCATGAGGTGAGAAGCTTTCCCGATGACTTTCTGTTTGGAACGGCCACGGCATCTTACCAGGTTGAAGGCGCTTGGGATGAAGATGGTAAGAGATGTTTTTCTTTATTTTGAAAGTATAGAATTATATAATTCCAAAGTAATAAAATATTAATGGTAATAATAATAGCTGTTAATAATAATAAATGTTATAAATAATAATAGCTGTTAATGTTCGATTTAAAGGTAAAGCTGAAAATATTTGGGACCATTTAACTCACAGCAACCCTTGCATTATCAAGGATTGCTCCAATGGCGATATTGCAGATGACTCTTATCATCAGTACAAAAGAGATGTTGAAATGATGAGGGAACTGGGACTAGATTACTATAGATTATCACTATCCTGGCCAAGAATCCTTCCTACTAGTTTTCCAGACAAAATAAACGGAGCTGGAGTTGAATATTATAATAACTTAATAGACGAAATGCTTAAGTATAATATTGAACCAATGATTACATTATACCACTGGGATTTGCCACAAAAATTGCAAGAATTAGGGGGATGGGCTAATCCTCATATTGTGGACTGGTTTGGGGATTACGCACGTACAGTTTTTGAGTTATACAGCGACCGCGTAAAGTACTGGATAACTATAAATGAGCCGTACCAAGTTTGTAACGATGGTTATGGAGCCTCTATGAAAGCTCCAATGGTGGATAGTAGAGGTATCGGGGAATACATGTGCACTAAAAATTTATTATTAGCTCATGCAAAAGCGTATCATATTTATGATGAAGAATTCAGACCAAAATATGGTGGTCAAATATTTATCGCTTTCAGTGCTCAATGGTACGAACCTTTGAATGAAAATGAAGTGGAATCCGCTCACGATGCTAATCAAATTATGGTAATTACGGGACTATTGAATGTCTCTTTTTTCCAATATGAACGGAATGTTATTTCACTGAATGTTATTTCTGTTACAGTGGGCCCAATATGTTCATCCTATTTTTTCACAAGCCGGTGATTATCCACCAGTAATGAAAGAGAGGATAAATGTTAAAAGTTTGGCACAAGGCTTTTATAGATCCAGATTACCAGAATTAACACCTGAAGAAATTGATTATATTCGAGGATCATCGGACATTTTTGGCCTCAATCACTATACAAGCCTCTACACATACAGAAATGAATCTGTGTACGGCTACTACCCATCTCCATCCCTTCAAGATGATCTAGAAGTGTTAACGTTTCAAAGCGATGATATGCAAATAGGAGAGTCCGAAAAAGTAAAGGTATAAAAGAAGTTTCATAAATATAATTTACACATACATTCTTGTAAATTACATTTATGTGTGAATTGTAATTTGTTTGTCGTGTACTCATAATATCTTTTTTGTGATATAGCGTATTATCCAATTACTTTCAATTAAATCTGCTAGTCGAACACTAACCATATTAAAATAGAATTTGAATAAATATATTTTCTTAATATTCCAGTATGCGCCATGGGGCTTTTATAAACTGCTCACTCAAATTAGAGAAGAGTACAATAATCCACCAATAATCATAACTGAAAATGGATTTGCTACATATGGCGGCTTAGATGATGACCATCGTGTTAAATATTATCGTGATTATTTAGAAGCGTTATTGGATGCTATAGATGAAGGATCTAATATAATAGGCTACACTGCATGGAGTCTTTTAGATAATTTTGAATGGATGTATGGATATACGTAAGTTTCAACACTGTTTAGCCTTCTGTGAAATATCAATTAATAATAAATACTGAATCTTTATTTATAAATACAAATGTATCATAAATATATATTTGTTTCAGAGAGCGGTTTGGTCTCTATGAAGTTGACTACAACAGCCCAGAGCGCACGCGCACCGCCCGTAAGTCCGCCTACGTGTACAAAGAAATTTTGCGTTCACGCTCCTTAGATCATCATTACGAACCAGATATGTCCAAACCTATGACCATTGGCTGAACCCTGATCTGTTATTATTCTTTATAGCGCTACTAGCGTTAATTAATAAATGAAAATAATAAACATAATAAATACAATTACGTTTTGTTTCATTATGATATTTGCATCATTTTTAAAAGAAGGTAATTAATTAAATTATTATCATTATTATTTATAATAATAATATAATTAAGTAAGTATTAGAGCAGAAAAAATGATTAAGACAAAAAGATATGAATGACATTTCAAATTACGGAACTGAATATGTAGTATTCTATTATTTATCTTAACCTAATTCTGAAATTCACGTAAACAATGACTTGTGAAATAGAAAATTTAAACGTTATAAATTTAAATTTTAAACGTACAATGATGTATACTAAACGTTATTCGTTTGATATCTCATATTACACTTTACTTACTAGATTTACTAGATTTTTTAGCATATCGCAAAACAGTTCTTGAACAATACAAAAATATAATACAATACATTATTTAGACCAGCTGATTATAGATCTTATGCACAGGGCTTAGGTTGTTCAAGTGATAAATGCGATAGAATAACAAATTAACGGTGAAAATATTAAGAGAGAAATAGAGTCTAGTATCATGACACTCCGTTGTCCACTTTTTGACCGTAGCAGAACAATACAATAACGCCAAATTTCTCTTTTTTTCAAATTCTCCGCTGACATAATTTTATTAAAAAAGTGTCTAAAGTTTTCATTTACGTATTTATATACTTACATCACAAATTTGAAATGATGGTAACTATTTACTACCAATATAGTAAAACTAAGTAATACTTAATATTTTCACTTCCTGGGTCTGGTAACAAGGCAAAGTGCGGCGTTGAGTTCCGCCACTCAGCACGCAATGCCTCAACCCAGCGGAAAGTGGGAAATGGAAATATTGGAAGGGAACGGAGTGTCTTAACACTAGGTTCTCAGGTTCCCTCTGCCTACCCTGCTATCTGCGGGATACAGCGTGAAGCTAAAAAAAACAAAATCAAATCAGACACAAAGTCTCTATAGATGTAATTAATCATTCAAGGATACGTTATATTAAAAGTCTATCTAGATATATTTTATGTAATAAAAGAGAAAAGTCATTTCCGTATGTGAAACATTTTAAAATATCAATTGGATACTTGTCTAGGTAACTTAGTCAAATGAAAGTCGGCTAAAAACTTGCAAAAACCTTTATTTAAACATCCTAAAACTTTCACAGAAATTCCAAGGTTAAAGGTAAACAAATGGACTTTTTTAACATTTATTAAAAATATTTCGTTTTCGTGGGTGCTACGATTTTCTACAATTTTTGACGCGGTACCTTCTAAATTTCTGGGTAATAAAACTGACTACGAAGGCCAAAGTCCATCGTTTAATGTATTAATCGACAGCTTTTTTGACGACCTTGCGAAGGCACAGAAATATTTATTCTGTATGTACACTCACATCTTTGGTATTACTGGACGGATTTGAATAAAACGTTTTTTATTTTATAGATATAATATCTCCTTGATATCGGGACATACGGCAAAATTTATTTGAAGGGCTACGTTACCTGATGTAGAACCATAATAAGTAAGCTAAGCTATAAGAAACAGGGAAACAAATGGAGAAATTGAAGAAATTTGATAAGGAACTTTACTAGATCAGTTAAAAACTATAAGAAAGTAAGAGTAAATGGGCTTTGGCAAAAGTTATTTAGTATGATGCACAACTGTATTCAGTTGTACTTTTTTCATAATCAAAAATTCCAATATTATTTTTATCATTGATTAGTAGATGCCCGCAACTTCGGTTATGTGGAGTTTCATGATTCTTGACATATTACTTTTTACATTATTTATATTATTACATTATCATTATTCCTATTATTATTATCCCGACCGGTGAACGAGTCTGAGACCATCGCACTTATACTCACACGCTGTGGCATTACGATGGTCTCAATTTTAATTTATCATCAAAAACTGGGCATCATACTAAATAACTTTTGCCAATGCCCATTTACTCTTACTTTCTTATAGTTTTTAACTGATCTAGTAAAGTTCTTTATTAAATTTCTTCAATTTCTCGATTTGTTTCCCTGTTTCTTACAGCTTAGCTGACTTATTATGGTTCTACATCATGCCCTTCAAATAAATTTTGTTTTATTAAACATCTCTTGAACTACCTACAAGGCGAACATTGAGAATTCTTAATGAATATGATTAGATAATGTAAAAACATTCAGCGTGCTTATCTCTTCAATTTGCTAGTAAACGTGGTTATTACATAACTTGTAGTGCCTGAAACTCCGTTTTCATAAATAAAAAATCTATTTAGCGATAACAGAGTCCCAGGCGTTTCCTATTTGACGCAAAAAAATAAGTTATTGCAACAAAATTATAGCCATGAAAACTATTCGAAAAATTTTAAAATATTTGTATTTTGAAGCAAAATTAGAATAGGAGAAAGAGTTGTATCAGACGTTAGATATTAACTAATAGGGGAACGGCGGGTACCCCAGGACAGCGGGTAGCCCCGGACACTTCAATTTCTAAGAAACTAAACGCATTGCTTAGACAAAGAGTTATTGTAAAGATAAAAATACCTAATCCACTCCAAAAGTTTAAGTTTCATATTCTTTTGTCATAATATTTTTCGTAAAACGGATTTTTACAATAAAAAGTCCGTTTCCTTAAGTAAGATTCGTATATATCGCCAGTGTTAGTTATCTTTAGGCTGGTGCGTCCATGACGACAGGTAGGCGGGTTTTACTGTCTGGTTACACAAAGCTTTGACTTTGACTTTTCGCAATACATAACGCAATCTCTATATTAGAGAAAAATAAAAACTTACCCTTAAATTACGAAAAAAATTTTTCAATTTTTTTCAGAAATATTGAAAAATGCGTTCGCCTTACAATAAAATTTATATCTATTATAAAAATAACAGCAATTTTATAACTGATTTAAGATATTTTTAAGTTTTACTTACACACCTACATACATTACCGGTGTGTTCAATGAGGATTTAGTGACAAAATACTCCGTACACCATTTTCCTCTGGAATTTGGCATTACATGTTCAGTGCTAAACCTCAACGATACGTTTTAACTTACCAGAACGAAGAGATGAATATATTGATTATATTTTAATTCTATTAAAATTTGAATTATTTCCTTTTTTCGTCAATCCGGAGTGGGAATTGAACCCACTAATCATGTTTAAAGTAAGACTGTCTCATTGCGCCACGATGGCTTCAATATATACTTATATTTAAAAAAATGAAGGCATTTTCTGTAACCCATCAGTCAATTTTCAAACTACAAGTACAATATATACACATACACATAGATATACTATAACCAAGTTGACTCTATTTGGAGTAGCTAAAGCTTAGAAGTACTGATATGTAATGTTATTTCCTTCTCACATAACCTCGGCTGCACTAAACGACCTATTACGTAGTAGCACGGTACTTACATGAGGGTAACCATCCACCGTTTGGTGCTAAGCTGAGAATATGTGCTGCTTATTTTGTTATTTTAATACTTAGGTTCTAATTTCGGTCTAGAAATAGATTTTTTATATCTTAGGAAACATTCAACTTAGCAGGACTCAAACCCGTGCCTCTTGGTTACCGTCCTGCACACTAAGCCATACGTTCATAGAACGTACCGTTTAACCATTTTGTGCTAGCTCTGAATTTATGCCGATTTTTTAATTTTTAATTTCGGTCTAGAATTAGATTTTTTCACAATTTAAGGAAGTCTGTTAGGGTAGTCGTAGCGCAAAGGCACGAGCGTGCGAATGTATGTGCGACAGGTTGTGGGTTCGATTCCCCCTCCAGGACATGTAAAAGTTTAGTATTTTCATTTCCTGGGCTTGGTAAAAAGGCAAAGCGTGGCGTTGAGTTTCGCCACTCAGCACATAATGCATCCATTCGGCGAAAAGTGGGGAACAGAGTGTCCTCTGCCTGCTATCCTTCTATATGCGGGATTTGACGCTAGGTTATCTGGTTCCCTTTGCCTACCCTGCTATGTGCGAGAAATAGCGTAAAGTAATTATTCTCATTCTCATCAATTAAGCATCAATTTCAAATAATAAAGTATTAAAATGCATACCTTAGTATTAAATTGATAATGCTTATTACGTATAATCTTTCATTTTCACCAGAGGTTTTTAGCTGTTCCATTTACGTTTGAATCAGACTGACTGATTTGTCTCACTTGGTACCAATATGTTAAAAATGTACTTCAGTCAAGTAATAGCGGAAAAAAATCAATGTAATTAATAAAATTGCGTACCTAAAGCTACGAATAACATTTTCGATTAACATGGAATTGGTTTTCTGCATCTATTAGTCAACATTCACTTTCTGTAGAAAAAATATATTGCTAGCAATTTTTTTTCTATAACTGTCCAAAAATCTTGTAGCACTAACAATATTATGGAAAATATTTACAACATGTTAAAAAATGTATCTGAAAAAAGAAAGTAGAAATGCGTTATTCGCATTTGGAAAAGTGTCTAATTCATGCACTTTGTTCAGGTACTTACTTAACTACCTGCGATTTTTATCTGTAAGTAATAACTATAATCGGATTATGTTATTTCTGCAGCTTCTCCTCCCCAGGAAACAATCTTAAATGAAACTTTACTACAGTAGTTTTAGCTTATGCATTCGGTTAACATAAAATTTACAATTAATATGTTGGAGATATGAAGTTACAAAGAATATAATGTACCACAGGAATAATCCTGTATTTAAGACAAATAATCGTCTTAAATAATTGTAAGCAAAAATCTACATATCTAACTAACAGACATCTAACTTTATATGGAAACCATTATACCTTAAATTTTGAGCTAATCCAATCACATTGTTTAGCTATAAATATAAAACATTGGGTCTTCTTATCAATATTGATACATTTGTTGCTTTTGCTCATTAATATAGATGAACTTTTCCCTTTACACACATTAATTTGATTGAAAGGCTTAAAAGTTATCGATAAGATTGATATAAAAGAAGTGCTGTTAAGCATCAGGTATAAGTTTTATTGTCTATGACTATTAGTAAAATCGTTATATCAATGTATTCTCTTTAATAAATTTAATAATTTGCTTTATAACGACATAACAAAAAGAATGTAACCTACAACTGTTAAATATATGTTTGACAATTAATTTATTGACCTATTTATGATGAAATTTCATTTGATAGAGTACATAGGCTACTCTTTATTAGTGAAGCCGCGAGCAAGTGCTAGTAACTCATTTATAGAAGAAAAAAATGTATAATAAAACGTCAAATATTTACTGTAATTTTACTGAACCATTAAACATTTCTTAATATGCATTGGCCCTATTTTGCTAAACATATATCCATTTAAATTGGTATTTAGATACCGTTGATCCTATCATACTCGTATATGTTATATCATAGATATACCTAAATATATGATTTTGTAGAATGTGACCTATTATATCTCAATGTGATATAAAAATTATTAATGTAAACAAAATAAGATAAATTTGACAATAAAATAATCGTGAGAAGAATTAGAAGATTACAATATCACGATTCATGTGTTATAAAAACAAGGAGAGATACTGAATGCTTTTATAAAGCGACTTGGATTTCACGAGACACCTACAAACTACAGCAGAATGTGGATATCAATTCGTTTTATGTAAGATTGTTTTCTTTAATTATTTTATTTATTTTTTTTGTTTTTATGCAAATAAGATGTAGGGAAAGTAGTTTATGTATATATATATATATATATATATATATATATATATATATATATATACACACCTGAAATAAATAATATATCTACATATGTCATAGTATGATTATTTCTTCATTTAAATTGTATTTGTAAATCATTTATTATATTTTGTTCTCTGTACGGAATGTCTTGGTGGCAGTTTCTCTCTGCCTAGTACTGGTGCTACTTAAAATACGATTTTTTATATATATTTTATTAATGTTTATGTTTAATATAATAAAGAAAATCTTTTTTTTTAATTTCTACAGAATATTAACAAGCATTTGCTTGTCCGTATCACAATGCGACCCTGTCTCGCGACACAGCGTAAGAAAATTTCCCGCAGATTTTCTATTTGGAACAGCTACAGCATCGTACCAAGTTGAAGGAGCTTGGGATGCAGATGGTAAATAAATTTTATTATGTATTGAGCGTATGCCTTTTTGTAATTTGAATTATATTTCAAATAGATTTAAGTTCTGCGTTGTTATTCAAGTTATAATTTTTATGCTTCATTATTAAACATTCCATATATTATAAAGAATTACAGGTTATAGTTTATTAGTAAAGGTTTTCTTCTTTTTAGGAAAAACAGAAAATATTTGGGACCATTTAACACACACTAATCCAACAATGGTAGCTGATTCATCTAATGGAGATATTGCTGATAATTCTTACTACTTCTATAAAAGAGATGTACAGATGATGAGAGAGCTGGGGCTAGATTTTTATAGATTCTCTTTATCTTGGACCCGAATTTTACCTACCAGCTTTCCAGATAAAATTAACGAAGCCGGCGTAGAGTATTATAATAATTTAATTAATGAAATGCTTAAATATAACATTGAGCCTATGATAACTCTATACCACTGGGATCTGCCCCAGAAGTTGCAAGAACTTGGCGGATGGGCTAACCCGGAGATTGTCAACTGGTACTCAGACTACGCCCGAGTGGCTTTTGAACTTTTTGGTGATAGAGTTAAGTATTGGATAACTATAAATGAGCCTCATCAGGTTTGCTACTATGGATATGGATCTAAGTCGTTGGCCCCAGCAACTGACATACAAGGAATAGCCGAGTATATGTGTGGTAAAAATTTGCTAGTAGCTCACGCTAAAGCATATCAGATTTATAATGAAGAATTTAGGCCAAATCAAAACGGATCTATATTTATTTCTCTAAGCGCTCAATGGTACGATTCTGAAACTGAAGATCAAGCAGAAGCAGCATACGATGCTAACCAATTCAATGTATGTATTTTTAACGTTATATTTTTTAAGCCTACAACTACATCTTCTTTTTTTTTTTAACTTCACGCTGTATCCCGCATATAGCGGGGTAGGCAGAGGGAACCAGAGAACCAAGTATTAAGACACTCCATTCTCTTCCCCACTTTTTCCGTTCCCCACTTTCCGCCAAATTGAGGCATTGCGTACAACTACATTTTAAATATAAATGATATAAATATAAGCAAATTATCGAGATTTAACTATAATTTAATATTTAATTTTATTTTTAACATTCCATGAAATATGTTGTAACCAAAAACATACAATAAGGAATACATTTTAATCATATGTTAAATTATATTATGTTTTGGAGTGAAATAAAACTAAAAATAATAAGTGTTATTGTTTATTTTCAGTGGGCATGGTACGCCCATCCTATTTTTTCGGAATCAGGTGACTACCCTCCTGTGATGAAAGAGAAAATTGCAATTAAGAGCGCTGCCCAAGGTTTTCCTAGATCAAGATTGCCTGAATTCACACCGGAGGAAATCGAACTCGTGCGTGGCAGTTCCGACTATTTTGGATTAAATCATTACTCTACGTATTACGTTTACAGAAACGATTCCGTTTATAATACGCATGATATCCCTTCATTTATGGACGATCTTGAAGTGTCAAACTATTTTCTGGATGAATGGAAAATTGGAGAATCCGATTTTACAAAGGTATTACATATTATTTTATATAACTATAACACATACACGCTGATATGAATTATAACGAAAACATTATTTTATTACAGTCAATTTGACTACAATATTGAATATTTACTTATTTATTTTCTAATGTTTTTGTTCAAGTATGTACCCTGGGGTTTCTATAAGCTATTGACACAAATCAAAAATGATTATAATAACCCTCCAGTCTACATCACAGAAAATGGTTTAGCGACACATGGTGGTCTAAACGACGATGACCGCGTGACATATTACAGAGGGTATATATCTGCTATGTTAGACGCTATGGAAGATGGCTGTGACGTGAGAGCTTATACGGCATGGAGTTTATTAGATAACTTTGAATGGCTACGAGGATACACGTAAGTCATCATAAAATTTGATAATTAGATCGTTACAAATATAAATTGAATAAATAAAAAATAAAATATATAAGTTACAAATACTACTCTATTATTATAATTATAGCGAACGGTTTGGCCTCTACGAAGTGGACTACAGCACATTGGCGCGCACACGTACACCGCGCAAGTCCGCCTACATCTACAAAGAGATTCTACGTTCCCGGGAACTCGATGTCCACTACGAACCCGATATGACCATACCTATCAGCATTGACGAAAACCATTAAATTCTTTATGTCTAATATTCAAAATACTTCTTGTTTTTTTAATTTTCCCGTATTGTAGTTTAATATCTGAAACTATAAGCATAAATATTGTTACCGTAATATATAATTATTAATTTTAAATATAGTTGCCAATCTCTCATAATAGAAGATTAGATAACACTATCCAAAAAACGACGGAAAATAGGAAGTGATATAATATATTTCTCGATTTCCTTTGAATATACCGCCTGATATGGCACATGTGTTAAACAAAACAATACAGGCAAATAAATTATAAGCCTTAGCAATTGAAAATAATTATATATAGTATATATACGAGGACATACTACTATTACAATACTACGATAATTGTAATTTTTTGTTCGTGCTTTGTTACGAACATAGCACGTAAACAATTCTTATGTAAACTAAACTAAACAATAGAACAAACAACAATTACAGTACAAATAGATTGAAATGAAGTTGGGAATATGGTCATCCCCTTGTTTTTGTCACTGAGAATGCCTCCTAAATGAATTAATTACTCTACCTTGACGCATTGTTAGACGTGATTGAAGATCGCTCAGATATCAGATTGTATATTGGATGGATCTTATTGGATAATTTTGCATAACTGCAAGGATACAAGTAAGAATTACCTAATTGCAATTGGACATTTTATAATAAAAAAATAATTTACTTTTTGCTATGGAAATGTGATTCATTCTATAACATTCCTTAAACATTTTAAAAATAATAAAATTTTACTTTCGTATATAGTATATAAGTAAGCATAAATAAGTTAAAAATAGCTTGCATACTCTAATTAATCGAAAAATGTCGCGAATTTAATACACCAGTTTTCATATGCTTCATCGATTACTCTAAAACTTTTGATTGCGTAAAATGGGACTGCTTGTGGACAATACTAGGTGAAAAGGGAGTGCCTTCACACCCGATACTCCTGATTGCTAATCTTTATCAAAGCGGTTATTGTATGGTCAAAATTAACAACATAATCTCAGGATCCTTTAAGCTAGAAAAGGGTTTGAGACAGGGATGTATATTATCTCCTATTCTTTTTAATATCTATGGCGAATACATAATGAGGAAAGCTTTAGAAGAATGGGAAGGTGGTGTCTTTATAGGTGGCGTGAGGATTAGCAACCTGAGATACGCGGACGATACTACGCTTTTTGCATCATCTGAAGTAAAATTAGCTGAACTTTTCCAAAGAGTCAATACGAGAGTGCCCGAAATGGATTTGATATTAATATATCGAAAACCAAAGTTATGATTATTGAAAGAACCGGTAAACATTCTAGGACTGGAGAGCTATCTGCGCTAAAAATCGTTAGAGAATATGTTTACCTCGGATTGCTAATATCCGACCAGGGAGGAAGTGAGCGATAAATCAGAAGAAGGACACAAATTACCAAATCTGCTATGAGCAAAATGACGTATTTAGCAAAAAAAGAAAAGATTTGTCCGAACGTTAATTTTTGCTATATTTCTCGGAAAAAGATTGATGCGTTGGAGATGTGGTGTTGAAGAAGAATGCTTGGATTGCTAACAGAACCAATAAGTCTATATTGGAACAACTTAATTAATGTAAAATGTAGATTGTCAACAATATGCTATAGTAGAATTCTTGCATACCTTGGTCACGTCGCCCGTCGAAACTCAACCAACAACCTTGAAAAACTAATTGTAACGGCCAAGGTAAATGGTAAAACACCCCGCACCTCCTAGACGCTGGTGTGACCAGGTATCCGCTATTACTGGGCTCTCACTAATATCTGCGTTGAGAGAAGCCGAAGACCGAGCGAAGTGGAAAAAGATGACCACCAATGCAACGCATAACTTTCACAGACGCGACCTTCAGTAATGAAGACAACGACTACGAAGAAGACACTAATTTGTATAAATTTGTAACTTAAATGGTATACAATATTAGATTTCTTGAGAAACTTCTGTAAGTTAGTTCTGTAACTAGTATATATAGAATCAACTAGTTCTAAGTGATGCCGAAAGAAACATAAAATTTAATAAAAAATGTGCAAAAGTTAGGAAATGGTACAGGCTATGTTCCAGTAGTAAATATAATAAAAAAAATAAAAATGAACTAATAGCATATTACGATTCTTTTAATTAAAATTTATGTATTAATAAAATTAATAATTTAATAAAATCGTAAAAAACGTACTTAAATTAATGTAACATATTATTTTCAATAACTAATACGCTTAATACATTCGATTATTCGCATTAAATACGATGTATTAAATTTATTTAAATGTTTATTTTTACACATATTTTACCATTTTGTTTGGTTACAGGATCATCCTGTGTTGATGGAGCTTAAGATAAAATATAAAAACATTACATAATTTACTTTTAAAATATATTTACATTAGGTACCAGATTCGCCTCCAAATTGACAAATTATCCTGAAATCTATATAAACAATGATATGCCTTAAAACGTAGATATGGCGATCATTTTCAATTACGGTGAAGATAAGAATTCGCAGTGGCAGAAAGGAGGTATTTAATGAAGCTAGGCTCGTTGTGGAATACGTCTGCCTCCCATTAATGATGTAAGTCAGTTTATATATTGTTAAATCAGTATTGTTAACAAAAATGTTACAAAAAATATATGATAAAAATATGCCATTTTCAGTTATGAGATATGAAATATTAATATATTAATTGAGTTTTGCAAATCTTATAGTTTATTAGTTATATTTTTATACGTAAGTTTTTATTGCCATATAATACTTAACTTGCAGGTATTTATGCTTAGCTTGCTTTGCCTTTATTGAGGGCATAGCTACGAATCGACATGATGTAAGAAAATTTCCCGAAAGTCTGTGATTTGGAACGGCTACATCTTTACATATTTATATAAAATGGAAGGAGCGTGGAACGAAGATGGTAATATTGAGTACAATGGTAAAATATAATTAAACAAATTAAAAAATATATTGAAAGATTTTTTTACATGTAAGTCTGAGAATGTAAGGGAGGGCCATAGGACAGATTATGCTATTATTGCAGAATATCATACAGATGACGTAGCCGACGACTCCTATCATTAGTACAAGAGAGATGTAGAGATAATGTAATTAGCTTTCTCGACAAGGTAAATGAAAAGGAAGTAGAGTACTACAACAATTAAATAGATGAAATCACCTCATGATCACCTTGTATCATTGGGATTTACCACGAAAATTACAAGATTTAGGAGGATGGAATTGCCATACTGTTGATTGGTACACAGACTATGTTAGAGTTAAATACTGGTCACTAGTCGTCACAATCAATGAACCTCGTAAAGTTTGCTATCAAGGCTATGTTTCGAAATCCATGGCACCATTGCTAGATATGTCAGATTACAGATTATATGTGTGCTAAGAACTTACTAGTAACTAACGTAAAACTTATTACATGAAGTGGCCTCAAAAGATCAGACACAAGCTCCATATCATATAAAGATAGCACATGGGAAGGTGGAGCGTCATTCTGGATAAAAGTTATTTTATACACTAAATAATTCTTATGCAAATCAAATCACGAATAATTCGTGATGATACAAGAAACTTAATACTCAAGTAAGTGCGTAGAAGTTTATTCATTCTATATTTATTTATAATAGTTTTGCACTAACATATTTTTTCTTTTATAATTTTATATAATATATCTTCTTAACTCTACACAAAAGGAAATGAAATCTAATTAGTTCACATATTTTTAGAGAAAGATTTGGTTTATACAGAGTAAACTATGATAGCCCAGTGAGAACTCGCACACCATCTAAAAGTGCTTACGTCTATAAAGAGATCATACGCACACGCACTCTTCACTTTCATTACAACCCGAACACGATTAATCAATTTAAAATAGAAAAGGAATACTAAAACGTGGTATAGCAGAAATAAATAAGAGTTAAATTTTATTTATTATTTTAAAAAATATAGGAGTAATGAAAAATCACTTTCTTAAAAGCTAGATTCTAACCAAGCAGTTTCCTGATAAATTGACAAGAAAAAGAATCAGTAACCTTGTTTCTGACAGCAAGAAGTGAAATTTCTATAATCGACTAAAACATTTCGGCCTGTCTGGAGCTATCGTTAGTTAATTTCTAGTATATCTTTCTTATCTTTAAGATATTAGTTGCATCTTTTAATTTGGTTAGGTAGAGACAGGAGCTTGGACAGTGGAGTGGCAAGCATTTATACAAATTATATGAGGCCTCTTAAGCCTACAGTTAGGTCACAAGTCCAGGCCTTAAGTTTCGCTACCTTACCCGCATGGTAAAACCATGGAAACCATGGAATGGAATTTCTACTTATCAAATAATAATAAATTATTATGTATAAATTGTCATTTTTGTATGACGCATCAGTAATTGAATTGTATTTCTTAACTTATTTTGTTCACGTTTTGCGAAACTGTGGTATTATCTTAGCGATAAGATGAATTTCTTAGAATATTCAGCACGTATGATGCGGATAATTTAGGTCATTAATACAATAGAAATAATATACAAAAGAACAGCTGTTGTTCTTAATAGTATTGGTAATCTAAATAGTATTATTAATTATTGTTACTGCAAATCTCTATTTCTTCTTCTTCCTTCTCTTTTCCCTTTATTTGGGGTCAACTCTACTACCATTTTAGGAAATAAGTATAGATTTTAGGAACTAGGAACTAGACTCATAAAATATCTCAATGTTATATAAAAATGATTAATTTGAACAGAATAAGATAAACTTGATAATAAATAGATCGTGAGACGAGCTACAAGATTACAATATCATGATTCAAGTGTAAAGATACGAATACCATTATAAAACGACTGAATTTTCTCGAAACATCTATAACTGTAGCAGAATGTGGATATCAATTCATTTTGTGTAAGACGTTTTTTTTAATTATTTATTTATTTTATTTAATTGTTCTTAAATAATTTTGTGAAAATTAGACAATAGACAATATATGTAAACGCAGTGGTTTAGCTGTAAAAGAGTAAAATGCATAGATTTTTTACAATTGTGTTTGTAAATCATTTATTACATTCTGTTCTCTGTGCGGAATGTTTTGGCGCTAGTTTCTCTGCCGCTCCTGGTGCTAGTTAAAATATGATTTGTTATATAATTTCCTAATCTTTATAAAATAAACATCATCAATAAGGTAGTTATTTATTTAATCTTACAGAATATTAACAAGCATTTGCTTGTCCGTATCACAATGCGACTCTGTTTCGCGACACAGCGTAAGAAAGTTTCCCGCAGATTTTTTATTTGGGGCAGCTACAGCGTCATATCAAGTAGAAGGAGGTTGGGATGCAGATGGTAAATAAATTTTATTATGTATTGAGCGTGCACTTTTTTGTTTTAGTTATATATTTCAAATAGATTTATTCCTGCCTTGCACTATCGTCCAATGTTTTTTATGTCTAATTATTATTAATCATTTGGTACATAATGAAGGCTTACAAGATTACGTGATTAAGTATTAATAGAGTATAGTGTAGTATCGTATGGATTCTTTTTAGGTAAGACAGAAAATATTTGGGATCATTTAACACACACTAATCCAACAATGGTAGATAATTCCGCTAATGGAGATATTGCTGATAATTCTTACTACTTGTATAAGAGAGACGTACAGATGATGAGAGAGCTGGGGCTGGATTTTTATAGATTCTCTTTGTCTTGGACCAGAATTCTACCTACCAGCTTTCCAGATAAAATTAACGAAGCCGGAGTAGCGTATTATAATAATTTAATTAATGAAATGCTTAAATATAATATTCAGCCTATGGTAACTATATACCACTGGGATCTGCCCCAGAAATTGCAAGAACTTGGCGGTTGGGCTAACCCGGAGATTGTCAACTGGTACTCAGACTACGCCCGAGTGGCTTTTGAACTTTTTGGTGATAGAGTTAAATATTGGATAACTATAAATGAGCCTCATCAGGTTTGCTACTTTGGATATGGTTCTAATTTGGTGGCCCCAGCAACTAACATACAAGGAATAGCCGAGTATATGTGTGGTAAAAATTTGCTAGTAGCTCACGCTAAAGCCTATCATATGTATAATGAAGAATTTAGACCAAAACAAAATGGGTCTATATTTATTTCTCTAAGCGCTCAATGGTACGATTCTGAAACTGAAGATCATGTAGAAGCAGCATACGAAGCTAATCAGTTTGATGTATGTAATTTTTAACTTTATATTTCTTAAGCCTACAAGAATATTTTAGGTATAAAAATAATTTAATATTGAAATGTATTATAATATTTTGTTCGAAAATTGAAGCTTAAATATAATTTAATTTAAAGTTTTAATGAAATATTTTATAACCAATATATTAAGGAATATATTATAATTATATTTGTTTTTTATAAATATTTTTTTTTTCAAAATAACGCTTAAATTTAAAAGTTAATAATGTTTTCGGGCGGAAAAAAGTTTTTCTTATTTTTTTTATTTTCAGTGGGCAATGTACTCCCACCCCATTTTTTCGGAGTCAGGTGACTTCCCTCCTGTGATGAAAGAGAAAATTGCAATTAAAAGCGCCGCCCAAGGTTTTCCTAGATCAAGATTGCCTGAATTCACACCGGAGGAAATCGAACTCGTGCGTGGCAGTTCCGACTTTTTTGGATTAAATCATTACTATACGATGTACGTTTACAGAAACGACTCTGTTTTTAATATGTATGACATCCCTTCATTCATGGACGATTTTGAAGTGTCATTTTACTATCTGGATGACTGGATAATTGGTGAATCAAATTCTACAAGGGTAATATTCCGTATTACTTTATTTAAATATAATATATATACGTCGATACGTAATAAGAAAAAATATCTTGTCGCCTCCGATAAGACTACAATCTATAGATTGTATATCTATAATCTAATAATATATTAAAAAAAGTGTATCTGTAAATGTAGTGTATCCCTAAATTGTTTCATAAGTGAAGATATTTATGAAACAATATTAATCTATGAAATATTAGTCTATGATTTTAAATTTTTAATTTGTCTGTTTATTAGTTTGTTTATTTGTACGCGCACATTTAAATGAAACTTTTTTGATTATTAAGTATAGGGCAGGACCTACTTACAGCTAATATAGACCGAAATTATAAGTTATAGCGATTGTTATAGCTTATAAATTCGGTCTCCAGTCGGGTAAAAGAATACATGCTATGCTACAAACTATGATTTTAAGCCTAAATTTTCAATTCCAATTCAGCAATTGGCAACAATTCTGTATGTAAAATATTTATCAAAATTTTATATATATAAATACTATTATATATATAAAATTTTGATTATATTATAATTTACTTATAATCTGGAGCAACATATAGGATAGTTCTATCGTGGTGTGAGCACCGCAATATCCGTAAGAAACATAAAAAACGACAAAGTCAACTTAGTGAAGTAAAATCTCTTTCCAATCATACTGACTAGCTTATAATAACTACATGCTATTTAAAAAAAAAATTAAAAACGAATGCTACTTACTTCTAAAGTAAGTTAATATATTGTTTTTTTTTTAATTTATGTGGACCATGACTAAGCTTGATTTCGGTAATTACTGAAGTTACCACTTCATACTTAACATTTCAGCAACTGTCAACCTCAAAAATAGTCAAACTCCCCGGGTTTTGTCACTGTTACGCATTGACAGGACAACTTCATACTAATTTGCCCATGGTCCTTACAAGCGTCCAAATTCCATGACAATACAATATTTAAAGCGTCTTTTTCCTATTTTTTTTTAAACTTATTGGTTCATTAAATGGTTATGTGAACTGTAAAGTAACATACAACAAGACTTAAAGGACTTTTAAAAAATAATGATAAGAATAATCACCCATTATGATTATAAATGTGAAAGTTAGAATATTTATATGTTAGATATTTGGATACTTAATACTTAATGATAGTAAAACGGGTAACTTTTATCTTTAATGAAATGATAATTTAGTTGAAAATAAAAACAGGACATTAAAATAAAAATAAGCAAAAAAATCTACTAGTACTGGACTGTATTTAATATATACTTATTTATTTTTATACATTTCTGTTTAAGTATGTACCATGGGGCTTCTACAAACTATTGACGCAAATCAAAAACGATTATAATAACCCTCCAGTCTACATCACAGAAAATGGTTTTGGGACGCATGGTGGTCTAAACGATGATGACCGTGTGACATATTACAGAGGGTATATATCTGCTATGTTAGACGCTATGGAAGACGGTTGTGATGTGAGAGCTTATACGGCATGGAGTTTATTAGACGTCTTTGAATGGCTACGAGGATACACGTAAGTGATGATGGGATTTGATAATTAAATCATTACAAATATTAATTAAATTCATGGAAAAGTAAATTAAATTAATTGAAGTTATATTAAAATAATAAAGATACAGATAATGCTATTATTATAATTATAGTGAAAAACTTGGCCTCTACGAGGTGGACTACAGCACATTAGCGCGCAAACGTACGGCGCGCAAGTCTGCCTACATCTACAAAGAGATTCTACGTTCCCGGGAACTCGATGTGCACTACGAACCCGATATGACCATACCTATCAGTATTGACGAAAATCATTAAATTTTATTTTCTAATAATAAAAATACTTGTTTCATTTTTATTTTTTCTATGTTGTATAACGGAGATAATACTAAACCATATGTATATAAAAAGTTGTGTCCCGAAACACAATGGAAAGTGCAATAGGAAATAATATAAATTTCTAGATTTCCTCCAAAAAACACCACTTTCACAAAAACGTCCATATATAAAATAATTCTTACAATCTTTATAACTACACAAAAACAAAAACATGGTATTGTAGGCAAAAGAATAAAACATGACACGTTATAAGATATTTCTTTATTTATTGCAAATATTTTGTCGGAACAGTTTCAAAGAGTACCCACATTTGATTACCAACACTAAGATACAGTACAAATAGATTGATGCGAAGTTATAATAAATATTTTTTTTTATAGCAAGATACTACAAACGAGTCTTAGAGTCACCTGAGATAGAGGGAGGTGATTCCCGGGCGTTTGAAGAATAATAAAAATAAAGAAATTTCTGAAGTTGTGTATTTTTTATTTGTATTTAAAAAACTCTCAATTATATATAGAATCATTACAGATATTATCAGCCTCAAAAAATACGATAAATATAGTAGATTCTAAGCAACATTTTAAGAAGTAAAACAAAGTCAAGAAGCTCTCTTAATATAGGAAACTGAAGTTTTGCTTGCTTACATTTAAATTTAAGCATAATTTTGAAAAGGGTTTCATAAGGACCACACTAATGAAATGAACGATTAACAAAGAAAATATACTCGTATAGGACACTTTTATCAACTTTGGCCGTAAATAGTTGAAAAGAGTACTTTTGACACGTTGCAAACTCCAGATGACTTTGTCAAACAATTTTTTTCACAACACAATATCGATGGCTTTTGCAATATTTTATGTTTGTGGAAATTCCTACATCTCGGCATGTGTTTACTGGTTTGGTTGTTTATCTAAAAAAACTACTTTAAGCCAAAAAAATCTTCAAAGCTCCATATTAGGGGATTTTAAGAGTGTCTGATCTTAAGGACGCTTAGGCATACCCAAGAAAAATTCTCACTGGCATTATGATTGTATCCCCAAAAACGTGAGAAACACGACAGTTTTGTAACAAATATATGATATTTAATCATAATAAATACCATTCCATATTTTAAATTCGTTTTACACTCAAACTATTACTTCAAACAAAATTTTTACTAACCTTAAAATTGGCATAAAGCTCCACGACGATTGAGTCAGCAATGACTACTTACACACTTCTCCCGGTATTTCACTGGGGTGTAGCTATGTAACCGCGATACATGTAAATATATTGGCACGCTTTCTTATACTGTTTGGCTTATTGGCGAATTCTGTCTGGCTTTAGAAATCGTCTTGGTTTAAAGGACTTTTTTTAACTTTACGCTGTATCTAGCAAAGGATCATGTATCAAGACACTTCATTTTCTTTTAACATTTTGGTTCCTCTCTTTATGCGGTATTGAGGCATTGTGAGCTGAGTAGCGGAACTCAACGCCGCGCTTTGCAATTGGATTTCATTTGGAATAATTTGTATATAGTCATAGGCTATTCATTTTGTTAAATCCATGCTACCAATTCTTATTTTTTTAAAGTATTTTTATAAATACTAAAGGCCCTGCTGAAGCGTTAACTATGCGTTGGTTTAGCAATGTGTATGTCATTTTATACGAAAGACTATGTCAAGCGAATAATGCTGTGTGTTACATTAATTTTATTTATTAATTTTTATGATTTCAAATATTAATGCATTATTATGAAAAATATTGGCTTTAGCCATTTCTTCTCCCTTTTCCACTTTAAGTATGCCAAATTACATACCCCTCCGTCAATTCGTCGGTCATACAATTTTTTTGTAAAAGCTTCAACTATTAATAATAAGTGGAAAACAACACTCGCATGTAAATACATTTTATTAGTTATGCATACATTTTTTTTGTTGAATCTGTTGCTAAGTTATGTCTAAGCTGATCTATCTACATAAAACAGTATAAAATGTGTCTCTATACAATAATTATGTTTTAGAAAAAAAATTAAAGAGAAATAAAAAAACAGTAATAAAATATGTACATGTGATTTTTTAAACAACTGTGTGTAAACGCAAATCTTTGTAAGTATTTGACGAAAATTTGGATGAAACTTTTTTTTGTTCAAGCTCCTTTGTGTTGTACAATAATAAAAAATTAACACACCACTTATAAGAAGAAAGCATTTTAGCTGTGTTTTACAGCGTTATGCCTTATGTCACAATATATATACGTAAAACATAATAAAGTCTATGAAACCTCTATGAAGTAGAGAACTAGAGAAGTATATAGAACATCATTAAGGCAACGCTAATGAAGTTACGGGGTCAACTAGTATAAAATAATTTTTTAAATTTACTTAGATGCAGTAAGTACATGAAAATAATTTCATTATACCAAAATACTAAATGCAAGCGAGTAATAAACACACGAGAAAGCCCATTTTATTGTTTTTTTACTTACATGATGTCGTATAAAGCTTGACAGCTTGTCTTAAATATTTATAATTATTTTGAAATTTTGTTTACTTTACATGTGTGGATGTGGTATGCATCTACACAAATGTGAATGCCTAACGAATGTTTATCTACTAATGACTATTATTCATTTCTTATGTAACATATATTGAAGCTGAAGATAAAAAATCTTTATATCTTTTGTTTGTATTTTATCAAAACACGTTCGGATTTGATTTAAATTAATAGTTTGTTCAAAAACCTTTACTATCATTGATAAGGATTAAAAGGGCGATACGTCGATCATTCCCAAAAATAGCGAAGATATAGAGAGAAAAAACAAGTATTTAAGGAAACTCGGCTCACTGTGAATCACGTCTATCTATCAATGAACACATAGAAATATGCAGCGAGTTACACTATTAATGTAAGTAATGTTTTTAAAATATACGTTGTTTAATATAAAATATATGTTGAAATATATATTTTTTTATGAAAATGTTTTGAGGCAATTTAATTCCTTGCGTCTTACAAGTACATATTTTAAAATCCATAATTTATGAAATTGTGATTGAAATAAAATATACATCAATCTATGTTAAATTTTGATTTAATTAAGGCAAAAAATAAATTTGCAGACTTTGGTGCCTAGCTTGCTTTACCTCTACTGAAAGCAAAGCTACGAATCGTCATGAAGCAAGAAAGTTTCCCGAAAATTTCCTGTTCGGAACAGCTACTGCATCATATCAAGTAGAAGGAGCGTGGAACGAAGATGGTAATATTGAAAGCTATGGAAATGTATGAACCAAGCCAAATAGAATATTTAAAGTTGTCTTATTGCAGATAAATCTGAAAATATATGGGATACTGTAAGCCATAGAGAAGATTGT
Organism: Philaethria dido; assembly: GCA_033558755.1. NCBI lineage: Eukaryota > Metazoa > Arthropoda > Insecta > Lepidoptera > Nymphalidae > Philaethria > Philaethria dido. Next base: position 536,175 of record JAKGSA010000026.1, on the reverse strand, counting down.
GCTATTAAAGAATGTCATACGGGTGACGTAGCAGACGACTCCTATCATCAGTACAAAAGAGATGTGGAGATGATGCGAGAGTTAGGCCTTGATTTTTACAGATTTTCTCTATCGTGGAGTAGAATTCTCCCAACTAGCTTTCCCGACAAGATAAATGAAAAAGGAGTAGAATACTACAACAATTTGATAGATGAAATGCTAAAATACAACATCACACCCATGGTCACATTATACCACTGGGATTTGCCACAAAAGTTACAAGATTTGGGAGGGTGGAGTAATCCCCATATTGTTGATTGGTATACAGACTATGCTAAAGTCGTTTTTGAATTGTTTGGGGATAGAGTTAAATACTGGTTTACAATCAATGAACCTCGTGAAGTTTGCTATCAAGGATATGGTTCTAAAGGCCTTGCTCCATTACTAAACATATCAGGCTACGCAGATTATATGTGTACTAAGAACTTATTAGTAGCTCATGCAAAAACGTATCACATGTACAACGACGAATATAGACCTATTCAAGGGGGAAGCATCGGTATCGTTCTTAGCGTGGTTTGGTACGAACCGGAATCTGAAGACCATGCTCAAGCTGCAGAAGATCTAAACAATTTTGAGGTTTATTTTTGATTATATATTTGTTCATTTACAATTTTTGTTTACATATTTAATCGAAAACTGTATTCTATGTTCCAGTGGGGTGTATATGCTAACCCTATCTTTTCGGAAAATGGAGATTTTCCTCAAGTTATGAAAGAAAAGATCGCAGCTAAAAGTATGGCTCAAGGATTCCATAGATCTAGGCTACCAGAATTCACTTCTGAAGAAATTGAATTGATTAAAGGAAGTTCCGATTTCTTTGGAATAAATCATTATACTTCGAATATTACATATAGAAACGAATCGGTGTACGGCATCCATCCATCCCCGTCCTACTCAGATGACACTGACGCAATGACTTACATAGATAGTACATGGGAAGGCGCTGCTTCTTCCTGGTTAAAGGTAATTAACATATACAAAAAATTAACGCCTGTCGTGGCGCAGAGGCACAAGCGTGCGACTGTAAACGCGACAGGTTGTGGGTTCGATTCCCACTCCAGGAAATGTAAAATTTAGTACTTTCATTTCTTGAGTTTGGTAACAAGGCAAAGCGCGGCGTTGATTTCCTTCACTCAACACGCAATGCCTCAATTCGGCGAAAGGTGGGGAACGGAATTGTTGAAAGAGAGTGTCTTAACACTAGGTTCTCTGGTTCCCTCTGCCTACCCTGCTATATGCGGGTCACAGCGTGAAGTTAAAAAATATATATATACAGATATAAAACGAATAGCATCTCGTGGATTTCCCTTGTGGTTGTCAAACCTATCACATTATATGGAGACGAGCTGTGAGCCTTGAGTCTTGCGAACCCAATCGGACTTCATTTATAACATTTACTAGCAATCATCTCCACTTTGTAAGCTCCTCTCTTTAACTAACCATTACTTTATATATTTGAAATCATGATAGTTCCAACTCATACATTCTTTAAAATACGTTTTAGAAATGAAGACAGGCTGAAATCGTTTAATATATTAAAAAAAATCATTGTTCACCTATTGCTTCTACTGCTACCTCTTACAAATTGTACTTTATCTCGTACAAATAAACTCTTTATTTATTTCCGGTTAGATTGTTAATTTATTTCTTACTTATAAATATAAATATGTGTAATTTCCATAACATTAAAGTATAATAAAGTAGACGTTAAGAAATCATATCCGTGAATAGTTAATTTCTATTTATAATTATTTCACACTTTTCTTTTAAAAGGTTGTACCATCAGGCTTCTACAAATGCTTAAAGAAAATAAGGGAAGATTATGGCAACCCACCTGTTTTTGTCACTGAAAATGGCTTCTCTTCCCGTGGAGGACTCGACGACGATGACCGAATTAACTATTATAGACTCTACCTTGACGCAATGTTAGACGCGATTGATGACGGTTCTGATATCAGATTGTATACTGCATGGAGCTTGATGGACAATTTTGAATGGCTGGCAGGATACACGTAAGAATCAATTTGCTATAGTGCAGCTCGCTGTTTTATAATAAGGAAATATGTCAAGCGTGTCGTGGCCCAGAGGCACGCTTATGCGACTGTAAACGTGACAGCTTGTGGGTTCGATTCCCACTCCAGGATGTAAAAATTTAAATACTTGTATTAACTGCTTGTAATAAAATTAATATTAAATATTGTCATTTCCTCGCTTTGGCGACAACGGAATGTCCTAAAACTAGATTCTCTGGTTCTCTCTGTCTACTCTGCTATGTGCAGGATACAGTGTGAAGTTAAAAAAAAGAACATTTACTTTTTGTGTTAATGTAATAAATGAATATAATATAATAAATTTATTTCTTATTATCCGAGAGTAAGTAAAACGTAACTCCTTTACAAATATTTCAGGGAAAGGTTTGGTCTATATGAAGTAGACTATGAAAGCCCGGAGAGAACTCGCACACCACGCAAAAGTGCCTACGTCTACAAAGAAATCATACGTACACGCAGTCTCGACTTCCATTACGAACCAGATATGAGTGTTCCACTTAAAATAGAAGACGGTCACTAAAACAAAGAAAATAAATATTATAAAAATAAATGTAAATACGAAAGCTCAAATTCTATTATTTTTAAAAAGATTTCATATATGTACTTGTTGATGAGCCCGCAATTTCTATTGCGTGGATTTTATGACCCTAGCCATACTGCTTACATTTACCAACATTAAACATGATGGACCCAATTTCTAATATATTTATTTTGTCGTCGAAAATACATATCATACTGAACAAATACTTTCTAAGGTGGCATATTTATAGTTTAGTTCTAATATTTTGGTTCTTCACCAGATCTTTAATTGTTATATGTCAATGATAAATACTCATCACACTGAAAAAGTTTCCCTAAGACGTCATTTACTTGTATGGATTAAATGAACTGTTATAGTTCTTTATTAAGTTTATCAACTTTTGTTAAAGCGGTTTTTTTTATTTATTATAATTTCTGAGATGTTTCTGTTCTGCCATATTTTATACATACATACATACTTCGCTTCACGCTGTATCCCGCATACAGCAGGGTAGCAGAAGGAACCTAGTGTTAAGACACTCCGTTCCCCACTTTCCGCCGAATTGAGGCATTGCGTGCTATGTGGCGGAACTCAACGCTTTGCCTTTTTACCAAACCCAGGAAATGAAAAATTCCATTTCCTGGAGTGGGAATTTAATCCACAACCTGTCGCGCTTACCGTCGCACGCTTGTGCCTCTGCGCCACGACAGGAGTTTTATCAAAGATACATATTTCTTATATTCAGGCCATATTTTATCAAAGATTTAATTAAATTACTGTTTTTTATAACTATAAATTCGCTTCGCTAGCGCAATACTACACACAATAGTGTATAGTACGTATATGCATTAATTAGAAGGTTTTGAAGGAGCTTACTAGTAGTAGATTTTCAATTTTTTTGACAAACATCTCTGTCAAAACATTTTTCTATATATTTTTTTTAAAGTATTAAGGCCTACTTTGTTGTCTCAAAATTAAAGTTTTGTAATAGGTGTGATTAGTAAAAATCTATAATTTGTTCTTCATTTTATTTTCGCACCTCAATAATAGATTATTTTTAATAAAAGCAAGAATGATCATAAGTAAGATATTGTAATTTGCTTTAGCAGATTTGATGAAGGCCAGAATAAACCTACAATTTGTTTCATTTTAATCTATAATAGAATAACTTATATATACACTTCTTAAAACCTTATAAGGACCACAATACTAATTTACATCAATATCCGTATGATTATTCAAAAATTAACCGTTGCTGAAGTCTTGGTTACTTCTCAGATGTCTAGAAAAGGGCTAAAGTTATTGCTCTTAAAATATTAAAAAATATGTTTTCCCATTAACTACGACCAATAAGTTCTCTGGGTAAATTGTTTGAGAAAATCCTATATACGCTCCTTGCTGTTTCTGAACATTGTCTTATGAATGAACAGTTTGGTTTTTGTTCTAACCACTCATGTACTCAGCAGTTAGCACGAGTATTAGAGCACATTGTACACAACTTAAACGGGGAAAAAAAATCCACGGGGATGTTTCTTCTTGATAGCGAAAAAGCCTTCGAGAGCTTTCGGTCCGGCACGATGAGCTTCTTCATAAATGTATCAAATTTGATCTAACAAAACTGATTAAATCTTACCTTACAAATAGAAGGTTTTCAGTCTTCATAGGTAATATGCGATTTTCGAATAAATTAGTGCCGGCTGGTGGAACCCAGGGATCGATTCTGGGGCCCTATTTGTTCATTTTATATATCTCTGATATACCAATACAACCGAATACCAACCTTGAATGTTTTGCAGATGATACTGCATCTGATTACCCGTCAACATCAATTACCTAATCGTTATCTCAAAATTGGATGCCGAGCCATTCATTGGAGTCGTTCAGTCCGGTATCTGGATGTGACCATGGACTCCAAACTCAATTGGACTAAGCATGTTACGGATTTACGAACTAAAGGAGCCCAAGTTCTCGGGGCCTACAGCCCCATCATGAATCGTAACAGTAAGCTCAGCTCCCAAGCTAAGATGACGACATATGGGGACCCTTGTTAGACCATGCATTACGTATGCGTGTCCTGTTTGGAGTAGTACATGTTTGACTAACTACCAATTTCTGCAAGTATTAAAATAAGGTATTAAAAATTACTTATGACACTCCTTGGAAAATAAATTTATTCGAATTACATTTAGTAATTAAATATCCATTATTAATTAATTGCATCTTAAAACTAACTAAAAAAAATTATGCTAAAAATAAACTAATTAATAATCTTATAATATCAAATAAATGTAAAATTTCAACCGCAGATTTGTCATATATTGACAGGTACAGAACCTATCGCTTGCTCTATCTGTTGTTTCCGCCTGGCGACGTCACAATCCGGTGTGCAAGCGCATGACTAGCCAGATCGATACCTGTGAGCTCTCGCTTGTTCCCCTCTCGGGTTCTACGGACACATGAATCAATGTGGTTGCACTACAAATAACTACACATCAAGTATTTTGCACTGTGTCTTTTTTTCTTACTACTCCAAGCAATTACCAATATTTACTCATAAAAAGTATTGTATTATATATTTTATTTTCTGTTTTAAACCAACGTAATTTTTTTAATGATAAGTTGTGATAAAATATTTGTTAAGCTATATCCTATTATTTATTTCACATTAGTTCTTAACAATACTTATCGTGTATATATTTGTATTGTAACTTATATCTACATTTAATAAAGAAGTTTTGAAAATGAGTTATTTTACAGTTTAAGAAAACATTCTAGACCCGAGTCCGAGAGTAAAACATTTTTTTATACATTAATTTTTAATAAAAATATGTTAAAAACCACTTTTTATAGTAAATGTATCATAATTATCATTTAATAATAGTATGATGTAATATGTAATATTATTTTATATTTAATTAACTATAAATTGAAACTATAGTTTTTTTGAACCTTTGATCGTATTTGGGCATTTAAAGAATACTTTTTAACTAAGGTTTTTTTTGCGTCACGCTGTATCCCATACATAGCAGGGTAGGTAGTGGAAACCTGAGAACCTAATGTTAAGACACTTCATTCTATTAAGATTTCCGTATTTATGAAAATACTAATGAATCTTACACACCGATTCATTATTGTTTTTCGCTATATTTTGATGTAGCTTAAGATAAAATGATGATGATGAATCTTCTTACGTTTTTATTTTATCAAAACATTACATAACCGTTATCTATAGTACTGGATTTAACATCGTCAAATTATTCGGAAATGTATATAAACAAAGATAAGAACAGAAATGGCGATATGTCGATCATCTTAAATTATCGTGAAGATAAAAAAAACAAAGTGGCTAGAAGGAGCTATTTAATAAAGCTCTGCTCACTGGGGAATACGTCAGCCTACAAGTAGGCGCGCGCAGCATTATGAAGAGAGTTACTTTGTTGATGTAAGTGCCAATTTAAACGATGATCCCATCGATGATTTAACCAAAATATAATAGACGTTACAATTACAATAGATGCGAAAAATAAAAATCACGTGTGTACCAAAATACCAGACGAATTATGATAATAGTTTGTTTAGCATGTCTAAAAATGTATCAATTAGGATGGAGGAAATTGAATGTATTTTTCAAAAATACTATATGTAAAATGATATTCGAACCTATTTAATATAGAGTTCTAGATTCAATTTTCATAAAGATATAATATAAGTAATAAAGTACAATATTTAACTTGCAGGTTATTGTGCTTAACATACTTTACCTCTATTGAGAGCAAAGCTACGAATAGACATGAGGTAAGAAAATTTCCCGAAAGTCTATTGTTTGGCACAGCTACAGCATCTTATCAAGTAGAAGGAGCGTGGAACGAAGATGGTAATGTAACAATGTATTATGTAAAGTATAACGGTAATGTATAAATCACATTAGCAAATATAATAAAAATGAATTATCTTTTGCAGGTAAATCTGAAAATATATGGGACAACCTAAGCCATAGAGAAGACTGTGCTATTGCAGAATGTCACACAGGTGACGTAGCAGACGACTCCTATCACCAGTATAAGAGAGATGTGGAGATGATGCGAGAGTTAGGCCTTGATTTTTACAGATTTTCTCTATCATGGAGTAGAATTCTCCCAACTAGCTTTCCCGACAAGATAAATGAAAAAGGTGTAGAATACTACAACAATTTAATAGATGAAATGCTGAAATACAATATCACGCCCATGGTCACCTTATACCATTGGGATTTGCCTCAAAAGTTACAAGATTTAGGAGGATGGAGTAATTCACATATTGTTGATTGGTACACAGACTATGCTAGAGTCGCTTTCGAATTGTTTGGGGATAGAGTTAAATACTGGTTTACAATCAATGAACCTCGTGAAGTTTGCTATCAAGGTTATGGTTCAAAATCTATGGCACCATTGCTAGATATGTCAGGCTACGCAGACTATATGTGTTCTAAGAACTTATTAGTAGCTCACGCAAAAACGTATCATATGTACAACGACGAATATAGGCCTATTCAAGGAGGAAGTATCGGTATCGTCCTTAGCGTGAGTTGGTATGAACCGGAATCAGAAGAACACGCTCAAGCTGCTGAAGATCTACACAGTTTCGAGGTGCATTTCTTACAATGTTCTTGATTGATGATGATTGAACATTGATAATTATTTGTATTAAAATTATAACTAGTATTAAAATTATATTTTGTGTTCCAGTGGGGTGTATATGCTAATCCTATCTTTTCAAAGAGTGGAGATTTTCCTCAAGTTATGAAAGAAAAGATCGCAGCTAAAAGTATGGCTCAAGGATTCCCTAGATCTCGACTGCCAGAATTTACTCCTGAAGAAATTGAACTGATTAAAGGAAGTTCTGATTTCTTTGGTATTAATCATTATACTACGAGCATTACATATAGAAACGAATCGGTATACGGTTTCTACCCGTCTCCGTCTTACTTGGATGACACTGACACAATGTCATATCAAGATAGCACATGGGAAAGCGGGGCATCAATGTGGTTAAAGGTATATATAACACACTAAAATTTAGTGTAATTATTTAGTGACTAAATAATTCGTTTGCGAAAAGATGTCAAAATATAGTCCGTAATGATGGAATGAATTTAATTAGTAAGTATCACTTAAGAAACCCTTAGGCGTGAATACACAAAAAAAAATCCACTTTATTTTAAGGTTGTACCGTCCGGTTTTTATAAATGTTTGAAAAAAATAAAAGATGATTATGGAAACCCCCCTGTTCTTGTCACTGAAAATGGCTTCTCTACGCGTGGGGGACTCAACGACGATGACCGAATAAATTATTATAGACTCTACCTTGATGCAATGTTAGACGCGATTGAAGAAGGCTCTGATATTAGGGCTTATACTGCATGGAGCTTAATGGACAATTTTGAATGGCTGCAAGGATACACGTAAGAGACAGACGTTTATTTTAGTAAAATTTGTAATATTATGTTTTCTTTCACATTATTTTATACAAAATCTTTTTATTTATACAAAAGAAACAATTAATTTTTCTAGGGAAAGATTTGGTTTATACGAGGTAGACTATGAAAGCCCGGAGAGAACTCGGTCACCACGCAAAAGTGCTTATGTCTATAAGGAAATTATACAGACTCGCACTCTCGACTTCCATTACGAACCGGACATGAGTATTCCACTTAAAACAGAAGACGGAATTTAAAAAATGTGATAGCTGAAATAAATTAAAGTGATCACAAGCTTAAATTTTATTTATTACTGTAAAAAATATATATTATAGTATCACTTTCTTGAAAGGAGTGTCTTAACAGTAAGTTTTACCTACTTGACTCCTATACATTCTGAAAAGATCTGTTTTGTCTTATTTTTTTATATGTGGATCATTCAATTTAATATATTCAACGTACACGCACCATATCAATCAAACCATGAAGTTGTGATACATGCACTCCTTTGTTTTGTTTACATATACATTCTTAACTAATTGAATCTGTCGATAGCATTTAAAATTAACACTTTAATACTGTTAATATTTCAAATACTAAAAACTATTATAAATATCTAACAAAACTTTCATTATTGATTGTTACTCGATAACCTCTTAATTCCGTACAACATTCGTCTAATATTATTTTTGCCACTAGATTCTATAAGTATACTATTGCCCGAGCATGGCAAATTCGAGCACAACAGCAGAATTGCACAAAAATTGTCTGTATTGCTCTCAGCAATAGAGAAAGCTAAAATTCAAACCATACTTTTTGCTGCTTACTCTATGCTTGATAACAAAGTCAAAGTCAAAGTCAAAGTCAAATAATTTTATTCAAAATAAGAAGTTACAAGCTTCATTTTTTGAACGTCAAATAATTTACCACCGGTTCACTAAATTTAATGCCTCAGACCTGAGAAGAACCGGCGTAAGAAACTCAGCGGGACTAATTTTTTTTTTTTTTTTTTTATATTCGACAATGGTTTACAATTCTTTATTATTGGCAATGATACCTTTGAAACAGACTGGAGCGAGCATTTCATTCCCAAGGTGTGTTATCATTTATAAAATCACTAATTAGGTAATAACCTTTAACACACAAACGTCTTTTTACAATTTTTTTAAATTGTAAAATGGAAAGTTCTCGGACGTTTTCTGGGATCCTATTGTAAAAGTATACACATTGTCCCATAAAAGAATTGCGGACTCGATGCAATCGAGTTACAGGCGCTGCAAGTTTAAGCCTATTTCTTGTATTTATATTATGTGCATCGCCAACTTTGTTAAAATTATTAATATTTTTCTTAACATACAGTACATTTTCAAAGATGTACTGAGAGGCAACTGTTAAAATATTAATTTCCTTAAATTTTTGTCTTAAGGAATCTTTAGGGCCTAAGTTATAGATTGCACGAATAGCTCGCTTCTGCAGGACAAAGATCGAATTAATAGCGGCTGCATTACCCCACAGTATAATGCCATAGGACATAATACTATGAAAGTAGCTAAAATAAACAAGACGTGCCGTTTCCACGTCAGTCAATAATCTAATTTTTTTAACCGCGAAAGCTGCTGAGCTAAGTCTATTCGCCAATCCGTCAATATGAGGTCCCCACTGTAACTTGGGAATAATACCAATTATAATTCCGCTATATAAAAGATCTCTCCGTGATATTCGTTTCACTCAAAACGCACTTCGTATCACTTTCTTTTTTTGACACCAACAAGGCCAGTTTGGATAAAATTCCTACGCATGCCCCTAGTTTGTGTTCCCCAGAGCTAGCACCCGTTTTGACCTGATTATTTCAGTTATCCACCTTTTACAACACTGTTCTAACTTTGTGGAAGTTTGCCCTAGTGCATTCTGCTCCTAAAAAATGTAGTCCCCAAAATCCGTTACATTAAAGGCCGATAGCGATTATCTCCCTTCTTTTTAAAGTTATAAGTGAACTTATTAGTCATTGCCAATATAGCGTTCGCCATGGTTGATCTTCTTGTGTATCTACCTCAACGCTGGGAAGATGCTATACATTGTAAGATAAAAGCTCTTAAGGTTAAGCTAAACGTTTAATTATTAGTCGATAGCCATAACAACGTTTGCATGTACTTTGAGACCTTTACTGTTAACTATACTGTTTCTATTTACCAACCATTGACATTGAAACTGTACCCAAAACTGGAGCGCAGAAATAAAAATAATATAAAACTGACCATTGCGTTTTTAGTCAGACGCTAACGCTCAATCACAAATATTTTTATATTATATCGCTTAGCTTACGTGTTGAACATTGCGAAGTCGTTATCGACTAGTGAACATGTACTCTTTGAAATTTCTGTACGCGTGTAACATTCAAATTTCGCAATTGATTTAATGCGATTTACAGTAATAGACAGAGTTATTTGTAAGATCTATTTATAAGTATAATAAATGCATATCGTAGTAAAATAAAATCGAGAGTTTTCAAGATTTGTAGATTTGTAGCGTTTGTAGACCGCAAAAAATAATCGTGTGCACTTAAATTGCAAACGCTGGCTAAATCTTACAAGAACAACCCTATGGAAATGTATATCTTAAATCAGTCTTGTTAGATACTTTTTGTATTTAATGAAAATCAATATTATCGTTTACAGCACGTGTTTAAAATTAATAGCTAAAAAAATATCACAAATTTAAAATAAGGTGGCAGAGCGGTGGTCGCGAAAGGCAGCGACCAAACAGGGAGTACCTTCCACCGACCGGCAGGGAGAGTGGTGGAATTTAGAAATTGAAAGCAAAGTGGCCTATCACTATTTATTTTTACCTTATCAATTGACACATTATTTTTTAAATTCTAAAATAATATAAATTAAAGCAGTTTGTGAATTAAGCAAGGACGGCTGCAGTGAAAATTAAATATTTACATATATATCGAAATATATTCGTGTAGTTGACACAGGCGAAACCGTGAGCGGGTCAGAGTCTGATTGTAAATGCGATTGGTCATGGGTTTAATTCCTGCTCTGGGGAATAATTATATTTACATTATTTTTAGTTACTCACTTTGGTAACACAAAGCGCGACATTGACTACAGTCACTTTACAGGCATTTCTCGAATACGATTGGAAAACGGCTAACGGAGTGTCGTGTGTGTTTACCCTTCTATACGCAGTAAAGCGTCAAGCTGAAGAAAAAAATGTCAGATCCAAAGGTGGCAAAAGAGCGGAAGGACCACCTGATGGTAAGCAGTTCTTATCTCTTCTTCTTAGTACCTTCACTCATAGACATCTACAATCCCAAAGGAGTTGTGGATGCGTTGCCGGCCTAGAGAATACAAATGTCTGTACACTCGACGTTTGAAAAATCGTGAATCATAGCGCGCCTGGAAAACCTCACAAGGAAGATCGTTCCATAACCTAGACCTATGAGGGAAAAAGACCTTGACGAAGACCATACGTCTAGGTGGTACGGCTGATATCTAATCCTGTGTCGGGAGGTGCGATGGTAGAAAGAAGGTGATGAAACCAAATCAAATAATTTCTTAGAGCTTTCCCCATTGTAAATACGGTAGAAAACCAACAGAGAGGCAACATCTCTCCGTATGCTCAAGGATTCCAATCCATCTGCAAGTTAATAATTATTAAATATTCTCATACATTACCCGTTATTGTTACATAATGTGTACTTAATCGCGTGTTGCCTTATAAAACTTCAGATATCGTGATTATAGTACATGTTGCACTTCATATAATGTATTAAATTTATTCAAATATAAATTTAAATTATATGAGAAACTATTCTTTGGACTTTTCACCAAAGATCGTATGTCAACGTTTAAAGAACTCTTTCCCACTATGAATTTTACACCTATTTTATCATTTACTGTCGCTGCTGGACGTCGTTGATGAAGATTAAGATAAAATATCGATAGATCCTTTTGCATCTATACATGTGACAGTGTCTGCAGCCAAGTTCGACGAGAGAATCGGTGACGTAACTGGCTAGTGTAATATTAAACAAACTATTTTGAACAACTGTTGAATGCTCAAAACCATGAAATTTGGTTTGTGTATTAATATCTCTTAAATTAACTAGACGTTCAAATTTTGTAAATTAAAACTTAATAGTTATTAAGATATTATCCTCCAAAATTTGGTACTTTATACACTGACTAACTGAGGTATATTAGATTAAAAACCTAAGTGGCACTTAGAACAAAGTTGCTCATGCCCTTTCCGGCAGCAGGGTAGACTTATAGAATCTAGTGATAAACTTCGACAAATACTTTGTTCTTAACTTTCCGTCTTTCCGTTCAAATACCAAGCTTAGTTTTACCAGCCAGCCAAATGTATATACGGATAAAAAATTGCGTATAGCACTAAGGGGATATTTAGTCAGTTAACCAAATCTTCGTTTCTCCGAATGGAAATGAAGACACCACCACCGCTTTACAGTCAGATGCATTCAGACAGCCTTACAATAGGTTGTTTTTATTATTATTTTCACAACATATTTAAAAAGCCAACCTTGGGCTTCAATTTATATTAGGTTCACTACTTGTACTTATATAATTTAACTGTACAATTTTAATAAACTATATTCTAAATAGTAAAAAAAAATAAATTGAATTTTAACCTTACTTAAATGTTCTAAAAAAGGCCTGTATTATTTAAAGAAGGTGGCACTTATTTATTATAATTGACTTTAACTTCACAATCACTCCTTTTCTTATATTTAACTTGGCTCACATTTTCACAATTATGTTTTTGGTGGGATTTACCTTTTATCAAAACTTATACAATTTAATTTTAGTACTGCATTTACCTTAAAATTGTCAAATTATTCTGAAATCTTTACAAACAATGATAAGAATTAAAATGGTGATATGTCGATCATTTTCAATTACGGTGAAGATAAAAAGAGGAAAATGACAAAAAGGAGATATTTAATAAAGCTCGGCTCACTCTGGAACATGTCTGCTCACCGGTGAACACACGCAGCAATATGCAGCGAATTACTTTATTGATGTAAGTGTTAATTTAAATAATGGTCAGTACTGTTTAGCCAAATTTTATTTGAATTTTTCGCACCTATTGTATTGATATATAATATATATATGAAAATTTAAAAAAATCGTTTAGCATATTCTATACACAGAAATACATACATTCTGATGATAGTACTTATTGATGTATTATACTTACAATGCAGGTTATTGTGCTTAACATGTTTTAACTCTATTGAGGGCAAAGCGAAGAATCGGCATGAAGGAAGAAAGTTTCCCCAAAATCTTTTGTTTGGCACAGCTACAGCATCATATCAAGTAGAAGGAGCGTGGAACGAAGATGGTAATATTAAGTACAATGGTAATGTATAAATCAAATTAAGAAGTATATTGAAAATTAATTGTCTTTTGCAGGTAAATCTGAAAATATATGGGATACCCTAAGCCATAGAGAAGATTGTGCTATTAAAGAATGTCACACAGGTGACGTAGCAGACGACTCCTATCACCTGTACAAGAGAGATGTAGAGATGATGCGAGAGTTAGGACTTGATTTTTACAGATTTTCTCTATCATGGAGTAGAATTCTTCCAACTAGCTTTCCCGACAAGATAAATGAAAAAGGAGTAGAATACTACAATAATTTGATAGATGAAATGCTGAAATACAACATCACGCCCATGATCACTTTATACCATTGGGATTTACCACAAAAATTACAAGACTTAGGAGGATGGAGTAATCCCCATATTGTTGATTGGTACACAGACTATGCTAGAGTCGTTTTTGAATTGTTTGGAGACAGAGTTAAATATTGGTTTACAATCAATGAACCTCGTGAAGTATGTTATCAAGGATATGGTTCAAAATCCATGGCACCTTTACTAGAAATGTCAGGCTACGCTGATTATATATGTACAAAGAACTTATTAGTAGCTCACGCAAAAACTTATCACATGTACAACGATGAATATAGACCTATTCAAGGGGGAAGCATTGGTATCGTCCTTAGCGTGACTTGGTATGAACCGGAATCAGAAGAAAATGTTCAAGCTGCAGAAGATCTAAATAGTTTTGAGGTGCATTTCTTACTATTTATTTAATTTTTTCTCATTTTTATCTTTATATAAAAACTGTTTCGTATTCCAGTGGGGTATATATGCTAATCCTATCTTTTCAAAAAGTGGAGATTTTCCTCAAGTTATGAAAGAAAAGATCGCAGCTAAAAGTATGGCTCAAGGATTCCCTAGATCTAGGCTGCCAGAATTCACTCCGGAGGAAATTGAATTGATTAAAGGAAGTTCAGATTTCTTTGGCATTAATCATTATACTACCAATATTACTTATAGAAACGAATCGGTGTACGGTTTCTACCCATCTCCATCTTACTTGGATGACACTGACACAATATCATATCAAGACAACACATGGGAAAGCGGAGCATCCGCGTGGTTAAAGGTAATTTTAAATACTGAATAACTCGTTTGCAATCCACCATCAGATCAAACCACTTCGAAAATTCCTTACATCACCACGAATGGTGATGTAAGGAATTAATTTAGTAAGTATTACTTAACAAAGGCTTACAAACGCTTAGACCTTTATAAATTAACAAAAAGTATCTATTTATTTCGGTTGTGACACAGAGGCACAAGCTTGCGACTGTATACGCGACAGGTTGTGTTCGATTCCCATTCCAGGAAATGTAAAAGTTTAGTATTTTCATTTCCTGGGTTTGGTAACAAGCGCAGTGTTGAATTCCGCCACTCAGCACGCTATTAGACGCTATTAAATAGAATACTTATTTTTACAGGTTGTACCGTCCGGTTTCTACAAATGTTTGAAAAAAATAAAAGATGATTATGGCAACCCCCCAGTTTTTGTTACTGAAAATGGTTTTTCTTCGCGTGGAGGACTCAATGACGATGACCGCATCAACTACTATAGACTCTACCTTGACGCAATGTTAGACGCGATTGAAGAAGGCTCTGATATTAGAGTGTATACTGCATGGAGCTTAATGGACAATTTTGAATGGCTGCAAGGATACACGTAAGGATCAGCTTAAGATAGTATAATTTTTATATTTTATAATAAGAAAATAAAGTTTTCTTTAATATTATTTGATGAAGAATTTCCTCTTTTAAATTCTATACAATGAAAATTACTTTTTTTAGAGAAAGATTTGGTTTATACGAAGTAGACTATGAAAGCCCGGAGAGAACTCGGACGCCACGTAAAAGTGCTTACGTCTATAAGAAAATCTTACAAACACGCACTCTTGACTTTCATTATGAACCTGACATGAGTATTCCACTGAAAATTGAAGACAATTAGTAAAACATGAATTTTGTAGTATATAGAAATAAATTAAAATGATTAGAAGTTAACATTTTTTTATTACTTTCAAAATTATATAGGTATAATGAGAAATCACTTCCTTAAAAACTAGAATCCTTTCAAGCCATTTCCTGACAAATTCACAATAATAAAATATAAGTTGGTTGAAGAATGGGTAATAGTAGGGATACTATTAATCCTTCTATTTTCAATGTCGGGCTTGGATTTAAACACGACGTTTGTCGCAGTCTGCGGATTCTGAAGTAAAAAGAACGATTTCTATTTATTGATAGTTCTATGGTTGATACTAGATACTCTGTCAGTGTATTAACACTAAATTCTTAATGCCTTTTTTACCTTTTTCTTTCTTTTCTCCTGTTCGAGATTTATTTAATTAGATGCTCTTTCACACGTATCATTCAAAAATCAAGAACAAAGATACACGCACTCCTTTTCTTTTGTGAGTTAAACATAAGCGTTCTTTAACAATTGAATCAATTATAATTATTTATAAATAATACTGCAATAATATGTGTTTCACATTTAAAATGCATTTAGCATTTTAAATATGAGATACATAAGGATAAGTATTACAAACAAGCGCTTATCAATATTTATTCAACAATCTCTTATAAATAATCAATTCTATTACAACTTAATCCATGGTAAAAATAAAAATAATAATAATCCATGGTTTAAATAGCCATGCCGAATAATACTGTTTCTATAAATTCAAAAAATATATAAATTTATTAGGCCTGTCGTCGCGGTGAGGCACAAGCGAGCTTAATTTGGCAGAAAGTGGGGGATGAAAATGGTTAAAGAGAACGGAGTGTCTTAAAATTAATTAAGTGTCTTTTTAGGTTCTATACTCTGCCTACTCTATTACTTGCGGGATAAAACGTTAAGCTATAAAAATATAATTTACCACTAGCTGGTGAACTTTCCACCGTTATTTTTTTCAGTCTCGGACTAATGGACATAAATGTATTGTTATAAAATTCAAAGAATGTCAATTTAAATGTTTTTTTTATATTTATTTATTTTATATATTCGGCCGGATATTTAAATTAATTTCATTTCTGCACTTTAGTTAGAAAATGAGCGGCGTTAAGTTCCACAACTCAACATACAATGTTTCAAATTCGGACAAAACGTGGCAAACAGAAAGTCTTGACTCTAGATTTGCTCTGACTATCCCGCCAAGCGGGATAAAACGTGAGCCTGTTTTTTTTACATATGTACAAACCTTGTCCTCACAATATTAAACACATAAATGAACTATCAAAAATTTATGCAGTTCCCGAAATAATTTTTATTTCTATAGATAAAATAAAATAAGCTGAACTCAGATTGAGAATCTAAAATAAATAAATAACTTATTTTTAAGAATCTAATCTAACTTGAATGTATTAATTCTATTATTCTTATACTTTGTTGGTCAAAGAACAACTTTATACGACTGCATTTTTATTAACATGATGATGATGGTGTTAATAAATTTATTATTATTTTCATTTCGTAAAGTATATTAAGGAACTTATTATAAAATCTTAAAAAATATATTATCAATACATATAGAAAATAAAGGAGGAACTCATGGATTCACCATGCGCGTAAAGGTCTCATCGCGTTACACAGAGAGGAGTTTGAAGAGTGCCTTGAATTTACGAAATGTAGGTTTAAGGGGCCTCTTTGAATGCGCATTAATATTCACCTCCACTGTCCACGCTCCTCTACCTAAAGTGAAGATTTGCATCTGACTTTTTCCCATCTGAGCGAGTATCGTATTTCCGTTACGATACTTTGACCTTCGACGTTCTCAATTAAAAAAATAAAATATACAAAGACTTGTTATTTTTTCAATATTTCGAGTGTTTTGTTTTTTTATTGGCGGGAGGTACAAAATATTTTTATAAAAGTAAATCTAAATATTAAGAATAGCATAATCCATATAGGATTTCAAAAAATTAACAGCCTCTGACCACCTACAAATTTCATGCAATGGTCAAAGTTTCATTCAGATAAGCTTAGTAATTTTGAAGTGATGGGCGAACAGAGAAAAAGTGCTATCGTTATACAAATATGATGTAATCAAATAGATAAAGATGTAGATGTATACATATATTATTTTTATATTTATTTTTCTTTTTTTATGGATAACGGATGGCAAACGAGCAGAAGGACCATCTGATGGTGAGTCGTTACCTTCGCCCTTGGACATCTACAACGCCAGAGGTGTTGTAAATGCGTTGCCGACCTAGAGGATACAGATTTCAGGGGAGGAAAATGTAGTAGTCCACTATCGGAACCGCGACATTCTGGGGAAAGGATGAGTGGGAAAGGGGAAAATCTGGCTTACATGCCATCGAACCGGCACACATCATTGGATATTTGACGGTTCGTTCATCTTTGACATGATAGTGATTGCAAGCCAGTCGGAGGATGAACCTCCTACCACCAAACTTCTGGGATACCCGCCTCTTACGAGACGCTACCCAGCGTCGCAGGGAATTGTATTCAACCCCCCACAGGGTGATGTTGTAATATTCATGTTTTACTTAAACTTCTATAGTCCAAATTTTTTATTGGATGATATTGTCGACTTACCACTTGACTACAGCAGAAAGCTAAAAAATTTTCATCCCAGTACATGTTGCTTTCGTATATTTCCATAGGTTAGCTGGAAGAAATCTCTTCAAAAAAGTCATCTTTGCTAAATTATCTTACGTAATTTTATTAACTTCATTTGTTTAAGTGCAATATCTCTTATTAATAAATACTTTACTTCTAAACACAGGTATGATGATGATAATAAATAAAAAATATATGAATGATGATAAATAAAAAAAAATCATGAAATGCAATGTCGAATATGGTTATGTCCTTGGCTTAATGTAAAAATTACGTTGTGTAGGCTAAATCGGACGTGATGGATTATGAGTCATATTGCTACAGTCAGTTTTAAAATATTCAGAGAAGAATGAAAAAAGTCTGGGCACACGTTTTTTTAATTAATATATTCTGATAAAATGTTTTGCTATTGAGAAATAGACCTATACGTTTTTAATGTACTCAACCTGATCATGCGCGGTGGATTATTAAGATGTCATCGCCTACGATGAACTCTAAAAGTCCACCGACAACGATATACCCTAATATGTCACGGTATAAATAAATCATTGACCATCTATAAATAAGCCATATAAAAGTTAACCTAGAGTATATGTTTAAAACTGTTTACGAATTTACAATTATTATTTTGGAAGATGTGAAATAAGTATGACAGACAAGGTTTCATAAATATTTTAAGATTTTGAATTTATGAAATTTAGCACAATTAAGCACAATCTTACGTGAAGTGAATTAATTTCTACACCGCCCCTTTATAATTTAGAATTTATACTTACTACTGATTTATATATGATATATGTTTTGCTTCTTCCTTTTTTTCTATATTATACTGTTAAAATATAAAACTCCAGTAACTTAGTAGTAAGACTTTGGAGACATGCTAGTTTTTTTTTCTTCACAAATATTCTAAATAAAAATAATGGTCACTTTGAAACATGATTCTAATATCTAAAAAACCGTACTCGAGCCTAATTTGAAAATATAACAGAAGATTAATATAATTAATAAGTTTTTAATAAAAATATTTATCTGTAAATTACTTATATGTATTAATAAATTCTTTTATTCTTACACTTCACCCGTTATTGTTTAACGTACTTAATTGCGTACCTTCTGTACAGTTAATATAATGTATTAAATTTATTTAAATTAAAATTATATTTTTGTTTGGTCTTTTGACTAAAGTTCGTGTGTGGGCGTCTAAAGAATGCTTTCTAACTAATGAATCTCGAACCTATTTTATCATTATCTTTCGCTACAGGACGTCGTTGATGGAGCTTAAGATAAAAATATACAGATCTTCTTACGTTTATATTTTATCAAAACATTACATAACTTAATTTTAGTACTGGATTTACCTTAAAATTGTCAAATTATTCTGAAATCTACACAAACAATGATAAGAATTAAAATGGTGATATGTCGATCATTTTCAATTACGGTGAAGATAAAAAGAGGAAAATGACAAAAAGGAGTATTTAATAAAGCTCGGCTCACTCTGGAACATGTCTGCTCACCGGTGAACACATCCAACAATATGCAGCGAGTTACTTTATTTATGTAAGTGTCAATTTAAATAATTGTTAATCAAAACTAGTTGGTAATTAACAACTTTAAGTTGAGTCTTTAAGACATAAATATAAGAAAAATTATCTAAAAAAAAATATAAGCTGACGTTTGTATTATTACATTCAAATTAAAATAATTAAAATAAATAATATTTAATATAATAATATCTAAAAGTGTATCGTTTATAAAATTGAAAGTCTTTTTCGCTTAAACTATATTCAAAAATATATAAAAAACGATGATTATAATTTATTGATGTATATATAATACTTACCTTGCAGGTTATTGTGCTTAACATGCTTTACCTTTATTGAAAGCAAAGCCACGAATCGGCATGAAGTCAGAAAATTTCCCGAAAGTCTACTGTTTGGCACAGCTACAGCATCTTATCAAGTAGAAGGAGCTTGGAACGAAGATGGTAACGTAACAATATAAAGTACAATGGTAATGTATAAATCAAATCATTAAGTATATTGAAAATAAATTTCCATTTGCAGGTAAATCTGAAAATATATGGGATACCCTAAGCCATAGAGAAGATTGTGCTATTAAAGAATGTCACACAGGTGACGTAGCAGACGACTCCTATCACCAGTACAAGAGAGATGTGGAGATGATGCGAGAGTTAGGCCTCGATTTTTACAGATTTTCTCTATCGTGGAGTAGAATTCTCCCAACTAGCTTTCCCGACAAAATAAATGAAAAAGGAGTAGAATACTACAATAATTTGATAGATGAAATGCTAAAATACAACATCACGCCCATGATCACTTTATACCATTGGGATTTGCCTCAAAAGTTACAAGATTTAGGAGGATGGAGTAATTCCCACATTGTTGATTGGTACACAGACTACGCTAGAGTCGTTTTCGAATTGTTTGGGGATAGAGTTAAATACTGGTTTACAATCAATGAACCTCGTGAAGTTTGCTATCAAGGATATGGTTCAGAATCCATGGCGCCATTGCTAGATATGTCAGGCTACGCAGATTATATGTGTACTAAGAACTTATTAGTAGCTCACGCAAAAACGTATCACATGTACAACGACGAATACAGACCTATTCAAGGAGGAAGTATCGGTATCGTTCTTAGCGTAACTTGGTACGAACCGGAATCAGAAGAACACGCTCAAGCTGCAGAAGATCTAAATAGTTTTGAGGTGCGTTTCTTATTAGTAACTTTTTTTTTCCTTTACGCTGTATCCCGCACATAGCAGAATAAGCAGTGGGAACAGTCAGAGAAACAGAGTGTTGAGACACTCCGTTCTCTTTTAACATTTCCGCTTCCTACTTTCCGCCAAATTGAGGCATTGCATGATGAGTGACGTAACTCAACACCAAGTTTTGGCTTGTTACCATAGCGAAAAAAGGAGAATACTAAGCAATATTTAATATTTTCATTTCCTGACTTCGACTCGTTCGCTTACAGTCGCACGTTTGTGCCACTGCGCCACGACAGGCGAAATTCATTTGTCCCTTTTACTTTCATATATAAAATTATATTTTGTGTTCCAGTGGGGTATATATGCTAATCCTATCTTTTCAAAAAGTGGAGATTTTCCCCAAGTTATGAAAGAAAAGATCGCAGCTAAAAGTATGGCACAAGGGTTCCCTAGATCTAGGCTGCCAGAGTTCAGTCCTGAAGAAATTGAATTGATTAAAGGCAGTTCTGATTTCTTTGGCATTAATCATTATACTACGAGCATTGCATACAGAAACGAATCGGTGTACGGTTTTCACCCATCGCCCTCTTACTTAGATGACACTGACACAGTTTCATATAAAGATGACACGTGGGAAGGAGGAGCGTCAACCTGGCTAAAGGTAATATTATACATTAAATAATGCTTATGCGAATTATATGTCCAAATATTGTTGGTGAAAATGCAGGTAATTAATAATTACTGAAGCAAACGCTTAGATGTGTACACATATACTAAATATCTATTTATAATAACTTATGACACTTACCTTTAATAGGTTGTACCGTCCGGTTTCTACAAATCTTTGAAGAAGATAAAAGATGATTATGGCAACCCCCCTGTTTTTGTCACTGAAAATGGCTTCTCTACGCGTGGAGGACTCGACGACGACGACCGAATCAACTACTATAGACTCTACCTTGACGCAATGTTAGACGCCATTGAAGAAGGCTCTGATATTAGAGTGTATACTGCATGGAGCTTAATGGACAATTTTGAATGGCTTCAAGGATACACGTAAGGCGCAAAATTGTATACTTAATAATAAAATAATTATTTTTTTCTTCGATAGTGTAAAATACATCTTTCTAATTTTATAAAAGACAAAATTAAATTAAACTTGTTCAATTTTTTAGGGAAAGATTTGGTTTATACGAAGTAGATTATGAAAGCCCGGAGAGAACTCGTACACCACGCAAAAGTGCCTACGTCTACAAGGAGATAATACGCACACGCAGTCTTGACTTCCATTACGAACCGGACATGAATATTCCACTTCAAATAGAAGACGATTTCTAAATCATGAAATATATAGTATGTAGAAATAAATTAAAATGAACACAAACTTAAATTTTGATTATTTCTTTTATAATGATATAAAGGAATTATGAGACATCAGTTCCTTAAAATTACAAAAAGGAGGTGTCACAGAAACACTGATTTGTATAGATAATACTCATAGTAGTAGTCAATATGCGGAGCTGATTACCAACCTTTATTAGTTAGACAGGTTCCATAAGTGGAAGCATAGTAAAAAGAGTATCTTGGTGAAAATTAAGCAAAATTTAGGTTTGTTTTAAATTGATGGTTTTTTTACATACTTATCGATTTTCAACCAACTTCAAAAAAGAAGGAGACTCTCAATTCGACTCTTTTTTTAAATGATAGCTAGTATTTCTCATTCATTCCCTTTAAAATAAGTTATGATCTGAAGTAGTTTTTGAGTTACTCGTTTTAATTTATTAATGATCTGAAGTAGTTTTTGTAATAAATTAAAGCAACGTAGTTCACATAAGGTAGCTGTTAAGAGGTAAGCAAAGCATAAAAAATATGGATAAACAATACACGTACTCCAGACTCCTTTTATATGTTCGTGTGCGTGTATAAAACTCTTTAATTGCTCACTGAATGATTGACAGACAAAGCACAGCCAAAACTACTGAGCGCTGACAGTCAACAAGCAACCTGTATGTCGAATTTCAGCGTCCTCGAGAAACGTGATGGGACACTATAAGCTAAGCTGAGCTTTAGAGTCTAAAAAATATTGAATACCCAGTTATTTGTAAAAAAAAAGTATGATTTAAATTTATTGATTATATTACTGACATACTTTAAACATTTACTGATAATCGTATTTATGCACGTCTCTACCCAACACTTTATTACCAATATTGTTTGTAAAAAGCTTGCATAATCTTTTATAATAAAATATTTACGATGCTATCGCGAATACCGTAGGGTACTCGCGAATGAATTAAATAACGGATTTTCTATAATAAGGGCAGTAGAAGATGTCTTAGTTCATCAAGAGAATTCAAACTGACGAAACGGCAATTATTGAACAGACAGCAATGAATAGTGAAAAAGAATAGGCTAGACTAGCGAAGGAGAGGTTGTGACGCGTCACGGACAGAGAGGTGTTCAGACGCGCCTCGTGTTACCAAATAAATGGAATAATATTTACCACAACATGTAAAATGTATTATTATGTTGTTCTGACCTATGAATTATATTGAAAGCTATCAACGAACAAATCAGTTATAATGAGTGAAGAGAAGTAGATTTGCGTATATAATATATAAATCAGTGGCTGCGGCCGTGTGAGTCAGTGACCTTAAACTATGCCCTGTACAAGTTAGCTTAATCTTTTTGACAGACGAGCTAGTCATGGGAAACAGAAAAAAACGATACGATAATACGACGGGATGCGTAATTCAAATTAGAGTTAATTTTTTTTTTACCTCATTTTTTTAAAAAGAGTTATACCAGCTAAAGAGACCTCAACCACTAACCAAAGAGACCCCATGCAATCCTCCGGTTCTAACAATAACTTAACAATAATCTTTAATAATGATTTTTGTAATCGATATTTGTATCAGTTACTGCCTGTTATTTGTGTCCCGATTACCTTTGTAACATTGTGCAAGCGTTTATTATTTTCAATGTTTCTATTTAAATTTTACTTTGAAGCAATAAAAAGTCTTAAAATTTTCGTATAACGCTTGAATCTTTAGGGACTTTTGTGTTATATGTATTTTTTTTAATATTTTTACTATTTTTTAAATTATTAAATTAAGAAAATAATATAAATAATAAAATAATATATTCCTCATTGCAAAGTTATGTCGATCAGAAGAATTAATATTTGTGAAAAAGATCAAGCTAACTTTTTTTTAGTAGTTGTAAATAATGTGAGATTCAGGTTGGTTATACACGTAGGGTATGTCGGAGGCCACCAACAAAGGACCAGCCTACGTGCACGTGACACCAATTCGCGTGCGTTGTATCAGTTCAAATGCGATGCGATAAGAAACCAAGATCATATTATTGTTACTGGTTACGAATCATTCTACTTAGTGTTTACTGTCAAATTCGCATACATATGTATTCGTATTTTTATCCAAATACCAAAAGAATTAGGGTACCTGACGACAGATGCATCTTAAGATAAAAAATATCTCTAGATTTGATTGCATTTACGTTTTATCAAAACTTTACATAACTTGCTTATAGAGCATGTATGAAGTAAATAGAAAATAATAATCTAAAATGTTCGAAGATAAAAAGGACGAAGTGATATAAGAAGATACTCAAGGAATCTTGGATCACAGTAGAAAACGTCTGCCTACCGAAAGGGAAATATGAAGCGAGATACTTTAGTAAGGTAAGTAGTGACCATAATATAAGTTATGATCAATTTTATTTTTCACGAAAATATTTCGATCATATTTGTACAAATCATTTCAGATAAAATACAATTGTTCTGCACATAATGGAACATATTATTTTTAAAATTCTATGTATTTATTTTTAAAATTCTATGTATTATTTATTTTATAAAGTAAAAATATACCAGAATATTTACTATTTTAACATAAATTAAGCCATAATAATTCATTTTCAGCCTATTGTGCTTATCATGCTTTGTATTTATTGAGAGCAAAGCTATGAATCGGCATGATATAAGAAAATTTCCTGAAAGTCTACAATTTGGAACAGCTACAGTGCATCTTATCAAGTAGAAGGAGCGTGGAACGAAGATGGTAAACTTATGTACAATAGCAAATGTGTAAATCAAATTAAGAAATATATTCAAAGTTATTTTTTACAGGTAAATCTGAAAATATATGGGACAAATTGAGCCACAGTGAAGACTGTGTTATTGCAGAATGCCACACAGGTGACGTAGCAAACGACTCCTACCACCAGTACAAGAGAGATGCTTTAAGTTTATGGTTTGACGGTTCGTATAAAAAAAAAATAATTTCAATCAGTAAGCGAAAACATTTGTCATATTTTACCAACATTACACTCTAACTGGTTTATTCGTACAACAGATTCGGCTCGAAAAACCAAGATTTAAAAGCTGCATCGTTGGATTTTGTACAAAAAGCTTTACAAAATTTATGTAAACCAGGTCTTAGTGTCGAACAATCAGCTAAATTAGAAAACTATTTTCTCAAAAAAAAACTGCTGATGAGCTTCGGCATAAATTAATTACGTACAATATCGGATCTGGTTTAAATTTAATTAAAAAAAATATTTTCATTCTTTTTTTGCTTTATTTTCAATCGTATTAAAGTAACTATAAATATCTTTAATTTTAAGAACCAACGAGACATTCTCAGTGAAATAATTATTAACATGATTTCGAAGCGAAATCATTTTAATAATTATTTCACTGAGAATGTCTCGTTCGAATGTGTGCAATTCATTTGCTTGGTGTCTAAGGGAGTGGTGAAAAAAAATAAATGGTTGTTGGTCTTTTTATTTTTTTCACTTCTTGATAATGTTCAGAATTATAATCTGCAATCTTTTTTGAGTTTGAAACATTCTCCTGAGTATGAATATTGAGTTGCTGTATGGTACAGGTACCGGTATAATTTTGTTTAAAACTCTTTCTTTACTTATTGAATCAATAGACAAAGCACAGCCGTGTCACAAAACAAAGTTGTAGGCGATAGCTTATATTACGGCAAAACTGATTATAAAAATACTATGTAAGAATATTGTGTTATATTTAAAAGATAAATGTGTATACTATTATACTATAATGAGTGTACTATAGATTGTAAAAGTAAATATTTAATTTACAATAAAATACAATAAGCTAAGCTGGGTTTTACAATCTTAAAAATATTAAACAACCAGTTTTGTAAAAATAATATTTATGATTTTAAAGGATTAGCAGCATAATGAATTAACTTTACTATATTTATATTGCTTTTCATTTGAAAAAGCGATACACTTATTTTTTTATTTCCTAGCCCTTACAGGAAGTGAGTTATGGTGGTCGCAACCCTTAACAAAAAAAAATATTTTCGCGGTATCTTTTAAAGACATATCTATAACATATTGAACTTTACTATTCAATAGCTGAGTGTTATATATTTTTTTAGAGTTTTTGCGATATTATAAATTGTAAAAAACGAGAAGTTGATTTTTTGAGGTTGATTTTTGGTACATGCTAAAGTAACCAATCATCCAGTATAATCTTTCAGTACAATATTGTAAATTAATAATACTTACCTTATCTATAATTAATTCTTTATAGGTTATAAGAAAATAATAGGTACAAAAAGGTCCCTAGATGTCAACAACATATATGAGAGTTGATACACTACACTCGCGGTTTTAAGTTTTTTGAATATTGTCCAACAAATCACTTTTTTGTAACTTTAATGATTAATGAATAAATATAACTAGAGTTCCCGTTGACGCGTTAAAAACGAGTTGTCTATCAATGTATTGTATATGTCACTTTATATAAACATTCGTTGTAAGAGAATGGAGTGTCTTAACACTAGATTCTTAGGTTCCCTTTGCCTAACCTGCTATATGCGGGATACAGCGTGGAGTTAAAAAAATTATATATATAAACATGCATGTCAAACCATGGTAGTGTGTGTAACATTTATTTTATTAATTTAATATACTTTTTATGCATTATTTAAAAAAAATGTTAGCATTTTGCTCTCCTTCTCTATATAAACTATAAGTTTGCCAAGTTTCATGCTCCTCCATCCGCATAATTTTCGTAAAAAGGGATCCAAAATTTTTGTTTCACATATTTATATACAGATGTATTATTAGTAGGTGTCAATTCAAGGATTATCATACAACATCAGGCAATGTCTTTAGTTCGGGTAGAAAGCGGCGAACAGAGTGTCTTGATACTAGTTAACTCTGACAAGCCTAAATCTATGCGACAGTAACAATAAATATAACTTTATTTTCTTATATTTAAGAAACGTAAACTTGTATGTACACCGGGCTTTTATTTTATCATATTTTTTATTTTATTGTATTTCTTTTTAAATATTGTTTCCGCACAAATGTAACTACTTTGTAAAACTATCTTATTACTGTTGTGTATTAGATACTTAAGTTAACCATGTTATCGCATAAGTGACAATTGTCTTAGCCGATAATAAAGTTCTATAAACCTAAACCTAACGCTAAACGCGTGAAGCTGTTTTTTTTATAAATATAGCCGTATTATTATTACTATCGTGGACTAACTTTCTTCTAATGTTATAAAAGTACATAACCTAATTATAATCATAATGCGTGTTTAAACTTGTATTCGTCTTTATAGACATTCAAGATTCAGTTCTTATTGATTTTATGACTGACGATCACATATATTGACGCTTACACTTTCTTACCAATACTAATTTTGGTTAAAAAATTGCATTATCTTTCGCTACAAAATATTTACAATGGATCTTAAGATAGAATATCTGTAGTTTTTATTGTATTTATGTTTTATCAAAACATTACATAACTTGCTTTTAGAATTTATTTACAATAAATATAAAATAGTAATCTAAAATCTCAAAGATAAAAAGAGTAAAACGATAAAAGGAGATACTTAAGGAAGCTTGGCTCATATTTGAAAACGTCTGCCATAAGGAGGCGAATATGGAGCGAGGTACTTTACTAATGTAAGTGTCAACCTATACCAAGTTATTACATGACTAATTGTTTTGTTTTTCACGAAAATATTTTGAAAAAATCAATAGGATAAAATAAAATATAAATTGGAATAATTCTGCACACATGAAAACGTATTATTCGTGAAATTCAATGTATTTTACATTATACGTAAAAAATTACACAATTATTGTTTCATTTTTAATTCAGCCATAATAATTCAATTGCAGCTTATTGTGCTTAACTTGCTTTGCCTCTAGTGAGAGCAAAGCTACGAATCGGCATGAAATACGAAAATTTCCTGAAAATCTACTGTTTGGTACAGCTACAGCATCATATCAAGTGGAAGGAGCATGGAACGAAGATGGTAATATTAAGTACAATGGTAAAATTTGTAAATCCAAATTAAGAAGTATTTTGAAAGTGAATTGTCTTTTGCAGGTAAATCTGAAAATATATGGGATACCCTAAGCCACAGAGAAGACTGTGCTATTGCAGAATGTCACACAGGTGACGTAGCAGACGACTCCTATCACCAGTACAAGAGAGATGTAGAGATGATGCGAGAGTTAGGCCTTGATTTTTACAGATTTTCTCTATCGTGGAGTAGAATTCTCCCAACTAGCTTTCCCGACAAGATAAATGAAAAAGGAGTAGAATACTACAACAATTTGATAGATGAAATGCTAAAATACAACATCACACCCATGATCACCTTATATCATTGGGATTTGCCACAAAAATTACAAGATTTAGGCGGATGGAGTAATTCACACATTGTTGATTGGTACACAGACTATGCTAGAGTCGCTTTCGAATTGTTTGGAGATAGAGTTAAATACTGGTTTACAATCAATGAACCTCGTGAAGTTTGTTATCAAGGATATGGTTCAAAATCAAAAGCGCCATTGTTAGATATGTCAGGTTACGCAGATTATATGTGCACTAAGAACTTATTAGTAGCTCACGCAAAAACTTACCACATGTACAACGACGAATATAGACCTATTCAAGGAGGAAGTATTGGTATCGTCCTTAGCGTGACTTGGTATGAACCGGAATCAGAAGAACATGCTCAAGCTGCAGAAGATCTAAATAGTTTTGAGGTGCATTTCTTACTATTTAGTAAATTGATTTTTCACTTTTATTTTCTTATAAAAAATATATTTTGTGTTGCAGTGGGGTATATATGCTAATCCTATCTTTTCAAAAAGTGGCGATTTTCCTCAAGTTATGAAAGAAAAGATCGCAGCTAAAAGTATGGCACAAGGATTTCCTAGATCTAGATTGCCAGAGTTCACTTCTGAAGAAATTGAAATGATTAAAGGAAGTTCTGATTTCTTTGGAATTAACCATTATACTACGAGTATTGCATACAGAAACGAATCGGTGTACGGTTTTCATCCATCTCCCTCTTACTTAGATGACACTGACACAATCTCATATAAAGATAGCTCATGGGAAGGCGGAGCGTCAACTTGGTTAAAAGTAATTTTATGCACTAAATAGTTCCTTAATTATAATTATTTACTATTCTTTAAACAAAGATTTTAAATTAAAACTTCAATTATTATTTTAAGGTTGTACCATCAGGTTTCTACAAATGTTTTAAAAAAATAAGAGAAGATTATGACAACCCTCCTGTTTTTGTTACTGAAAATGGATTCTCTACGCGTGGAGGACTCGACGACGATGACCGAATTAACTACTACAGACTTTACCTTGACGCAATGTTAGATGCGATTGAAGAAGGCTCTGATGTAAGAGTGTATACTGCATGGAGCTTGATGGACAATTTTGAATGGATGCAAGGATACACGTAAGAATTAATTTATTGTGTTATAATATCGAACATAAGGAGAATATCGTTAAGGTTAATATCGAACTAATCATTAATATTACATTTTTTTCAGTGAAAGGTTTGGTTTATTCGAGGTAGACTATGAAAACCCGGAGAGAATTCGTACACCACGCAAAAGTGCCTATGTCTACAAGGAGATAATACGCACACGCAGTCTTGACTTCCATTATGAACCGGACATGAATATTCCACTTCAAATAGAAGACGGTTATTGAAATAAACTATCTTGATTTAATTTTTTTTAAATTATAATTATTTTATTGAAATGGTTTTTATCCGCACTTATATAATTCCTTTCAATAAGAACTAAGTACATGTTACTTTAGTAAAATAGTTCTTTATCACATTTTCAGTTTTAGCTTCATATTTGTATTGTTATTTTTTTGTATTCTTTATTTTCCATATTTTGAAGTACCTAACGAAACATTACTCGTTTTTTCACTTTCCTCTAAACAAGTTTTGAACGATAAATAGTTAAAATACCCGACGATTCATTATATTATAAGCATTTCCTATGAATTTGATTTCGTCCTAAAGCTGTAGATTGTAAAGGCATGTCCTAACTGCACAACAAAGTTTATATTTATAATATATTATAACAGTAAAAAGGTGAGCTTTTACATGAAATATATAAGATTGAAAGTGATTTAATTATGATTTTTAAAATGTTTCTCTATCCCTTTGTCCGTTTGCCTGTTTGAAGGAGAACATTTGTTAAAGTACTGGACTTTAAATCTTTAAAGGAATCTTCATTTGTTATATAGCTGTTAGGCCTGGGCAGGACTTAAGACAAATAATTTTAAGAACTGGTAAACTTGATGTAGTATCCATCACGCTGAACAACATGTTTAAAGTGGCTTTTCTAAATTTTTTATAGTTATAGGAGAACCATAATAGCCCACCTAGATATGTTATGGTTCTCCGTCAAGTGTTCCACTTTTTGAAATTAATTATAATTTTAAGTTCTGTATATAATTTTTAAGTTCTGCCCACGCCTAATATCTACACAACAAAAAAGTTTTATTCAAATCCGTTTAGTAGATAAAAAGATTTACGTCTACAAATAAACACACAAAAATTTTAAAAATCATAGATTAATATTATACGACTGTTTTTACATCACCATAAACTGTTTTTCCATAAATATGTTTAATATAAAAACACACTGGTTTCATTGATTGGTGTTGCTTAGTACAAAGTAAGAATTATTATCTTGTAGTGGTTAGTTGAATCTGCAATAGATGGCGCCTAATAACAAACATTGTAATTTTACAGTTATACGATTATTTATTTAAAGTGTATTTTCAACGATACATCATTGAAAAAATCTATATTTGATACACATTTCTTAAGATAAAAAATCATACTAACGAATGTCACCTGTGCTATCGCAGATAATTTTTTTGAATACAGATATAATACGATATAACCAGGAAAAGCCGATATATTTCTTAACATTTTGCAAAACGATCTAAAAAACCCGCAGCTTCATAAAATGCAGCACATGACGTTATTGATGTGAGTTAAATTAATATAATATTTTAACATAATTGTATATTACTTAATATTTGTTTAGGTATATGTATATGTAAATATTTCTTACATATATTTTTATTAACGGCTTATTTACAAGTTGAATTTTAATTAGAATATATATTTTTTCATAAATAATAATAAAATGTGATAAGTCTTATATATTGTATTTTTTTTTACCTTATAACAAATACATCATGTAGTTATAGTTATATTTTGTTTCTATTTGTTCAGTAAAGTACTTTAGCGTAAATGTGTTCGTTATAGGACATATTTTTAATCTTTTAGGGTAAAATTATGTGCAATAGCTTATATAGTAGCCGGCGAACGAATAAATGTACACGATGGTAGAAAATTTCCTGAGGGGATGCTTTTTGGTACAGCCACAGCGTCATATCAGGTAGAAGGAGCTTGGAATGAAGATGGTAATGAATTTATGCAAATATATATTGAATAAATTATATTTAAAATATTTTTTTTTGGCTTAATATGTGATTTAACTAATTTTGTAGGTAAATCTGAAAATATCTGGGACCATGTGAGCCATAAGGTACCTTGCGTAGTTGCAGAATGTCACACAGGTGACATAGCCGCTAATTCCTATAACTTGTACAAAAGAGATGTAGAAATTTTGAGAGAAATGGGCTTACATTATTACAAATTTTCGATTTCATGGACTCGAATACTTCCATCCAGTTTTCCAGAAAAAATTAATGAAAAAGGAGTGCAATATTACAATAACTTAATAGATGAATTGATCAAATACAACATAGAACCTATGATTGCTCTGTATCATTGGGATTTGCCACAAAAATTACAGGAATTAGGTGGCTGGACTAACCCGTACGTGATTGATTGGTTCATGGATTATGCTAGAGTCGCTTTTGAATTGTTCGGGGATAGAGTTAAATATTGGATTACAATAAATGAACCACATGATGTTTGCTATCTAGGTTATGGAAGTGATCACTTTTCTCCTTTGTTAAACATGACAGGATATGCGGAATACATGTGCGCAAAAAACATTTTATTAGCACACGCAAAAGTGTATCACATGTATAATAATGAATATCGAAAAACTCAACGTGGTATTATAGGGATTGTTATTAATATAAGTTGGTATGAACCAGAATCTGAAGAACATACCGAAGCTGCAGATGACCTAAAAAGTTTCGAGGTAATCTAATAAGTAATCTATTGTTGTTATTGTTTAGCATACTCATACATACATTTGCAAATTTTTGAAGTCCTTAATATGTCAAGTTGTGTTGATTTTAGTGGGGCATGTACGCTGATCCAATATTTTCAAAAACTGGAGACTTTCCGCAAAATGTGAAAGAAAGAATTGCCGCTAAAAGTTTAGCTCAAGGGTTTTTTCGATCTAGGCTTCCAGAGTTATCTACAGAAGAAATACAACTACTAAAGGGGAGCGCAGATTTCTTCGGTGTCAACCACTACAACGACTACGAGCATCGCATATAGAAACGAATCAGTGTATGGCTTTTATCCATCTCCATCATTTTTTGATGATATTGAAGTAAAGACGTATACTGATAGTGGATTGGAAGGAAGTGTCGCTGAATGGTTAAAGGTAATTATAATAATATTTTCTATCAAAATACATTAAAAATAAATTATATAATTTTTTTATTTTTATTAAATTTTAGGTCGCGCCCTCCGGCTTCTATAAAAGTTTAACACAAATACGTAAACAATATGACAATCCACCTGTTTTTATAACTGAAAATGGGTTCGCTACGCTAGATGGTCTTGAAGATGACGATCGCATTAACTATCATAGACTCTATCTTGATGCAATGTTAGACGCCATCGAAGAAGGTTCTGATATCAGAGGGTACACAGCTTGGAGCTTAATGGATAAATTTGAATGGTTACAGGGATACACGTAAGAGTATATTAATATTAAATAGTAAATATTATTTTTATTTAAAATAAGAGAAATTCATGAAAGATCTACAATACAACTATAGAGTTTAATTTACAATAAGTTGGTAGAGAGTCCTTATAAACAATTGGACAACAAACGTTTTTAATGTATTACTGAAAAGCAGGCAAAAATATTTCTAAAATCTTCTTTCATTCAGTGTTTTATATTCATTAAATAATTGTATTTATTTATATTTATTTTCACAGGGAAAAATATGGTTTATATGAGGTGGACTTTGGGAGCGCGGCAAAAACACGCACACCACGCAAAAGTGCTTATATTTATAAACAGATCACTCGTACACGAACTCTAGACTTCAACTACGAACCGGATATGCGCCTTCCTTTGACTGTTGGACCAGAAAACTAAAGATTATTTGACAGTAGGACTAGTAGTAGGTAGTAGTAGTAGCTCTTTTCATAAATGAAAAGCTTATTTACAATAATAAAATATAATGATAAATGTGACCAGTTTTTAACTATTTCACTCAAAAATTTGTTCCTTAATCAAATCAATAAATCAAATGTGAAAAGAATCTCTTTACCCGATTATATCGATGTTTAAAAATTAGTTTTAGGCGCCTTTAATGATTTTTCAATTTAAGTAACAGTTATAATGATTTAAAGTTGCTTAAACGACCAATTCGTTTTTTTATAAACGCTAGTCCTTCTAATGGATCCATTTAAATTTAATTAAGATCTGACAAGTGGTTTTAATGTTATTTGATATTATTGTATTTTTAGTGCATTTTCTTTGAAATCGGTTTTATTTGTTAAAATCGACGTCGTGCAGTGACGTCGATTTTAACTTACCTGTATTAATTATAAAAGTACATATAAAAACCGTTTTTGAAACTTGAATTATTTACGATACGATATGTTGGAATAGCCAGATAAGCTCTTATAAACTAATTTAAAAATATTATTGTTCTCTTGAATATTTTAAATAAATCTATCGTGTAAATAAGTTTATTCTTAGTAGACTCTATAAAAATATGCGAAAAAATGAATGATGAGGTAATATTTCAATTAATGAAACACAATTAACTCAGTTTTTAAGTGCTTCAAATCACTCGTTCGAATTTAGTACGAAATGGCTTAAAAAGGATTAAGTTGTTAAAGGAGTGAATTCGTCGCTATTTATTAGTACATTAGATGTTTTTATAACAGATGAATACTTAGATATACTAGACTTCAATTTTAATCATCAGTTATATCAAAAGACGATACAAAATACTAAAACCGTGTTAACCACTAGAATGTATTTTAAGCGAGACATTTGAGGTGTACTAAATCCACAAACATATTTTTTATCCACATGCTTGGAGTGATTTACGATACACAGAAGAATAAACGATCTTGCCCATTATACAATTACATCTGGG
Organism: Philaethria dido; assembly: GCA_033558755.1. Classification (NCBI taxonomy): domain Eukaryota; kingdom Metazoa; phylum Arthropoda; class Insecta; order Lepidoptera; family Nymphalidae; genus Philaethria; species Philaethria dido. Next base: position 501,671 of record JAKGSA010000026.1, on the reverse strand, counting down.
ATTTTATTTTTACAATTTTACAACCAAACATAAAACATTGGGTAAATGTGTAGGTACAATAATAGGCACATTATTTTACGCGATATGCGTAATCAATGAAGTCGTTTGCTACGAGATCATTTATATTGGATTAATTTTATACTTTCATTACATCGTTATTATATATACTATCATTAATACTCGAACAAACTTTTTAACTAAGCTTATTAACTAAGCATCGATAAAAAATGGCAATATATATCTATCTAATAATACAAAAGCTTGGCAAACAATTTTATCGTGACAGGACAATCTTTTTTTCAGAAATATACCTTGATTTTTGAGTGCCCATATAATGTAAAATAATGTATGAATATGATCGCTTTTTCATCAATTGATACATTATATAAAATTGTCAGTGAAGTCAATTTACATATGTTTTTCATAAAATATACAATAGCCTAATGCTATCTAGGGTTAAGAGTCAATGAATTGATAAGATGCTTTATACACCATACAATTTAGTATACAAGCATACAATAGCAGCATCTAAAACCGAATCCAATAGTAACGTTTTAAAAAATTGGAAAGCATTACTTTTACGACACGAACATTATCCTATAAGTATTTGGCAACTAACCAAGAACACTTTACCATTACATATAGAGGCTATCTTCTAAATCCGCTTGTGATACAGTTAAGACTTGAAACTTCTTAGAACTTCGTAGAATAACGATTTCTTACTATCATACCTGACTAGAATCTTTCATTACGTACGTATTGATATTGCATCTTGGGTCTAAGAAATCAATGATGCTTGCTTATATTTCAATACGTGTAAAACAGTGTAAACTCTAAATAGATACAACTCTAGAGTTAATCTAGATTAATTCTTAAATAATTCTTATAAAATTCGACCCTAAGACCGTGTTATGGAAGATAAAGATTTATAATTTTTGAAGTTCGGCCTCTTTCGATAGTGAGTGAACTTTTTCCAGATGTAAGAAGAGTGTTATGGACTGATAACGACCATTTCATTTTACTTTTGAGACACCAAAATGTTTCGATTGGAGAAAACATTTAACTTATAGATTCTAGTTATGATATCCATATCTTTTCAATTTATAATAACAAATTTATTAATAGGCTGAATTTACTATGATCCTTAAAGATTTATATGTCAGTTGTGAATGTTTACACAGATCAGTTTGGATAGTGTAGCTAAAGAGCAATATTTGTCAGTGCAATGTTTACAAGATATGAAAAGCAGCGGATATATTTCAGACTGGCTAGCAGCGGCGGTGAGGTAAACAAACGTAATTTGGCCTCGATATATTAACATTTTACGGCACATTGCTTTGTAAACTTTTATAATTTCTATTAGGACTTCCTATGAGCTTAACAAGATGGGATATACATACATACGTGTGTATAAAAATATATATGATAATTACATCGAGCTCTCAATACCAAAATATGATACGATTCTAATATTAAATGCGTATATAACTTTCATTCCCGATACATAAAGAGATGTAATATACTTTTACAACTTGAGGTGCGTTTGAAAAGTAGTATATAAAAAACTAAATAAATATTAAAGTCGCTGCGGCCATACTGTAGCGTAACAATAATATGACGTTACACATTTTTGTAAAAAATAATAGGCTTGAAATTCACAAATAGTAACAGCTTCGCAACATAAAGTTAGAATTAGAGTAGACAGAGAAAACACAGTGTTAAGACATTCCGTCCTTCACTTTTCACAGTAAAGTATTGTTAGTTGGATAAGAATATAAACATTTCCCTATGTGGGGATCAAATCCACAACCCTCACGTGTACAGTCGTTTGCTAACAACCGCGCCACGATACAAACGGAATTCATAATTTGGTTGTAGCACCCTTTTTAATTCCGATTGTAATCGCGTGGGTAGATGTGTACGTTTGCCATGAATTTATAAATTATTCAGGCTCTGAAACCTCTGATTAAGCTCTGATACAACACAATTCTTTATTTACGACTTTTAGGTGAAAGGTATATCGGTTCAGCAAATGATTTCCCAAATGGGGACATGTTTAAACGCGGTTCTATGAATATAAAAACAAATTGAACTAATCATGATGTTGCTTATAGTGTATTTTCTTGTAGAATAAGTAATTACTACCGATCTATCCCAACTGTGCACGCGTAAATTGGTAAAGTATTGTTTTTTTTTTATATTTGAAATAAGATTGGTTTGAACGGTTCATTCGAGAAAGGTTACGCATGTATAGTCTATAACCTCATCGTAATTATTGTAGTCAATTTTGAACAATAAATACATGTAGAACATCAACTTCTACATGATTTGCAGTTTTAGCGATGTACGCAAGTTTTGTGTGCAGTTTACTGATAACCTAAATTATATTATTCTACCTTTCGTTGGAATGTAGATGTGTGATAATTTATTAACTTTATTTTGATCTAGCTCTCTCTCACACTCTAACCTCAAATGTATTTATTACAATAAGTATTTATTACATATATATTTTAAAAATAAAATATGGTCTATTCGATTTATTACATGAAGTAATACGTATTTTAAAATGAATTAAGAAAATATTTCCTGTTTTCGAGAACGTGTACATCAACTCACAACGGGATATATTATCATTTTTATATAAATCTAAAAACATACACAGAGCTCTAGAGAATAGTGTTAAAAATCGATAAATAATTACACTTAGATTTCTTGATATTATTATATTACCTTAACATCTCTCTAAAATCACACTCATCATACAAAGTAAGCATACTAAATCAACATTCAAGAGAAAGCGAAAGTGTACTGAAAAGAGCAGGGACCTCTTCACTAAGTCTCGGGGTATTTATCGACAATTCGAAGAGCTCTCCATACTATATTGACACTTAGCTGCTTTTACGTTATAATAAAACCTTTGATTAAATATTTAGCAAGAAATTTATATTAGATTTATATATCTGTAATAACAAGTTACGGAATGATTATAATGAGTCCTAATCATAAAAACTTAGTGGTTATTCCTATTTGGTAAAGAAAACACATTTGTAGTTTCCGAAACGTATTCGTGAATCATAAGACATGAAAACAATAGCCAAGCAGCAACAATATTCAAGCTTAAATAAATAAATAAAAACTTTATTGTTCCATAAAGTGTACAATTTCATTAACAATGCTAGAGCCTCCATTTAAGCAAAGAATAGCTTAAAACTTTGAATTACAAAAAGTCAATTAAATTAAAATTTACTTGGACTTTTATTCATAAAATTCAATCTAAATATAAAATCAAAACAACAATAAAACATTAGACTATCAAAACAAAAAAAAGAGTCAGAAGTAAAGACTAAAATCATAAGCTATACACCGTACTCAAGAAGCTTGTGATGTCAAGTTTGAATATGAAAATAGCTCATCTATTGTCCAGCCGACCGCTCGAAGTAATATGCCTATTTATAATAGTCTGTGAACCATTCAGTGGACATGGAGGACACTACCAGTGTCGCTCCATTTAACATTCTTGCATGCTTCATATGACTTAGTCTCGAGGAAATTTATTCAGAATCTGAGAATGCGTTTTCTCAACGAGTATCACGATTTGCATCTAGCTAACTGTCGCTTAAAATACATACAAGTATGTTAGACATTAACAATTGACTAAACCGTATACGTCAATTCCTAAAATAATTTAAAAATTATATAATTGATATTTTTTATACTATTTTGACAATGACAATGAACGCGAGTGTTTATAGGTTTGATTATCACTCGGGAAATATTTAAAGAATTTGCACCTCGCAACGCGTAATGTTGCAATTTCAGGCGAAAAGTAGAAAACGTTATACGAAAAGTTTATTTACACGTTCGTAGCATAAAGCATAGAACTGCAATATTATTCTTTTTGTCGTTGAACTCAATACTCAAGTCAATAAAATATTTAATCATAATTTTTTGTCGTTGCACTCAATACTCAAGTCAATAAAACATTCATTCGTTAAAATGTAGTACCCATTTAAAAAAGAAAACAATTTAATATGTTATCCAGATTAAAAATAATACCATTTTAATTAAAGAAAAAACATCAAGAGGCAAAAGATTACACAAACAATGCTACTGGAAATACTTGTATATACATACTGAAAGTATGTATATACTAAGTATTTGAAGGACGCTCTTTTAACTGGCTTTCGTTAATTAACGATGTCATTAAGCTGGAAGTTTATAAGCTACACGTTGCATGCAGCGATAGGCCCGGCCGTTCTTGTTACTATATAGATAGGCACATATTCATGTATATATTTTTTATTTTCACGTTTTTTTGCTTTTTTCAGGTTTAAAAAAAAACATTTTATGTCTATCTATTCCCTACTTTCAGCTGATTTTGAGAATTCAGATAGCATTTTGAATACAATAATACAATTTAAAAATATATTTTAATTTATATTTTAGTTAATTACAAGTATTTAATTAGATGACAAGGGCAGCTCAATATTAATTAACTGCGCTCTTTTAGAGAACACACAAAGCCCTTATGAGACTATTCACAAATAATAAAAATATAAAAAATGTTTTTATTTTAAAATATCCAATAAGAACGTACTATGTGTCTGTAATCTATTAACAATAATAATAATTTTAAAAGTAAAACCAATAAACATGCCCACAACGGGAATTAAATCGACAGCTCCTCAACGAGTTGAGTGACAAACTTAATATTTTTTGCTAATAAATTTAATAAAAATTAGTGCCTTCTATTGAATACGACTTAATTCTTATTTCTATAAAAAATGTTACATAGCAATTACAAAACCTTTAATACCAAAATGAAGTTTTAGAATTGTGGATCAATTAATGTAATTTCGAATAGCGACACAGTAAATACAAAATTCATAATACTGATTATTTTACTAGATAGTACCTAGATTAGTTGTTTTTTATTCTATAGATGTGTATATTTACGTTACTATATTTTATATTTTTACCACGTATATATATTATCGCTATACATTCTAAAACAACATTTATATTGTTGTTCTGCTACCATTTTCGTGTTATTTTTTTGCATTGCACAAATAATAATATTTAGACTTACATTGATGTATTTAACTTAAACTTGTATGAAAAATTTACTAAAAATATAAGCATACAATAAAAATCTATACATGGTAGCGTTCCAGTTAAGTTCAACTAGCGACACAACAGCCTAGTGCAAATATTATCCCGAAATTTATTTATATTATATTAATAATATAAATCAAAGCTAAGCTTCATTTTTAACCCGAAAGCTTCAGTACGACGCATATTTTAATACTAAAATTGCCTTCCAGTTTGTCATTTATGTTTTTCGTGGAATACTATATACAAAGACTATACAATATAAAGAATTTAATAATTATAATAAAGATTATACAATTTTGTTTTTATCCAGTATTTTAGAAACTTTACATACACGAAAATGTTATAAATAATTATCCTATGAAAATTACAACAATATAAGATTACTTACATAATATTTGTAAACACCCAACCATGTCATTTAAAAAAGAAGATATGTGAGTATAATGTAAATATTATATGTAAACATGTCAATATATCATTCTCATTTCACGTTTCCAATTTTGCATTTTTTGGTTGAATAAGGTATCAATAAATACCTCCTTTCTCTTCTCAACACAATAAAATAGTGCGGAGATAAGTAAGCATAATGTAAATTTATTATGTAAAACAAAGATTATTATGTTATTAATGTATTTCAGAACCTTTAAGAACGTGCTTAACGCGAAGCTTCGCAAAATAGGGCTTTCTTTCAAGGGCGTATCTATATCATTCTAATTTGAAACAATGCGATTGGAGTTTGGAAACGCTTAAAATTTTATTAATCAATAGTAAGATATAGAGTATTTCTATTAAAATAATGGATAATTGTAAGCAGTAAGTACCCACCTATGTCGACGAAACTTGACCGAGTAGGTCCATGTAGAGATGAATCATTCCGATGTCTTCAAGTACCATTAAACAGGTCAATACATCATTAAATTTCGGGTGCTCATATAAATCCCGTACACTCACTTATCATAACTGTTTAAACTATTAAGATTACAAACAGATAACAGGTTAGCTATAGTTACTTATACATAAACTGCGTTGTAGCGTTTTTGATTTGTTTAAATGTTATCACACACAGGAGTGCAAAGGGCCTGGAATCGACCAGGCGTCCCGCCGCGCCACTGAACGATAGCTGTGAGGCTCCCGGCCCGCGCTGCTTCGCGCATGCGTACTCCGGCCTTCTTAACGCCGCCCGCAACGTGTATCCCGACGCTCCTGCCGCACACTTGCCTTTACATTACTTGTCCACATAAAGTTCACATACACCTACATAACGTAGCTAGCAATATGCCGCATTACTAGAATTTTCAACCGCTTGTTCGGAATCTAATATCGTGAATATATGAATAGTAGTGGAAGCCTCGTAAATGATATCTCGATTCGAGGATTTCAACGTCATCTCGTTAAACTATATGAAAGGTACATCATATTGAATTCAAATATACGAATACAATTAGGAGCTTATAAGCTTATGTGAAAACTATATTATATTATTGTACATTTTGTTACTACTTATAACAAGATTACTTATGCTTATAGCATCCTTACTTTCTTACTAATATTATAAATGCGAAAGTAACTCTGTCTGTCTGTCTGTTAAGCTTTCACGCCTAAACCACTGAACCGATTTTGATGAAATTCGGTATGGAGATAAAACTCAACTTGGGAAACGACATAGGATACTTTTTATCGCGAAAAATAGGTAGAAGAGGTTAAAATAGGGGATGAAAATTTGTATGGAAGTTCCTTATTGTCAAACATAAAATCATGTAAGATTGTTCAACTGTTTACAACTTTCACACCTACACCACTTAACCAATTTTGACAAATAGTTTAGACCTTAGGAAAGACTATAGGCTACTCCTTACCATGTAGCGCGATATAACGGAATTCCACGCGGGCGAAGTCACGGGCGGAAAGCTATAACTAGCTTTCCGCCCGTGGCTACACATATTGCATATTAATTAGACTTCGAAAAAATAATATTGTAAGTTAAGCATGTAATCATTTTTACTTAAGTATTAATGTCATGAAAAGGGCATATGCATAATAAACTAACACTGGTTATTATAAAAGGGCAAATTATAAATAGAATAATATAACCTTTGAGCTCACTCATTTATTTCTACACATTGAAGGCCATGCTAATTTCTTTTGATATTAACTGCGTTACAGCAAAGCCGTAGGTGAATTAAATATGATTTATTCACAATTTGAAGAAAATATGCTCAGATATAAACTAGTGACTGACAAAACGAACTAGAGAACTTCTACAGACTATGTAGTTCTGGAAAATAGTTGTAGTAGTCTTAGTTTAAACCTAACTTTTAGTTATTATGCTTTTTTTATTTAAAAAGTTACACCTGTTAAAAGTGTAGCGGTTCCACAAGGCCGTACTTAAGAGAGCAGGTAAAGAGGTCGTTGTGTGTAAAATGATATCTCTTAAGTCGAGTCAGATTAATTGCTTAGTGAAAGTGTTAAACAAGTGTGTTTAACCGCACACGTGTTACGATATATAATATGTATTAATGTACTTGGTTAGTCTTACTCGTACTACTCTACTGAGATCACATAATCACAGGACCGTGTCAACTGCGCCCGCAACTGCGTTTGCGTATATAATGTAAAATTAGTTTTACCCATTCCTTAGAAGTTTCGAGAAATGCTTTTTTAGTGCTCTTTTACAGAGCTCCTAGCAAGCATATAGGAATGCCAAATTTTGGCTGCATTCTGTTAGTCTGTTGCAAGTGGTGTTACAATATATGTTTTGAAGATAAAATGGCAAATCATTGATTTGGTTAATTGATATTGGTTAGTGATATTATAGTGCCAACAAGCAATAATGTAAAGAATTCATGTAGAGAACCTAACTGTACACGAAGCTGAGTTTAAAATTAAACCATCATTCCAATCCAGGCGTTAAAGAGTTGATAGGTCCACTTATATATACATTTGTTTCAGTCATATACAATGTTTATAGTTTTTTTTAATATTAATTACAATATAAAAACAAAATTTACAAATTAATCTTAAACTTCAAAATGAAAGCGAAAGAACGCATTTCGATTTTAACACCTTATTCACAGCTATTAGGGATATATAACAGCACTTGTATTTCCCTGGTCAAATAAGGCGAAAATTTAGAACTCTGTTTATTCCATAAAATGTAATTGGATTAAATAAGAAATAATTCTTGGATTTGCATAATCTTTGGGTAGCAGACATTTGTAAAAATCTCTATGTAACTAACAACATAAATAAGTTGTAACAAGCGTATAAGAATTTCAACCCAGCCAGATATAGAAGGCATGGCTTAGTGGTCAGAGCGTTTAGACTTGGTCAAGAGTCGCGGGTTCATTCAATTTTTACATGTTTTCTAAATATGCTTTTCGTTTCCTAAGTGTGTGAGAGAATTATTTTTTTAATTCTCTCTGACTATTTCCGCTAGGGATAATGCGTGAAGTTATGTTAAGATATGTAATATATATAGCTATCATGTGGAATCTATATTATGGAATGACTAATGCAAATGTAAAATGTAAAAATTATAAAAGATAGAAATCTTGATAAAAAAACTTTTTAATTTGGTTTTATTAATATCTCTGTATAAAATTTATAATATATATAAACAATAACATGCACTTTAAAAATAATTCACAGTGTACATATAACATGACAGTTCGGATGATCACAAAGAAAATAGTATTTTTTTAAGGAAGGTCGAATTTATGGACATAGAAGTATATAATATTGTGAAATTTCTCTGACATACAGCATAAATACTACAATTCTTACTATATAGCATATAGTAAGAATTGTAGAGCAACATGTCAACAACTTTCGTTTTATCATTTTAACAACCACAAACAATCTACAATTTGAACTAGCAGTACTATTCTTAACGGCTACCAAGACATAGAATTATATCTACTTCACAGACTTATGAAACATTAAACATGCAATTGACAAAGTAATTATCAAAAATTACATCTTTTGTTTTTATTTTTTATTACTTTAACGAACAAGCCCATTACACATAAATGAACAAGTATATAAACCTGATGTACTAACTCATGTTAAAGTCACACAATTCCTATACTGTTGATAAAATAGTTCTGTTGCATAAAGACTATGTAACTATTTTGTAAAAAAATAAACATATTTCTAAATTTTACAAACAAACAATTCGTTCAGTGAAAGCTCCAATTATCATCATATCGTTAGAGAGAGCAGCGCGCATCACCTGCGGTGCAACTTCGTCCTTTACTCGTAGAGTGAATTCTCGTCGCGATGGCGCGGGTAAAGCGCCACCCATAGCATTTAGAATTCTTGACCTTCCAGCAACATCCAGAGGCGTGCCCTCAGCACTATTAGCCAATACTTTTCGGACACAAATAGAGCGACAAGCTTCTTTTTCTGCTTCAAATAATTCCCTTGCGGCAATTTCAAAAGTACGTCTCTTATCTACACCGCCAATAGATGAACTCGTGGTCGTAGCTCCTTCAGATATGGCTTTCGCTGCACCTGCTCTCAAAATAGCGGGTAACAATAGTTCCGCCACCGCACCTACAGTACGTGATCGAAGAAAATGCAGTACTTGCTCAGCCTCTCGCGTTTCATCAAAAAGGCGCCTTTGTCGAGCTGCTGGTACTGGTCTCGCGACGTTCCAAGCTTCAACCCAAGGATTTCCAGGTAAAAGCATTCGATCTCCTAAAGAACCGCCTTCAGCTGGTTTCCAATCCCGAGGAGAGTACCATTGTACAAAATCACATAATTCTGATCCAGGGTTAGCAGCCTTGAAAGCTTCCATATCAGACAGTAGAGAAGCGCTCATCATTCTTGCCCGAAGCTCAGATGCTTTTGCGTCATCTCCTAATCTTACCATAAGCTCGGCATCTTCTTCCAACTGATCTTCCGTTTTAGGTGCCGGGTCCTGTATAACATACAATAAAAGTATCTTTAGCATTTGGAAAGTAGCATTAGTACTACCACCAACCAGTACATTGTGTTCCATTGATGTTTATAAGTATTTATTTCGTCACGAATTACTAACAATCACTAACGTATCAGGTATTATGAATTCAGAGCTCCAGTGAAATTCATGTTTACTTTAGTGAAGACAGGTGTTATATTCTTAATAGCGTCATTTATCAGTCCAACTTATATACTTGGTATATGTTAATACAATCATTATGATTTTAAGATTTTTAATACATAAAATCATAACCTTTAATACATTTATACATTACATAAGAAAAACGTTGTTGATATACAATAATTAATCGAAATCTATATCGATCTAGAAATTAGTCGATAAGTTTACCTGAGTACGAGGAATATAAAGCGGAGCTCCATTTTTTAATGTTGCATCTTCGAGGCGATTAAGACGTCCAGTTGGCCTATCCCAAGGCAATTGGTCACCAGTTGTCTCGTCGTCAGAGCAGTCAAAAAATTCTTCATCAGACGAGTTTCCCGTAGCGCTGGCCGATCCTTCTTGGGCTCTTGTAATACAGCAATTAAGTAGTTGAAGCTTTTGATGTAGGAGACACGTTCGTGCATTAGGTGTGCCATCTAATACTCTATAAAAATATAAAATAAATAATCTCTTTGTATCAGTTTGCTTACATTTATAACTTGGCACACAATTTTAATCTAACTTTCTCGTAAAATATTTAAAAAAATATAAATACATGACCTCGAAAGGAACGACACTAAATCAAAAGAATGCGCTTATGCTACCACAAAATAGCATAGTATTTCTTTTTGGGCTCTTATGATTCATCGTAAAACAATAAAGACATGTAACAATTACTAAAAATATTTTTATAAGTATACGACTTATTCAAGGTTTAATAATGTTAAATATTGTTTGGCTCTTTCTCATAACTTTTTCTAATTTGTTAGATAGTATGCCATGACCTACAATCCACGCGAAGTAACTTAAACGCGCGAACGCTCCGAGAACCGTTATCATATTGAATTACTAATATGAAGCGAGACCAGATAGCATGGGCAAACGTGAGTACAACAACTTTTTCAAGATGCTTAATGTCTAATCGGTCGGTGAACCGTTTGTTTACCGGAGCCGGTGCGTCCACAGCAACCGTGTGTAGGTCAGGGCGTAGTGGTGGGGACCGCGTGCGGCAGTCCGCCGCTGACGAGAGCCGCGTGCGCATCCATCTGGCAGCCATGGGCTAAACCGACCTCACCCAGCTTGACACCGTTACCAAAAGCCTCCAGCTTGAAAGCTGCGAAAGTGACCTCTTTCCCACTGTTGTAAACTAAATATGTTACACTCAAGTGTTTGATCGAATTCCTAGCGTGACAGTGATTGTAAAAAGTGGTCAGTTTCATAGGATATTCTGAAAAGTGAAAAGGATTTAACCACAAAATGGTAAGTGGAGGGAAAGAAAAAGAAATCAATATTAGACAATTTATATAAGATGCCCACCTTTTTATAAGACTGAAACAAAAAGCCAATTCTTGTAATATTTCATGTCATAATTTGGCATAACCCATAATATTGCAATTATTTTTACAAATAAATGTAAAGATCAATAAGAAATAATCAATTAAAAATATATCTTTTAAACGAGTTTGTTCGATATTCATATATTTTGTTTTTCAAAGAAAAAGTTTTTTCCAGTTATGTATAATCGTAAAAATTTTCTTTCACCGAAGTGCTTGAATTAAAATAATAGAGACAATTCCCTATCCTATTCGTAAAATATTTTCGAGCTTTCGACGTATTCGATAAATCTTTGCGGTCATAGTATTGAACAACCCGTCCAAAATATAAATTTCATTCGAGAACACGAAGAAAATCTTAAAAAATTACAGTATGGCGAAAGTCACAAACGAAGTTGCGAGCAACAATTAGTAAATATTATAAAACAATTCATCATATTAATACTAATATGCGTATAATTACTTTTAAACTAAAAACATATCATAGTCATGGGTAGATTTATAATTTATTTATCACTCAATAATGGTAAAAAGGGGCCAATTGTTTAATTTAAAATTCTATTTATATAGGTATCCGAAAGAAAATACTGGTAGATTCCACGATTTTTGTTAATACTTTATCCTCGCATAATACTTTTTATATTTATTTTATTTATTTATTTATTTATTCAAGTAATACATTGTTTCAGTGTTTTAGATTAAAGGTGCAAATCATAAACTCCTTCGAGTTTTACCGTGCACCAGTGCCGCCAAACATTTATTACTACAATAAAAATGACTTACAATAGTAATTGTAGATAACACTACATATTTAAAACAATACAAGCTAAGAAATCAACAACAAGTTAAAAAGAAGGTAGATTTAAATTAACAATGTCTACTATAATAAACAAAAGACATGTATTGCATTGGCATGTACAGGCTGTTGTTGATTTATATCTACATTATTATTATCTTTTTTAATTTAATTTTTTTTTTTTTTTTTTACATGTACATAGATTACATATCCCTTATTTTCATAGCTAATGCTTCTTGGTAGTAATGTTTTAGTGTTTGTTTTATATTTTTGGGTGTTATTGTGTTTTTCACAGTCAGTGGTAGTTTATTAATAAGTTTAGGTATGACATACTTCAATGATCTTTTGCCATACATGTTATAATAGTTAGGTAACAAGAGTTTGGAATTTACCATACTTCGAGTTGTTATATTTGATAAGCTTATATTCTTATAGTGTCTAAAATTTTCATTAAAAAAGTGTTCCGATAGTAATGTTAGCTCAGTTTTTTCATAAAGAAGCATTTATTCTACGCAATGGACATATAGTTAACTCGAAACTATTGAATTTTCCTGTGGACATGACAAGTTTTTATGAAAGTTTGTAGGGAGAATAAACACTCTACTAATGAACTATCACATTCAAAAGTCATAACTATAGTTCTCTCTTCTCTTCTTGTTAGCTTTACGCCTTTTATCCCGCATATAGCAGAGTAGGCAGAGGGAACCTGAAAACCTAGTGTTAAGACACTCCGTTCCCCACTTTCCGCTGAATTGAGGCGTTGCATGCTGAGTGGTCAAACTCAACGCCGCGTTTTGCTTTGTTACCAAACCCAGGAAACGAAAATACTAAACTTTTACATTTACTGTAGTGGGAATCGAACCCACAACCTGTCGCGTTTACAGTCGCTTGTGCCTCTGCGCTACGACAGGCGTAAATAACTATAGTAATATACAAAATTGGCATTAATTTTCAAAGAAAATATAAATATTTTTGTGAGATTCAAATTCAAACTGTACGGATGGTTTTTAACAAGTGGCAATTGTTATGAATGAAATGAAAGACTTTTGTTAAATTACGACTTTTAGTTATAAAATGACGAAAAAAAAGCAAGATAATCGATGAATTTCTAAATTATAAGTTTATAAAATTGACTTAGTGCATACTGTATAAATATGTACGTCGTAGCACGTGTTTTAGAAGAGGAATCGTACAAAATGTTTTGTGTCTCACACATCACAAAAACAATGAAATAAATTGTAGGCTTCTCCTAATTGTACCACCCACCTAGGAAATTTGAGTGTTCTTTATCACTTAATGGAGCGATGGATATCCTAATCGTATCTTCGAAGTTGATAATCAGAAACCATCTAATTATTTGTCGCTTAACAATAATCATCTTATCAACATGGTTGTGAACAACCCAGGTGTGATTTAGGCGACAGCATATAACAACTAGTTCTTACTAATTTATCTTGGCCCTAATAGCTTATCACTTTAAAGTCGACACAAAAAATCATACAACTTGAACAATAAATAATGTTTTTATTGCAGAATTGGGTTACAAATTTCAAATGTAACTGTACATAGAAATTTAATAGTTACTAGTCTGTATAACTGTCGGTTACAAGGTTTTGTTTTAAGTCAATAATATTTTCAAATAGATTTTAACTCTGTGTTAAACGACGAGGTCAAACACTTAGTCCCGCGTGAATAACATCGATTTGCTTCTGTCGGCTGTTAAAGAAACTTCCGTAAATTTCACTGGAGATCACAATTGATAAAAACTCGATGCCGTCGAACCCGAGACAATAAGACTATAACTGTGTCGTCTAATACAGAAGCGATGACGACGAGTTGCGTGTACCGTGAGAGCGTCTTTATTGTTATTCTTTTACATGTAAAATAATATTATAATATTTTAAATTTTATAGTTTTTAGTATTTTTTTACAATGATTACATGTACAAAATAAATTTTGTATTACTAGGTTTTATTCAGCGTAAAATTAAGTAACGCCAAGTAATCATAGTAATTATACTCAACATATATATGTATAATTGAAAATCCATTAGAGAGCTGGAGGTTAGAGTTCGTAGACCCTTACGTAGATTAATAACATTGTTAGATAAATATAGAAACAATCTTAAATACTTTCCCGGACTCATAATAATATACAAAAAAAACGAATAGTTTTAAAAAGTTACATAACAACATTTAATTTAGTTATATAAATTAATTATGAAAGTATTGTTTATAATTTATTATATTATATACATATTTTTAATTTCTTTTTTTAAGAACAATCCTCAATTACATACATTGAATGTATATGCAAATTACTATTTTGGGCAAAACGTGGAGAACGGATTGTTTTTGGACTAGACATAATACAGGAATTTTTTAAAGATACAAATAATAAGCAATAAAAAATATATATAATAGCAATAGCAAAAATACGTTATAGCAAAGGAATTCGATAATAGTTTAACTACTTTTTTTTTTAACTAGACAGGTGCGAAGCGCATCGACATATTTTATCTGGACGTCACGTGCCTAGAAGATTGATGTTCACTGGTCATTAAATCGTAAAGATGGTGTGGTGTTCTGGGACCACTATTACGGATTGCAATAAAATATTGTAAACATAAAATTTGTTGAGACAATCGTGGTACGGTCCTGCCAGCTTATAACCCCTCATAGCCCATTCTAGTCAATTGAGGGGTTTCCTCACGATTAAAAACGTCATAGTTTGGCTATAATCACGAAAAGTTTTTCTTTTAACCCAACTGGAAAATATTCTAATTTGTGATATAGGTGATATTACATAACATTAAGTGGAATATTAGCTACAACGTAACAATTATATTCGGGCGCATATTAATATTTAATAAATAAATTTAATTCTTGTATTTGTGTAAAGTATACTGTATTCTTATTCAGTACTATTACTGACATTTTAAGCAGTCTCATTATAATAACATTAAAAATATTCTTATTGTCATCGCTCATTATACAACTTTTAATTATAAAATTAACAATATTTAAATTTCGACAGATGCGTATCTATATATTTATGTAATTAGGCAAGTTACGACATCGACCCTAAATCCCATTCAACAAAACGTAAAAATCTCTTTATTTCAAATTTCAATACAAATGAAAGTGGAAATACGAGAGTATCGTATCTCTACATGTGATTGAGTGGTAATAGGCAGTATGGTACTAGTTTATTTTCTTTATATTAATTACAATTTTAATTTAATATCTGTTAGCCAGTAAAATAACTTTATTTAGTTTATTTTGAGAGAAAATACAGATTTAACACCTAATTCTCATAGTGTCGAACGTGGTGTGATTTTCCATTATACAGTTAGATACAGTGCTACACAAGTAGATATGGAGAGGCTTAGCATTAGTAATGTCTTATTCATCTTGTTGCCAATAATTATAATATTAATACTTAGGCATTTAGCCTTCGTACCGCAGGTGCAGTGCCTGGCTAAATGCGGCGGTCGTTGATTTGTATCTCACTTGTAGAGAATATTCACATCTAATTGTATGCGTAATGGCGTGTTTAATGAAAGTATAGTGTAGCGTACCTAAGACATAAAGATTTAAATACGCAGAAAGATTAGGAGTGATCTAACACTAAGTTCTTCCTACTTGACCATAGAAATCCGATGATGAATGAAGATGAGTGTATAAAATAGTTTCAAAATCTAAAACAACACGCTTTAAAGTATTTTCTCGTGTTTTAATTTTTCCGGTGATGACATAAGATTCATGCTATAAAAATATTATATTAATATCGAATTTAGACGTACAAATTTTCAAACAATGAATTACAGGAAGTGGGTATAAATAGCCTTACGAAATTTTCTTACATCGAGAAGTACAGTTTAGTTTTATATGATGTACTAGTAAAAATTTGTTAAAGTAAATCAATAGATACATTATTGTTAGTCGAACAAATGTCCGCGTCAGCATAAATATCTACAATTGTACGGCAAGATGGTCGCGCGTCGCTCGGCATCTCGGCCGCGCTTTTACGTCCCCACTCGTCATTACGCATCACCGCATGCCGCCGTTTTTACTCGCATACTTGGTACAAACGTGCTTGAATTATATCTTCTTTCTTGTTACGTTACTACTTATTAAAAAATACATATGAAGATTTAAATAACATTGATAACTACAATGTACTACGAATATTGATAATAAAAGTCTTAACATTTTCACAACTAACACAAAAAGCTTCATGACAAATATTTCAGATAGATAGATATTTAAACTCTTTATTGCATACATAAAAGAAATAATACATTTTACAAAGATATGAGTCTTTTTGGCTTCTATCTTTATAAAATGTATTATTCAAAATAAAAAAAAAACACAATATAATACATTTTCGTAAAGAGGTAAGTATGCAAAGGTGATTTTATGTATCACTATAAGTGATCTCTTCCAGGTAACCTTTGACTAAAATCAAATTTCATATTTACCAAATAATAAAATAAATCATAAAACGTTACGTATCGAGGTATTATTCAATTAACAGAAGCCACCTATTATTATTGATAAAAGGAAACTGTTGTATAATAAGTAATATATTCTGCAAAAAAATTAATTGCCCAGTACAAGGCTTATAAAAATCTTATTGGATATTAGTCCAGCCTTGATGAAATTCGAAAAACTTCCCGTCAGTGTATTACACATAATTTGTACGTTATCTTTTAATTTTACCTACATTTATATAACTACGGATTTAACAATACATAATACTTTTCCCGTTTATAAATAATTTGCTAGTTTCCTTCACATTTTCTCGATGTAAGTGCTGTGAGTTTCGATATTAGTTTAATTTTAAATACGAAATCTTATACAAGTGGATTCTTTATCTTTTATTTAAACATTATTTGAACTTTCTAGATCTCTTGAAGATCTACTTTTTATATTATTCATAGAAAGTGGATTTCGTTGACATTTTCAATATGGACAATAATAATAACATACGAGTAGAGAAGACGCGTTCAATGATCTAATAGCAAACATATATTTACTATAGTGTCAACGTGAAACAAGAAATCTTATTTTTTATACGAGAGCTTCATGCCTTATTTTGTAGAATATCGTGTAATCGTGTTGAATAGAACTCAATGCCACGTTTTTGTCGTGCCAAAGTGGAGACATAAAACTAAATCTAATCCAACCATTACTCCAGGTGGGAATGGAACCCACAACCAATCGCGTTTACAGTCCGACGCTGTCTCACTGAGGTAATAATACTGATTTATTTGTTTAATATTTTTAATATTGATTTATTTGTTTTAATTAGCAATAAATGTTTGTGACTTTTGAATCATATAAAGCCTTGTTAGATTCAATGACATAAAGTATTAGTACCAGACACTACGCAAGAAATGCAAGTGTATAAATAAACGCAGTAACACTCATCAGTCTGCCATTCATAATCAATTGGCCGTTAAACCAAAAAGATAAGACATTACTTTCTACAAAAAAGAAATCACAAAAAGTTTTTATTTTCTTTATTTTCTTTTTTTATTTTCTTTATTATAATAACGGTAAATAAGACTGTACTGCAGTGATGTGGGGTGAAAATTTTAAAAGGGTAAACCGGTAGATTTAGGGAAGCCGGTATGTTTAGGGAAAGCGGTACATATTGGTAAGCCGGTATATATGGATGACGTATAGGAAGTTGAGTTTTTTTGCAATGTCACTTCCATATTTTCCTGGCGTCCTTTTTTTTAGATCTCATATTTATTTTGAACTTGTTAAATCCGCCACTAGTTAATGGTAATTTACAAAAGGTAAACTGCGCCACTGTCGTACACTGTTCCACCATTATAGCGTTATATTATAGTATTCATGACGCAACATCTAAGTATTTTAAAAATACAGAATTCACTATATTTAACAAAGGTTTACATACACAATAAACTATAAGTAAACATTTATTTACTATTACAAAAAGCTATATTATCTAGCGGTAATGCTTAACCTACCTACCCAAATATTTTTTTTGAAAGAATATTATGAAACTGTGTTAAAAGTTGGGCCTACTCCTAAGTAATTTACTGGGTCAAGTGGATACTACTTATAACAAAATTAATTTGATTAATATTTTGTCATAAATTATGACAAAAATTCCAATGGAGACTCAGCGATCTTTTAGTATGTTATGTAAATTAGCATTTATTTCAAAGGTTAAAATATAATAAGAAAACTGGACGGCTATGAAGGTGAAAGTAGAAAGACTACTTCGTGTAATTTTGCTAAGCTTACTTTCTTATTATTTTGCAGTATACAGATATTCTTATTAAGACGCTATCGTGAAGTTTACTTTTGCTTATTTCCCATTTGACGGGTTGAATGAAAAGATACGAGTGAAAAATCAAACTTTTTAATAGATTTCCATTTTATTATGTTAGCGCATTACTTTTTACTGGGTGAACTTATATTAATAATTCTTTTTAGCATAATAGCTAGTGCTTCTAACGTAGTCCCATTTAAATTTAGTTGAGATTTGACGTATAATTTTTGAGTTATAGAATAATTTTACTTTGTAGTGCATTTTGCATTTTAATGGAAGTCCGTTTTCTTATTTTGTTAAAATCTTATTTATTCAATGTTACTATAACATAATAGGTTGGTTGGTAGAGAATGCTAGTTAGCGTTAAGCCCATCTTTTGTGCATTTTTATTTTAATTGTGCAATAAATAATTTAAAATAAATAAATCCAAATAAATAAATAAATACAAAAATATTAAAATGTAATAGCAATTTACTATAATATATTAATTACAGTTCCAGACAATAACTTTGTTTGGTTTATACTTGTATATTTTCTTCTTCTCTAAATATAAGTTAATAATTAGCTTTACAAATTATATATTTATATCTAAATCTTAAGGAATATTTTATAATAATTGCTGAAATTCACCACGAGAGGGCAGTGCAATACGACAAATTATCGTAAAAATCGCTATTTAATAAAAGATGGAAAAAAACACATGAATGAAAAAGTAAAATTATCCAACATAAATTATTACGATACAAACTTTGGGATAAAACGATAAAACAGTTCCAGTACACGAATAACTGTAGGGTTTTTTCCTTTCATTTTAATTGTTTTCACTTCATTAATAATAAAATGGATCTTTCATTTAGGGGTCAGAAGGATTTTAGCCCGCCTTGCGTAACAAGTCGGTGGCGGACCTCACACAGACGCGTGATAATCCCGATCATCATCCCCCGTTAAACCTTAGGAAAGATCGACTTAATTTCAAGAACTCTCATATCATATAGTTTTCAACTGAACCAAACCATAGCGCGATTCAGAATACACGTAACGCCATCTAGTTTACAGCAGTGATAACAGTTACGCGTCTTATCATGTTTTACAATTTGTTCCAATTAATTTATTTCGATTTAATTACTAATGAATAGTAATAACACATTATTACACTTTGATTATTCCTATTATTATCTCACCTAAGTTTTAATTAATAACTTAGGATTATAGTCCCACTTTGTAGCAATTATGTTTTGCCAATAAATGTTATAACTTTCTTATCGGTTTAAATTGCTTACAAACTTTGGTACTTAACATGTAAGTACCTCAACATTGATTTTGAAGAAACAAAACAGTGGAGTGTTGTAGATTGCAATTCAATAAAATGCAATTTAAGGAAACAATGC
The DNA here is from genome assembly GCA_033558755.1 of Philaethria dido. Lineage (NCBI taxonomy): Eukaryota > Metazoa > Arthropoda > Insecta > Lepidoptera > Nymphalidae > Philaethria > Philaethria dido. The sequence continues at coordinate 481,604 of JAKGSA010000026.1, read as the reverse complement.
ATTATTACATCATTAAATTTGTATAGTTAGGCATAAGTATTAGTTAAAAAATTTATATACTACAATTCAATGATTGTTGTTATTTTTAAAAAAATATTTTGCGCCAAATAATAAGCAATAACATATAAAGTCATCAATTTAATAATAACTTTCTACGTAAATGTCAAAACGAAATCGCTTACAAAGAATTGACGCTTCAAGTTTAGTTAGCGCAAGAAAGTGAATCGTCAACATCTCTCTCACATTGCATAGTCACCTCTGAGCGAGTACCGTTATCGGCGAAATCGGATAGTGACCGTCAGTTGACTCACCTAAACAGGCTAGTAGAACAAACTTTACGGCACCATCCACTCGTAAAAGTTAGTAGAATTTATTTCAAAATCAACAATTTATATGTTAATTTTAATGAATATATACTACTATTGTTCCCATAATGAAACATGTCCTAGATGTTGTACTCTTTAATAGTCTACTTAAACATTTTAACAATGTTAGTTAAATAATGTTGGGAAAAAGTAGAGGTATATTTATTTAAATAGCATAACATATAATTAAAATCAGAATATATTTACAAAACGATATCAATGAATGAAAGAACAGTAATTTGTAAAGGGCAATGTAATCCTCATTAAAAATAGCAGTCTTGGTCGGCTACACAATAATCACGTACTAACATTACTCGTGCAGGGAAAGCCAGTTTTCCGGGCTAGTAGCTCGTAGCGGCTGCTATGCACTTCTCTTTGCAACGGTCCATGCACTGTTTGATTACTGTACGTCATTCAACAACGTATCTAGTCAATATCACGTAACATTGTATGATATGGATTAATAAATATATAATATCTACCTATATGAAATTACAACGTATAGAAATCTACCTAAGTAAAAGTAAACGAATTTTATTTTTATGGGCAGCAGTAAGAGAGAATTTCCGAAAATTCCTACGGACACACAAGCGGGTACAAGTAATATACGATATTCTACGTTTTGTAGTGTAGGCAAACATAGTTGCGGGTTAAAACTAAGTTATATAATAAAACTACATAAAAATTAATACAACATGCACCACGTATGTTTGGCATACATTTTTCGATTAAATCACATAAACATTGTTGTATTGACACGTATTTTACTCATCGACGGGTTTATGACGGCGATATTATGTTTCTAATTAAATATACTCTTTAATTTTACAGATACACTTGTTGATGGCGACAGTGCTTATGACTATTGTCCATTTTACACAAGGACAATGTCCATGGAAAGATATTCCTGACTTACAGGCTACTTGTGTGTGTGCCTTAAATTTAGCAAGGCAATTATCAGTGCAGTGTGATCAGGTATTTAAGGCATTTTTCTTATTATGATTTTATTATATTTTTAAGTGCATACGTAAACCATTTTTTGTTTTACAGGTTGATTTCCCAACTTTATTATCTACATTGAATATAAGTGCAAGAAAAAACGCAATAGATCTCTTATATATAAATAATTCAACGATTCCTATATTAAGCAACGAAATGTTCGCTAACTTAGCTATACACAACTTGCAAATATCTGGATGCAAAGTAAAAAAGATAGAAGACAATGCATTTAGAGGTCAAGGACCATATTTAAAAAATTTAAACTTGCAAGACAATGAATTGCCTGAAGTTCCTGTTAGGGCCTTAAGAGTATTAACAAGTCTATCCCTATTGGACATATCAAAGAATAAAATAACATACATTGATAATTACTCCTTTACAACTTTACAAGAATTAACAACCTTAAAATTGTCAGACAACAATATTACGTTAGCGGCACAAGCTCTGTCTGGTTTAGAGAGCTCCCTCAAAAATCTAAATTTAAAAGGAACTAAGCAAAAAATAGTACCCGAATGTATCAAAGGTTTACGCAGCCTTGCTTTTCTGGATCTTTCACAAAATAGTATAAGAGAACTCCCAGGACCTGATGGTGCACTTACCTTTGATGGCCTAGACTCATTAACTGCATTAAATTTAGAAAGAAATTTATTGGTTAATTTAAGAAAAGACGCATTCCATGGAGTTAGAAGTACATTGAGCTCACTAAGTCTTTTAAACAATCTTTTGTCAGAATTCCCAACTGAAGCGATATCCACACTAACAGATTTAAGAGTTTTAGATATAGGATTTAATTTATTAAACAATCTACCAAGTGACGCTTTTTTAAAGAACCCTTCAATAACTTTACTTGCATTAGATGGAAATCCGCTACCGACTGTACCAGAAAAAGCGTTGGCTCATCTTAATCATTCTCTCAGAGGCCTAAGTCTTGGTGGTAGATTTTTGAATTGTGATTGTCGTCTTCGCTGGATTATTGAATGGATTCGTAATGGTGAACTGCAAGTTACCTCTCGAGAAAGAAATCCTCAATTTTGTGGAAGCCCACCTCATTTCCGTGAACGAGGATTTTACAGTTTTGAACCAAATGAACTTGTTTGTGAAAATAGCTTAAAAGGAAATGAACAAACAACGATTCTTAATAATTTTATTAAAAATGAAAGCACATCATCAACATCAACAACTACTGTGCCAATTACCACTACGTCCACGGCATCGTCTAGTACTATAATAAATACCAGTGAAGCGACCACCCCTAAACTAACCACAACTCCTCCACCAACAACTACTACAGGTAAAACAAATCGAATTCCATCAGTACGTCCCGCTGCACCTACTTGGCGCCATGCTCCAAATCAGAGGCCTCCATTGATAATGAATTTTCCTCAACAAAAACCTAATATAGATGATTCAAACGAAGTCATAGTTAAAAATGCGTATAGGCAAGATAATTCTGTAATTATTCAATGGGATTCAGATGTTGCTAATATACTTGGTTTTCGTGTTGTATATCGATTATTTGGTGATAAAAGTTTTAAGCAGGGGCCACCTCTTGAAGCAAGTGAAAGAGAATTTAAAATAAAAAATGTTCCATCGCAGGTACGGCAATACAAATGATTACTATAAAGTAGCAAATAATAGCTAAGTTAAAATATTGCTAAACCTAATTTTACTATATAAAAAAATAAAAATGCAGGTTATTTTAAAACTTTTTTTTTTTAGGAATGCATAGTTGTTTGCGTTATCTCATTAGAAGAAGTTCATGTAAGCCCAGAGACAGTTCCCTATTCGCAATGCAGAGAAGTCCGGACAGTGTCTGCGGCTGCAACGAATATGGACAAAATCACGATTGCAGCAAGTGCTGCAATATGTGGGACAATCGTGGTTGCTGTTCTGGTATTTGCAGCGGCTTCTCGCCGTAGATCACGTACAGTTCACCGCTTACACACTCAATTACCTGAAAAAATTTCTAATCCCTGCTGTGGGGGACTTACTGGAACACCAAGTCCCAGTGGGCCATTATCATCACTAGCTACCATTGGTGCTTTTGGAAAACAAAGGGAGTGGGATCAAGTATCAGCTTACAGTGCACGATCGATACCACGTGCACGATCTTATACTGAAACAGCCGCGCCTGAACCTTTACCTGGTCGACCAGGACGAGCGCGATCACTAGCTGATGGTCAGTCACAGCACAGCTACCCACATTCAAGCCGTTATGGACCCCCTGGATACGCAGGGAGCTTGTTGGGGTCAAGGACTGGTAATCATATAATATAATATTTATTTTTACGATTACAATTTCTTGAATACTATTGTAACGGAATGTTTGTTATTTTTATCATAGATTTGAGACAATCTCGACAATCATTGGGTGCAGCCTCGGAACGAGCGTCACGTTTGTCGTTGAGCGGCGCAGCCGGTGGTGCCACTAGCGGAACTGCTGGATCAAGAAGAAGACCAAGGTCTAGATCAAGACCTGCCAGCAGATATAGTGTAGGTTCTATAGGGTTAGGCTATTGCGATACATCTGATAACTGGACAGATCATGACATGGATATTTATATGGCGCGAAATGCTACCACTAGAGGTGGATTAGTGCCATTATAGCGTGCAATTAATCTGATGGAGAGCAAAGAAATTAACAGCTCGCCGTCTGAAATACATAATAACATGTCAAGAAGAAATCGCAAGGCGCGTGTGTGCCCTCATCGCAATAATTATTGTCACAAACACATGAAGGAAAGTGTTATGAGCCACAGAAGTGTTAAATGACATAATGCAAATTATCTTTTGTTAGATATAATACCCATAGATTGAAATGTTAATTTTACCTGTAATATAAAGAGATTATTTATTTCGTATATTTTTAACTGGAAGACTTCATTTTTTATAAATCAATATTCTAAGCTATTCTTTAAATAATAAATTATTTTTTATTGTATATATTGTATTTTCAAAGTCTATACAAGTTTAAGCTCAATCCAAATGGTGCTATTTTAATATTTGTATATCACTATTTTATATAATAAGTTGTAAATAATATTATATAGTTTAATATAAATACATAAAGTTACATGATGAAATATTTTCGTTTATAATAAACTTACCTTTTAAATGTATTTTATATTGTTTCTAAAACAAAAGCGAATCTTAACAAAAAAAAATCCACATTTTTGTAGTACTTTACATACATATAATACAAAGTTAACAAAGAAAAAATTATCTTACTCACCCAGGCACTAGAATGCGGTGCTCCCATCTGTATTGTAGTTCTTGAGTAAATTCATACCAAAAGTGAGCAACATATGGAAGTCCACCAGCATCCATTAAGCGTGCAGAAGTAACTGACAATCTCCAAACAAGACCATCATCAGGGCTTGTCTTGACATAATTACATAATTTTAATTCAGCTCCATCCTGAAAATTTGATCAGAGAGAAGCACATTAAATAAAATAAATAATGTCAACAGTATATAAATTATTTTTTAGTTTCGTAATAAATAAAACAAGTAAATTTTAATCTAAATTTTATAAAACATACAGTTATTTACTTTTTTTTTAAATATATCTTAAATATTAAAGTAATATTATAGAAAAACACCTTTACATTTCCACTTTAAAATTTTTATAAATAAATATTTTACAATATTTACATTATAAGAAGAAATCATATTAAAATAATAGATATTTTTACTATTACTATATTATTTACCTTTTTACTATCCATTTGAAGTTTAGAGTAAGAAAATGTATTCTCTTCAACTGCATCAGGAAAAACATAATATAATAAGGGCATCAACAAGTCATCAGTTATTGGCCCTTTGAATTCTGATATATGGGTATTTCGCCCAACAGCAGCCTTTACTAGTTTTGATATTGTAATAGGTGCTTCTGTTATTTTGTTCAAAGGATTGACTAGGCCTAAACTTTTACTTAGTCCTAATACATCCATTAATAAATTATTATTATCTAATAAACTCATTACTTTTCCAATAATGTCTGAGAGTTGACAGTTTATATTGTTTTTTAATTTTAAAGTAATAGTCCAAGTTGGTGCCATCATTGGATCTATGTCAGAATATGTTGAAGAATCCACTATAGCACTTTCTCGGAAATGAGGCCATATTGCATTGAGAAGAGCACTGTGTAAAGGGTTATTTTCAGAACCAAAAGGCAACTCAATAAGCTTCCTGACATCAAAACCATCTATTGATAAAAATTCATTGGAATTACTTCTTTTTCGCCAAGCAAATGAATCTGAATCTTTTAACTCATATGAAAATTTCGTAGATATTACAACAGCATCTAAAGGTACAGGTGATGATATTTTAGACTTGAATAAACTAACAAGGCCACTGAGGTGAGAGCACTGATTTGATATTCGTTTTAGGTGAATTATATCATAATTTATTTTAAAGTCATTGTCTTCATAAAATCCTAAATAAGTATTTTGCCAATGCTCTCTTATTTTAACAAACATTGGAATACCACAATCTACATTGGCAAATGCAATGTTTGCAGCACTCATAATAAGCTTGATTAGGCTACCATCTACAAGTGGGGTTTTGGAGTATAACATTAAATATCTTTTAAGGCCGAACCAATGTGATACTGGAAAAGGACTACCGTCTTCATCGTCTAAAAAAATTGCAGTGGAACTCCACAAGCCTTCCTGAACTTCAGCAAGTAACGACTGTTCATCAGACTCTACATCATTCTCCAGACCTTTAACAGGTTCAAGCGCGTGAAATGATAACGTAAACATTAGACTACGATATTTTATTTCCTCTGACTTTGTAATCCATTTTTTTGTATATTCAGAACACATCTTCTTCAATTTTGATTTAGATAAATGCCACTCCGCTATAATTTCTTCTATTCGTGCTATCAGTACTTCCCATTCCGAAGCAGTAGTAAAATCTTGATGGTAAATATCGTATTCATCTATTTCTTCATTCATTTTTATTACCTCAATAAGTTTACAATAACAGGTAACAGCTGTGCTTGACAGAAAATAACGATGACAATGTCAACTGTCAAATTTATACAAGACTAAATAAAAAATAACGTATTAAAATTTACAAAATAGTTATAAAAGTAGTTTTCTAATTACAGCTACATTTTTTTATTTTAATGAACAAGATTTATTTATTTTAATTATCCAACTTGAGTTAAACTGAAAATGTTGTAATAGTGGTGTTATTTCTACATTTTGCCTCAAAATATAGATTCAGTTAAAATACATTTCATATAATATTCGAGGTTACTGATTGAACTCGAGATAAAGACTACTCAACTCGAGTCAACTCGAGTTGACCCATCACTAATTTCCTTTCTATATCCTATGTTACCAAGGCAACAGAAGCAAACACTGTGTATAAGAAAAAATATTTTAATTTTAGTTATAACTAACTATAATAGTTTGCTAATTAAACGTACTTATTAAAATATACTATTTAAGTTTTAAAAGATGTTTAGAGGAGAAAATTCACATTCTTTAAGTTACGAACAACAGGCAAAATTTATTCAGGATCGCATTACTAATGTTGAAAAAAACTTTGGTGAATTGTGTGTTGGTTTTGGCGACTATACGAGAAAAACTGCTAGGTTATATACCTGTTAATACTTTTTTAATTATTTGCATTGCAAATTTATTACGATTTATTTATAATAAAATTACATTGTAAGCCGCCATTGAGAGGCCAGATTCCTGACTATATAGGCCATATTTAAAATAGGATACGATTCTTAGCTTCACCCTTTACGCTAGCGGTGTGTCTGAAAGAACTGAGCGTCAAACTATACGGATCCTATATATAATTAATAACACATTTCTCAAAAACTGCTTGACCGAAATATGGTAAAATACACTAGATATCTAAAAATAAACATAAATATAGTTATAGTATCACTTTTAGTCGGAATAATCATTTTTATTATTTGTCTGCCAACGTACTAAATTACATAAAACCAAATAATTGAACAGGTGGCCCCAACCCTCGTCTTCGTCGACTCAATTGAGTAACACTATTTGAAACGTTTTCATTTAAAAATATAATTTTAGCTATATTATACACATGTGTTACGTACTTTGAAAATGTATACCTATATATTAATGATAGTAGTGGTTTCGCATCCTCCTAGGGGATACGTACAAACGCTTTTGAACGCTTTCGGTTCTCGAACGTTTTACACAAAGTAAGTAATTATAGGACCACAAAGAAAGTATTAATTCTAGATTACGTGATATGGGAGATGAACTTGCTAAAATTATAAAGGAGTATGCCAATAACGAAATTGTTAATAAATCCTTAAGTGCTGGTCTCGACAATTTATCTGTAACTCTAATGGCAATAGAAGAATACAGAAACTGTACAGTCCAGCGTTTAGAAGCAAAGGTTATTATTTCTGTAATACTTTTGATTAAATATAAAAAAAATAATAAAATAAGTGTAAAAGCATTTTAATTTTGATGCATTATTTGGGCAGAAAGAATGAGTTTTTTTATGGCCTACTTTTCTCCGATCTATTTATGTTGTTTGATTATTTATTTTTACTCAAATAAAATTCATACCACTATCCATATAAAAAGTTTTAAATTCATCAATACATTTATACTTGCACGTAGTGGTACGATCATGATAACATTCTAGGTTATAGGGGAGCTCTGCCAATATGAAACAATTTGTAAACACGCAAGGGAAGAAGTAAAACATACTATGAATGTAAGAGAAAAAGAAATGGCAAGGAAGAAGGTATTAGACAAAGCCAGGGAACGACAACCATTTAATAGACAGCAAGTTGTATGTTTGTGATTATCTTTATTTCGACACACAAATTATTAACTATTAACAACTATTTAAATATTTTCAAAGTGTTATTCGTTCAATAATAATAAGAAAAATATTTACAAAATTATTAAATTATCAACGTAGCCGGATTTGTATAATGAAATCCAAGAGGCGCAGGTTCGAGTCCTACTACGTTATTTTGTTTATGTCTTTGCAAATATTTCCCTTGTTCTAAATGAACTTCTCACTACCTCAGTATCAAATCAATGTTAAAGTTATCAGAAAGCAATTTTATAATTTATTTAGGATTAGAAAATCTAACTTTTCATTAATATTTATACTTATTTTTAACACATAGACATACGCAGAATCGGAGCTATTAAAAGCATCCGCAGAAATGTCTCGGACTGCAAAAGGATTGAGTGAGCAAACTGAATTCTTTGAGAAGCGCAAATTACAACAACTAAAAACACTTCTATCGGATTTCGTTATGATTGAAATGACGTTTCATGCAAAAGCTGTGGAACTTCTGACCGTTGCTTACCAACAAATTGCCGATATCAATGATAGAGCTGATTTAGAAGTAAGTCCTCACTTATTAATGCTATTATTGTAGTAATTTAATATATATTACATAAAGATTCAGTTCCAAAAGATATAATACGTATTATCATAGTATACTTCCGATATTTTTCATTTAAATAAAGTAATCCGATAAGACATACTTTGAAAAGCAGGTCTACTAAACTATTTTAATAACTATAATCAATATTAACAATTTGACATAAGAACACTCGTAAAAATCTTAACTTTTATATATTAAAAATATTTTATGTGATTGTGTTACACTTTGTATATTTTCGGTAATTTTTCAAATTAACTAATTATGTGCATAAAATATATAATTAATGATTTTTTTTCAAGTATTTGGTAACAGGTCTTTCAGACCAAGAGGACGATACGGTAATTTTTTTACATAATAATTGCACTTATACTTTTATCTTTCGACGTACATTAGACATATTTAATATATATTTACATCTAAAATTGTATGTTACTAGAATTTTAAAAGAAAATTAAGATCCCCGGAAAAACAAACGAACACGGGAATATCTGTGAGATCGTCTTCATTGGCGTCTCTCATGAACCAACAATCTTCCAATAGAGATGATGAAGACTCTGTGGTAAGATTATAGTATATTTAAAATCTATTTTATAAAATATTTTTATATAAAACTTCGTTTCACTATGCATAAGTATTCTTGGAAAGATATAATTGTTGTAAAAAATATCTCTCTCTGCTCATGGTTACTTATACCTACTCAGTCTCAGGCTCTAGCTGTAATATGAAAGTCTTGCTAATTTTATTATTTGTTTTTAAAGAAAAGTAAAAAGTAATATTGGTACAACGTTACATGAAACTTATAGTTGTATCTCCACATATTTTACGGTTTAAGTAAAGTAATATATGTATTACACAGTTCCGTTTGAACATCGACATTGCGTGTTGAATAACGGCATTCAACGTCACATCGTGATCGTACCGGGAAACGTGATATATATATATATACGGATTTAAACGCCTGTCGTGGCGCAGAGCCACAAGCGTGCCACTGTAAACGCGACAGTTTATGGGTTCGTTTCTCACTACAGGAAATGGAATTTTTCATTTCCTGGGTTTAGTAACAAGCGCGGCGTTGAGTTCCGGCACTCAGCACGCAATACCTCAATTCGGCGGAAAGTGGGGAACGGAGTGTTTTAACACTAGGTTCCCTCTGCCTACCTGCTATATGCGGGATACAGCGTGAAGCTATGTATGTATGTACATATGGATAATATGCAATAGTCTAAGAAAAATAAATTACAGATATTTTTAATCTAATGAGTGGATGTATTCATGTATTATTACTTTTTTACAACTTTAAGGGCAAGGAAAAGCTAGGCACTCCATTATCCACTATCCAGTCATGTGGAGCAATGAAAATAAATATAATTATTACCCCAAAGGGCATCGAGCCCACAACCATGGTGTTTGTAGTCAGACAATGGTCTACTAAGCCACGATAGTCTATCTTGTAATTAATATATAAGTACTATACCAATTAATTTAATACGCTTACAGAGTATGGGCAGAGTGCGATCTCCAGAAAAAAAGTTGTCGAGTAAAACAAAAGCGAGCTCGCTGGCAGCTTTAATGAATTATTCACCCACTAAAAAAGACGAAGAAACGTCAGTAAGTTACATATGTCTTTATATGCATAAGCCTTTTGTCCACTGATGTTGATGATTTATAAAAATTGGTGCTATTGCAACAAAGACGGGTGATTTATCTATATTTATATTATAATATTTTATATCTTTAGGATTCTGAAGGCTCTGAGGAACAAAGTACATCTGAAGACACGGAATCCCGTTAAAATATTTACGTTTAATTTTATGCACAAATTCTCTGTATTATCTATTTATAGAATAGTAAGTTTTATTTAACATAAATAATAAATACATGAATATTAATAAAACTGTTTTTTTTTACTTCACAACTCTAATAACCTCTATGTACTTAATGTTATACAAAAAAGATTCTCAATGCACTATTCTATTTGAATTCCAAAATTTAAAGTTTATTTTTTTACGTAATATTCAACAAATTACGTTACATATAGACGAGACCAAAGTGAAATAGATTAATTCTCAAACCTGTATATGAACTTAGTATGTATATTTAAAAAAAAGGAGGTCCCTATCTTACCACGGTTGCATGCATTTTTTTTAAATATCATTCATCCGTTATTTTATTTAATCTTTTTTATTTTGTATTTTAAATCATATTTAAAAAAAAGATAGTCGGAACTTTGGCGCAAATATGGCTTCTTTAACCCATATCGCAAAATTCAATAATTTAACAAACTACATAATAATAAAAAAAAAGGCTTTACTCTTTTTTCTATCTGTTTTGCTTATAACTAATATAAAATTATAAAAAATGGATAAATCAAATGAAGTCGTAGTTTTGTGACAAAAATATTGAATTTCTTATTTAATATGCATCCACAATATCAGTGTTGTGAAATATTATAATCCTTTCCTATAAAACTTTTAATGTACAGTGAAAGGGGTACAGTAACTGCCACAGACTGGAACCAAGTATTGATTATGAATTGTAATAGTCCCCTATAGTACCAACACGTACCATCTTGGGCTTAGCCCAGTAGAAAATAAGCTATTGTAAAGAAACTTCAAGTATAAGGTACAATTTATTTATATAATAAATCAAAGTACAAACAACATTATCTCACAGGCCACATATGACATCTTGCACTGAAGCTACAATTTATATTAAATAAAAAATGTGCAAACGAAAATCAAAATTAATTTTATCACTTTGTATGCACTTTTACATTAAATTGGATCCAAAATGAAATATCTGTTTCAAAAGCTTTAGTAAACATAATTTCAAATATCTATTTATATTATATTGTGCAAAATTTGTTAACAGCAATTCATTACAAAATTATTAATTATAACATTTTTTACTTTTACATTGCTTTTTGAATTATTTTATTTAACTTTCCGATAACAATTTACTCATTATTACAAGTCTTTAATCAGGGGCGGCTTAACATCTATAGGTTGCACTATTGCAGGGTGTGCAATGCACATCTTCTAGAGTTTTAAGTATAAAAAATAAATAAAAAGTTAGTGTTTGTATGTATATGAAAAAAATACAAAAAAAATATTGAAATGGTTATATAAAAAAGAAATTATCATTTAATTAATATTTTTTGAAAATAGGCAAAGTTAATAGTTATAGCCGCAGGGGGTCCTAGGAGGCGGCATCTCTGCCACCTCCTAGGCCTGGCACAGGCCTCTCGCACACAGCACAACACGAGTCAGAGCCGCCCCTATTTTTAATTTTGCTGCCCTTAGGGGTAATTAGAAATGTATTTAAAATAAACTTATTTCATAAAAATGTATACAAACATAATTTATTTATTAGATGATGTGTGCAATAGACTTTAGGGCACAATAAAATTTGTAGGTGACAAGACATTATTAAAATAGTAATAAAACATGTGTATAACCAACTTTACATTTTCATTTACCTATTTCTATTAATATTGCTTATTTTAATCTTATATTAAGTATGAAAATCTTGTCTTAAATACATGTAAGGCTAGTTCTGGTGTTTACAGTCATATAATTGACTATCATAAGTCATAACTTGGAATTCTAGTATTGATTTATTCATGATGACGAAAATTCATTTTCATTGTCACAATATTTTATTGTCACAATTTTACTGTTACTGTTAAACATAATGCTACATCAAGAAAAACGAATGTTAGTGCTATTTATCTTTTTGATTTTCAAACACCAAATTAATATCTAAATTTTATGTGGATCTTTGTGTTTGTCTAATATTACTTACTGAATGATTTCATCAGCAATCTGATTAATCTAATAATCCTATTTCAGGCACAAAATTATTAAGTGTTGGCTATAAAATTAAGCAAAAGGCAAACAACAAAAATATAGCCTTTCCCTACTTTTCATTTTCTACACCTGCTTGTGTCATAAGATCAGTGACATTTTTTTCTAGTTCATCAACTCTAGAACCCATCTCATCTATTCTATTAATTATTTGATCTGACATACTCTGGAATTTGTCCTGCATATTTTGTAGTAAAGATTGTACCTGAAAATTCATAAAAAATAAAACAATTATATAAAAATTCAAAGAGATTAATGAATAGTGTATTACATACAAAACTTACATATTGCGTTACTTCTTGCATGTTCTTTGGATCATTGGATGGTGCACTATAATTACTATCAACATCAGTTGTTACGGGTTCTGCATTTTGTTCAGCCATCACAGTAAATGCTATTCTTTTTTACCCTATAAAATAAACATAATTTTAGCAAACAATCTATAATATTGCATATAAATATTTTGTTTACTTTTATAAAAATATTCTTATTTATACCAAGAAGCTGTCGCACTGTTTCAAAATATAATATCGTTGAATAATGTAATAATTGTATAGATGAAGTAACTTTAAATTACTTAAATACACTTCACCTAAGCAAATCTTAAAAGTAATGTGCTATGTTGTGTTACTCCTATAAAGATAGGATGACAATTGACAGTTCCATATTCCTTTAAACATTTTCACCTTGCTCGATGCTAGTTGTCGTAGTGATAAGCTAAAATGTGTTGCCATAGCTAAAATTTTTACGACCACAGCGTAAGATCTTAGTCATAGCCATATCAGGCGTAGAATATTAAGAATCAATCAATTTCAACATTATTTCATGATGAGTGTATATACACTGTATTAACATTATTGTCATAGATTTTCTTTTTTTGTTAGACCGATATATCGATATTTTTTATATTTCTACGTTGATATTGATGTTAAAAAAATATAGATTTTTTTGCATTATGTATATATTTTTTATAAAACAAAACATAAAGTAGTATAGATATTTCAGTAGTATAGATATATATTTTTTATCGTTAGTATTTAAATTATTTAAGTATTTTAAAATTTAACGATTTATGATTTTACATATTTACTAATGTCATAACTTTCATGTTGACAGTTGAAAGACGCATCCAAAATTTCAAATCCATTTTATTTTAATACTTTGTACTTTATAACATACTCTATTATTATTCGCTAAATGATGTTACATTTTTAAAATTTAAGTTGTAAATGTAATTTGTAATAATGCAACCTTTACTTAATACAAAAGGTGACATACAAATTGATCTGGATCAAGTGAAACTAGATATTTTACATGGTATCAGGGAGTGTAACGATCGTGGACTGATTCAAACTGCAAAATGGTTGGCAGAATTAAACTTTGCCTTAAAGGACCATAAAATAACCCAAAATGTACCTTCTAATCCTCCTGAAGATGGGATTATAACAGAAGAAAAAGAAGCATACACTTTAGCAAAAAGTTATTTTGATTGTCAAGAGTATGATAGAGCAGCACATTTTATTGAAAACTGCACAAGTTTAAAATGCATATTTTTACACAGATACTGTCAATATATGTCTAGTGAAAAAAAGAGATTAGATAATGCTACAGACACAGGAACTGAAAATATGGAATCAACTCAGGTCCTTTTGGACCTTTTATCGTTTTTTAAGGTAAAATTATAATATGTTTGGCTCAAAATAGTTAGTCACATAAGACCTATTAATTTGATAACTAAATTTATATTTCTTATAATATATTTTGAAACATAATTTACAGGCAAATCGCAATACCCTTGATGGATATCTCTTATATTTAGAAGGAGTAGTGTTAAAAAAATTAGACTTAAGAAGTCAAGCAGTGACAGTGCTTCAAGCTGCAGTTGCTGCTGCTCCTACATTATGGGCAGCTTGGGTAGAACTGGCAGGGTTAGCTAATGAGTATGAAGCATTAGATTCACTTCAATTACCAAAACATTGGATGATGTATTTTTTTGCTGCACATGCTTTTGTTGAACTTAAACTATCTGAACAAGCTCTTGATGCATATATGGTTCTTACTGCTGCAGGATTTGAAAAAAGTACTTACATTACTGCTCAAATGGCAATTGCTCATCATGATAGAAGAGGTATAGTTTTCTCAATATATTTTATTCCTAAAGCAATTGTCTTACTATTAGTTAATGAAATAATATTATTACAGATGTTGATTCGTCATTGTGCTTATTTAGAAATTTATATCAAAGTGATCCATATCGATTAGATAACTGGGATGTCTACTCCCATCTATTATATCTTAAAGATAAGAGGATGGAACTAGCAAATTTAGCACAAAAAGCGGTTTCAATTGACAAATATAGGGTTGAAACATGTTGTGTTATAGGTAAGTTATGAGAGTTTTCATACATTCATTTGCGTATTATATCAATATCAATAATAACATTTTTGTCATTGATATATTTATAATTTCAATAACTTCAAAAATTGCTTCAAAGTTTGTTTATTTTTTTTCATAAAGCATAATAATATTTTTTCTGTTTTCAGGTAATTACTACAGTCTAAGAAATGAACACCAAAAAGCAGTTTTATATTTCCAAAGAGCCTTGTCTTTAGATCCTCAATACTTATCAGCTTGGATTTTGATGGGTCATGAGTTCATAGAACTACAGAATTCTAATGCCGCTATTCAATGTTATAGACAGGCTATTGGTAAATTTTTCTTAATTTTTTAACAGTATTTACATATCATTAAATTCATATAAATGTTATATTCTTAAATTAAGGTATTGTTGAATAAAATATGAAATTAAATTTTTACATTTTACAATAACAATAAAATAAAGTTATATAAAGTTTTAAGCTTTTTTAAATTACTTTAATAGAATTGATAAATAATCTAGCTTTATAGCAATGTACTTATAGCTGAATGTATTTAAATTTTTTTTTTTACTTATTGTAGATGTTAATCGAAATGATTATAGGGCATGGAATGGTCTCGGTCAGGCATATGAAATATTAGGTCTTAATGGGTATTGTATATATTATTACTCAAGAGCAGCACAACTTAAACCAGATGATTCAAGAATGTTAGTGTCCCTTGGTGAAGCATATGAAAAAATGGATAAAATCCCAAATGCTTTAAAATGTTACTATAAAGCACACAGCACCGGAGATATTGAAGGCATGGCACTTTTCAAATTAGCAAAGTAAGTTAAACAATTATAAAGTATTATTATTATTTTCTTTCAAAAGGCTTAAACCGTTGTGTACTATTTTTATCTAAATTCTTTGTTTTTTCGTATTTAAAATATAGAAATTCTTCCTATTGAGATAGATTAATAAAGGAATGTTTGAACTACATTTTAATTGTTTTATAATGTTTATTATATAGAATTATATATAGAAGATCTATATAATGTATTTTTGAATATAAATTGCATAAACTCATATAATTTTCCCTTTCGCAGGCTGTACGAGAAGTCGAGTATGCCTAACAGTGCGGCGGCGGCGTACACAGCGGCATGCCAGGAGCCCGCCAACGCCTGCAGCAAGGAGCTGCCCGGCGCGCTGCGCTACCTCGCCGACTACTACCTGCGCTTCTCACTACTCGACCACGCCTCGCACTATGCATACAAATGCTTGGAACATGAGAGTGTAAGATTGTTTGACCCTTTGTTATTGATTCGTTAATAATAATAATAAAAAGGATTTATTTTCGCTTTTTTGTACACGTTTAAATTATGTGCACGTTTATGTACCTCAAAATAGGGAGTACTTTAAAATGTCCATTTAAGATAATCTCATATCAAAAAATATCTATTTTACGCCCCTAAATCGTCAAGTCAAACCAAGAAATGAAATTGTATTACATTACTAATATTCATTGAGTGATAAAAATCTCTAAATATATCTAAATACATATTAACAACTATTTGTTTCTTTACAGACAAAAGAAGCTGGGAAAAATATGTTAAAAACAATATCTGAGCAACGTCTAGCAGCAACTGTCTCTCAAACGGCAAACCTTCCCACAGACCTAGCAGAGTCCAATGGTTCCACAACTTCCTCGTCAATCAACCAAGTCACCAAATGTCTTTTCCCGAGCCCGTTTTTCTCTAGAAAAGATTCTAAATACAAAATGTGACTTTATTTTATAAATGTACCATGTAAATTAAAATTTTCATTTTGTTACTTCATTTTATTTCCTTATTATATAAAGAGATGGACGGTTATGCAATGGCCAGATATCTATTGTGAAGAACGTTTATATTTAAGCTATTTCTGTTAAGACAAACGTGACAATGAAATTGTCACTAACACCTAAATTTACTTATGTGAGAAGGAAAAAATATCAAAATTTGCGCACCACATATAGGAAACATTGAACAGAACTATTAAATAAATAGCATCCTTTCAAGCCAAATATTCATTACATTTTTTTTTAACTTCACGCATTATCCCGCGTATAGCAGGGTAGGCAGAGGGAACCCGAGAACCTAGTGTTAAGACACTATTCTCTTTCAACAAATCCGATCCCCACTTTCCGCCAGATTGAGGCATTGCGTGTTGAGTGGCGGAACTCAACACCGCGCTTTGCCGTGTTACCAAACCCAGACAATGAAAATACTTCATTTCCTGGAGTAGGTATCGAATCCAAAAACTTTCGCTTAAGAGTCGCACGCTTGTGCCTCTGCGCCACGACAGGTGTTACTTTGTAATAGTTGAAAACAGCTCTATAAAAAATCTTACAGAAATGCTTACAACAGTAGTCAAAAGCACGTAAGAATGTAGTTCTATAACACATACGGTTCCCAAGAGACGAGTTCAAATCCCATTATGTGCAAAATTTTTATTTTTCTAAGTAATTTTTCTAATCCGAAGTGTAAAAGATATATTTTTTTTAACTTCACGCTATATCCCGCATATAGCGGGTAGGCAGATGGAACCAGAGAACCTAGTGTTAAGACACTCCTTTCTCTTTCAACAATTCCGTTCCCCACTTAAAATTTATAATTTTGAAATTGTAAAAATATTCGATAATATTATTATACTAAATGTAAATGAAAGCCCAGTGGGAGTCGAATCTTCAATCTAAATATTAAATTAATAGAAGCTTAAATTAATTAGAAAAAATTAAATATCCATTTCGCAGGAAAAAGCAGCCACCTCAACTACATATATATACGTGAAGGTGGTAGTGGTGGTGGAGGTGCATAAAAAGCAATGATATAAATATTACACACACTACCATGGATTGACATATATGTTTATATAAAGTGACATATAGATACGTTGCTAGGACGCGTTATTAACGCATCAACGGGGACACCGTTATTATAAAACCAACCGATTCTGAACTTTACATACAAATTTTATGGTATACTATTGCATAAAATATTGTTAACACATATTTAATATGACTAGTGTCCCCGTAAATGCGTTAATAACGCATTGCGTAGTGACGTATATGTCACTTTATATAAACATAGATGTCAAGCTATGGTAGGTGTGTAACATTTATTTTATTAATTTAATGTATTTTTATGCGTTATTTTTAGAAAATATAATAATTGTACACTCCTTCGCTATATAAACTATAAGTGTGCCAAGTTTCATGCTCCTCCGTCCGCGTAATTTTTGTGAAAAGGGATCGAAATGTTTTCCTTCACGTATTTATATATAGATAAGGAATATAAATAAAATAACATTTTAATTTTTATTATTTTATACAAATTAACAGATCTCAGTGCTCAAAAGTAAAAATAATTAATAGTTACATTAAAATTATTTAATAAATATTCAAGTGCATGATTTAAAAGTAATAAATTGTTCAAATATGCGTGAATTATAAATAAAATTATTAAAATCACAGATGAAGCACGAAATTTGAGAGCTCTATTTAAATTTTAAACTAAGCGCAAATTAAAAGAAACAGTCCAGACTCTTAGAGTGTTATTTGTGCATTATACATTTTTGGTATGTGGACGGCTTAAGACTTATTCTATTATAATTTGCGCTATTTTTTTTTTTTAATACAATGGCTTGTACATTCATAACAGCAATATAGCTACGTTATATTCTCTCTAGTACTTACGAATTAAAATAAGCGATAGAAAAAATATTTATTAGCCTCGTATTTCAGATCGTATCATATTCGTGCTTTTTGCGACTAATGTCATGATTAGAAAATTATTTGTACCATTTTTCTAAAGACAGCTACACGTTTGTTCGACGTAGAGGAAAGTTATAAGACAAGTTTCAATATAAACTAACGACTTATAAGAAAGCGTTACAAACAACAAATGATTTAAATTCTATATAACAATAAATAATGTCGAGCCAAATGTATTTGCCTTCATATATCATATTATTTGTTCGTAGGCCCAACGGTAAAACAGCGCCTTATGCTAATATCTGACTCATTCTAATTCACACCTACAAGCATTACTAAATTTTGAGTGTTTCAATCAGTGACCATCCTGTGTCGAATACTAAAAAAATACAATAAAAAATTGTCATGACAAATTTTTCTTAAGGCCAATATTACAATTTACTAAATACTATTCCATTAAAATTAATAAAGCTAAGACCAGCATATTTAACAACTATCCATATCCATACATTCACATTCTAATTTAACTTCATGTTCAAATTTAAATATTATATAATATATTAACAGCGCATATAAGAATATATCATTTTAAAAATATTTACTTTTAATGAAGGCAGATTGAGGCACTTTAGTTAATAATTGTAACAAGCATTTAGTTTATCACTAGTAAATTGTAAATACATATATCATATAATCCTGTTATTCAATTATAATAGTATAGACAATATTAATAATTGTAGCATTGTTTGTGCTTTCTGTTGCATAAATTTCTTTTTGTTCTGGACTCACGCATGGATGTGCAGATGTTGTCAGAGGAAGGGATTCTTGGAATTCACAAAGGCTCCATTGTTCACCGGCTAGAAAACAATGTGTATTATTTTAACATACATAGATAAGTTATCTCTGAAAATTTCATTCATGAATCATCATAATATACCAAATGAATATGTATGATAAGAGTTCTATGAACTTATGATAAAAATGTGGGTAATTTGCAAATATAAATAATACCATCATGATTAAATATTTAGTTCCGTTATACTATTTGATTGGACATTATTAAATTTAACACCAATATTTAAAGTTTTTGTTAAATACCCATTTTTTTTTTATACATTTATGAACAAAATAATAATGACATAATATATACAGAAATAATTGTGAATATTAAATACATTTCAAAAACATATTTAATATTCTATTTATATAAAAGTGTTATGTGAATTTTGACAGTTTTTGTTTTTAATTAGGGCATGAATTTACCTTGAAAGGATTAACAGGAACTGGTGTCGCAGCAGTACTCCAGCCTCCATTAAAGAAAGGGTTCTTATTTGTAATCAGGTCATTGGTTGGTTGACTTTGAAAGGGATTCTTGTTAACACCATTATTATCCTCTGTAAAATTAATTACTAATGATATATTAAACATAACTCTTTTTTTTTTGCCTCATACAAATTTTATTATATTTCTTAAAATTATCGGTGTTGAGTTCTGCCACTGCCACACAGTATGCCATGCCTCAACGGCAGAAAGTGGGGAACGGAGTGTCTTAACACTAGGTTCCCTCTGACTACCTTGCTATATGTGGGACACAGCGTGAAGCTATTAAGTTATGTATGTACTTAAAATTATATTATTTTTGTTTTAGGAAAAAAAAAGAAAAGAATAAGTATAACTAATTTTAATTAATGCATAGGATTGTGGGCCTAAATATTGAGCAAGTATTTAATATATTTAAATCTATAATTAAATTTGTGTTCTTGTTCACACATACACAACTTACCCATATATTTCATATTTTGTTGCCTTAAAGCTTGATCTAAATCAGCTAACGCAGCATAACGATCATCTACAATTGTAACATTGTCATTAATATTTTAACCACAACACAGTTGGTTAGATATGTATAATATTTATATACAAAATTTAAATAATGAAATATCTCACTTGAGGAAGCTGTAGAAGAGGAATTGAATGCATTAAAAGTTGGAGTATTAGTAGATATAGGTTGAACTATTACATTATTGTTCACACTAGTAATGGTATTATTATACTGGACACTATTGAAAATATTTGCTGTGGTGAAATCAACAGGAAAACTGAAAATATTATAACAATATTATTTCTGGAACACTCATAGCTATCAAATAAAGAATAATAACAATATTAATTTAAACCAAAACATACACTTTAATTCACTATACTTAAACATTATATTTAAAAAAAATACTTACTCAGGTACTGGAACTGGGTTTGTAGCAGCTGGAATAGCTTGTATTTTATTTAATTGTGGTGGAATAAAATTATTTGCAGGCCTTGGTAGTTTATGGCTAGAATCACTGTTTACTATTTTGGCTATGTTAATCACATTATTATTATTGTTGTTAACTGATTTAGAGACTTGAGGTGTAATCGATATTAAAGGAGTTGTACCAACGTTACTACTCCCAGATTTCGTGTCTTTAATTTTAGTTTTTGCAAATGAACTACCATTTGTAACGGTAATACTATTAGAAGACGACTCTAGGTAATATCTTTTCTTTTCATATTTATCAGACATGAAGTCTTTAATGCTTTGTTCATCAGTAAAGTTTACACTTTCACCCTCGTAAAGACCTAACCACACGCGTCTGCAATAATCATTTCCTCTTACTTTAATGAATTCTATTTCTTCTGGCGTAAAGGTAGCCATTGAGATAGATTTTACACGATGAGGAGGTGTAAGGCCACGCCTGAAATGTGAAAAATGAGTAATATCTGTTTGTTATGTTTTACTCCCATATAACGTTAAAGTACTTACAACATTCCCGAACATTTTGAACACACAAAAGAGCCAATCGTAGTATTAACATAGGTAGGACCTCTTTGATTGCAGTCTAAGCAATATTTATTGCCATTCAAAGAAATAAGTTCACGTAAAATTTCTAAATTTTTGTCATCTTGTTTGCGACGGCTTGCAGCCATTTTCGATGTAAGTTGTGATACAATCTCTTTGTATGTACTTTTCCTCTACTCTATGGTTAACTGTCAATATTTACAATTGACATTTGAGCATAGTATTTTAATAATGGTATCACTAC
Organism: Philaethria dido; assembly: GCA_033558755.1. Lineage (NCBI taxonomy): Eukaryota > Metazoa > Arthropoda > Insecta > Lepidoptera > Nymphalidae > Philaethria > Philaethria dido. Next base: position 459,767 of record JAKGSA010000026.1, on the reverse strand, counting down.
ACTCATCATTATCATGAAATTAAAGTGTCCATTCTGAAACATTTCATTATCGATGAAATAAATCAAGTTTAAATTTCTGTTAACTTTTGTGGCGTGTGGTACCATTATCCCAGCACGCTCGATTCGCTTGATATATTTTACTAATTCTTCGCTTCTTCTTCGATGAAAGTTTAGTATGTCTTTCTAATGCAACATTATAACGTATCTTAATAACGTATTTTTAAAACGATATGTTCTAAGTCAGTTAACTCTCTACTTATCGCACTATATGAGATTACATACGGGTTTTAACTTTTAGGCTCTATTTTTTTAATTTGTCTTTATTGCTTAAAAAGCAGATTTAAAACTGAATAATATACAACAACATACCTAACTTCACATTTTATCCCTAGCGGGGTAGTCAGAGTCCACAGTCATTAACCTCTTCATGCATGCCCTCCGGGGGGTCCTCATGCTTTTTACATGACATTCCTCCAGTATCACTGATATTGTGTTCTCGAAGGTCAACAGAGGTCTCCTCCTACCATCATATACATTAATCTTTTATATCTTATCCAGCGAGATTGATGCGTTATTCTGGTGTTTGCCTTCTGTTCAAGTACAGAAATTTATTAACTTTAAGCAATATAATTTGTTATAGTGTGAAGAAAACTTTGTTGATTAAATAATATGCAAAATTAAGACCTATATATTTAAAATTGAAACATTTATATATTTTTTAATTTAGTCAAGCATTTTCAAATTAATTAAATAGTAAAAGCATACCAATATGTAAAAGAAGAACTGAATTCTGTGGTGTACTAAAGTCAAACAATATACCTAGAATGTTAGCAATCTTTTTTTATAGGTTCATGCTTTCTCTTACCTAGAGAGAACCTACAATCCATTCTCCGTTTTCCACTCAAATTTGAAACATTGCTTTTTGGAGTGGGTTATAACAATAATTTATACATATATAATCTTTTAAGTAGTGGAGATTAAAAATCAATAAAAAAACAAGTTACGGACATTTCTGACATCATCGGAAGTCAAACTAATGGCTTGCGTTCGCGCGCATCAACTGTCACTTTAATTTGCATTTTTTCGAGTAAAATATTTTATTTATTTACTAAAACCAAATAATTGACTGGCGAAAGTATATTTATAAAGAGTCTAATGACAATATTTAGAAACACTTAAATGTTTTTGAACCATATTAAATCTGAAACCTAGCTATATTTACAATACAATACATATATATGAATGTACACAAATTTGGAATTCTGTAATGTATTTATTTTTAAAATATTATTAAAGAAATGAAATGATGGCTAAAATAAATATAGCTACAAACATTTAGTTTTTATTGAAATACTATATTTCTCATATAAGGATGTAACTTGTTCCTTGATAAATGAAAATAAAATGGTAATTATTTATTATTTATTTAAAAGATTTGGAGATATCACTGCCTTTTTCTTTTTTGTTGGCTATCCTTGATCCGAACTGTAAAGCTCTTTTAGGTAATGTAGCAACATCTTTAAGGCCAAGATAATATGCAACAAGTCTCAACATTAGTTTATCTCCAATTCCACATTCTAAATGACTGCTTGGAAAACATCTGAAAATTGTTTTGTTTATTACAAATTACAAAATACAATGTTATTAAAAATATCAAAGAAAAGATGGTATTCATACTTAAGCCATGGCTTTAAATTTAACACATAATGAGTAAAGTCTTCATCAAGATATGGCATCCTTGGCTGTCTTCCATGATCACAAATAACTCTGTTGTCTCTTGCAAGATTTCTGAATGATATTCTTTTCCAATCTAACAATAATTCCTTGGCCAAGCCTTCCCAACCATTGCGTTTATAAGCATTTCTATGTCTGACATAACCACCAAACAGTTCATCAGCCCCGGACCCTAACAATAATACCTGGTTGGATATATTACATTTTTAAGAATTTTTCAACTTAAGTGTTCTGCCTCATCTTGCAAACTGATCAAAGTTGTTAAATTACAGATTTTATTTTTTTTCAAAACTACTACACAAACTTTTAATAAAAAAGAATAAAATTTAACAATTTTGAACAGTTTCAAAAGTTGTCATTTGGCTGTTCAGGATATCTATTAAACAATGTACATTTTCAGGCTGATTTCAAAAGGTTCAACAAATAGAACTCATAAATATTTAGAAATATTTAATTAAAGTATCAACGTTTTTTAATTAATTCAAAACTATAAAACATATAGTAATGGTTGTGTACATAATATTTTTACTTAACAATATAGAAGCAATCTTATTGTTTAAAGGTAATTTAAATTAGGTAATTCAAAAATGTGACAGATATAAATTGTTATATATAATTAATTTAAAGCACTTACTCTACAATTAACTGAATTTTCTTCAGTTTGGCTTTGTGCAGCAAACCATAAAGCTGATCCAAGACTTTCGTCTAAAATAGTGCGCCTTGGGTATACTAAGTCTGCAATCACTGATGTCTGATATTCTTCAAGCTTTGCTCTTGGCACATTTATTTCTCGAAAAACCCATTTCCTAAAATAAAAATAATATAATTTAAATCTAAACCTGTTTTTTTAAAAGTAGATAATATTTATAACTAGAAAATAATTTTGGACTGAAATACAGTAACTAAAAATAATAATTCTTTCAATAAACAAACAGTGGTTAAGTCATAAAAATTTTATATTACTTTCTTTTCAAATAGTTAATTTTAATCAACAAAATGAATCAATACCACTTACCTAGAAGCACAGGTTCTCTTCAATTCATCAAAAGAACTTCTACCAGTTATTCTATCTGGCACTTCATAAGGCTTATTATTTGTTGTTTCAAAAGCAACATTTATAAGATCAATAGGTTGATCTACAGGGACGTATTTGTCAGCAATATATGCTAAAATAGTACAATCTAACCCACCTGAGAATAATATTCCAGTGCTACAATGATTGCAGTTATCCGATGTGAGACAAATTTTACATTTACTTGGCTGTGTTAGAACTCTGATTTTTACACTTTTTTCTAATAATGTTACTATATTTACAACAGTATTTAAAATTTTTGGATTAGTTAATAGTGTTTCAAATATTATCAGCTTATTTTTATGTTGTTGAGATACATCTTCTATTATTTGTACAACATCATCCTAAAAATTTTATTAAAATCTATTAGGATCAATAAGAAAGACTTTTTATTTTTTGTATTTAGTTTTCATATCATACTTCACTATCAAAATTAAATGTCTCATCAAAATCAATTAAAAATTCATCATCAGGTAGACTCTGCTTTTCTTGAACAGTTTGTACCCACTCATTAATAGAAACAGTCTCCACTATTTCAAAAGGATCATACCACGAGTGCAGTTGAAGTTTATTTTCATTTATGTCAAGCTCATAAATATATGATGCTGGTATTTCAATGCTTGGATATTTCCTACCTTAAATAAAATATATTATTAACGATAATTACATAGTACAAATGTGAAATCTATACGAATATACAATTTTAAATTGTAAATGCATAATATAATTTACTTTTGTCATATTTAAGGCTTGAATTTATTACTTACCTAGCACACTACTTATTGCAATAGAATTATCAGATTTATAAAACAGTAATGAATTTCTTCCAATTCTATCCCTTAAGAAAAATAGAATATTTTTAGTTTTATCATAATATATTAAACTAAAGGGGCCTTTTAGTGTTTTCATTTGTGAAATAATTTGCTGTGATGAATCACACTGAAGATGAAAATAACATAATAAACATTAAACAAATTGATATAATATTTTAAAATATCTCTTACAAAATTTTACTTCATATATATTTTGAGAGTATGTATTATATTTATTCTGCTTACATTCGCCAATTTTTCCATTATGGTAAATGTATCACTTATTTTTTTATTCCAAGTATCATCAAATATATCGCCATTGAATAACAAAATTCCCTTTTCATTTTCTATAGGTTGTGATGTCCATGTCATTCCTTGCATCCATAAAACAGAACCATAGAAAAATATGCTTACTTTATTTAATACAACCGTAACACTGTTTATACAGTCAGGCCCTCTGTTTTTTAACCTTTCAAATATATGGATATCCTAAAAGTCAGGAGTTTAATGTAAATAAATATTTAATTTTAATTTTCTTTGGGTTTTAATATTTATTTTTCTTACAGATGTTATTGTTTCGTTATAATATCTTATTTCACAAAAAATGCCACACATTGTATAAAGATAATATTTTCGTCTTAACAACGAATTATATTTAAGTAAAGAATAGCACGTAAATTTAGTATTATATATATTTTTGTTATATTTGGTTATCAAGATCAAAACAGAAACTAGAAAGCACAGGCTAAGTAAACACAAATACAATACAAATTCAGTTTATAATATCGATAATTCTTAATCTTAACAGTTTGAATGTCACTTTGAAGTTTGAAGCATGTGCGTATATTGATATTTATATCTAACCCACTTCCAAAAAGTGAGTGGGTCCTCAATTCGACTGTAATTTTTCAAGTGTTTTTTAAGTAACTAAACTAAACTAAACTTTTTACTAAATGAACCTATTATGATGATTCTTTTTTTTTATAGCTAGTACTTCTGATGTGGTCCAATTTAAATTTAGTTAATGCTACAATTAGAAAACTATCATAGTCATCTTATATATTCTTTTGACAACACTATTGCTTGGGATTTGTTATGTTGGTAAAACTCCGTGTTGACTTTTGATAGCCTTATAGTTGTCAATTGTCATATAGGTTTGACAGCAATGTATACGTTTCAAACATCTTTTATTATTATAATATAAAAGTCCTGCGTGCTTTTATACCTTAAAAATATAAATATTGATAATTAATAGTATGAAGAATAGTTAATTTTAGTGTAACAAAATGTCATCTAATTGCAAAGACACAGAGAAAAATGAAGAGGCACCTATGGATCAAATATCTTCCCAAGTTTCAGAAGAAAGTGAAAAAGCGTTGCTCTCTGAATATATATCTAACCTAGAAACGAGAATAAAACAAAAATCAGAATTAAGAAATCAAAATTTGAACTGTGTCAGGCCTCCGGATAACTATTTTTCTAAACTGGATTCCGGCTTAAAAAAGAATACAACTTTTGTTAAGAAATTGAAATCTTTTAGCGCTACGCAAGTGGATGCCCTTTTAAAAGATTTAGGAGCTCTTAACTTGACAAAATACATTTCAGAAGTAGCAGCAGCAATAGCAGAAGCGAAGCTTAAAATGTCGGACATTTCTGCAGCGATAAATCTTTGTTCCGTCTTGCATAAAACGTACGCCGAATTTGCGACCAACTTTTTTGAAAATTGGCAAAAAATTTTGACATTCAAGGCAACAGACAAAATAACTAACTCTTCAAAGCTTAGAGTAGATTTGAGATTTTATGCAGAATTAATAGCTGTAGGAATATTCACTAACAAAATAGGACTTCCACTCCTTGGCAATGTACTGACAGTTTTAATAAATATGGATAAAGAAGAACATAACAATATTCCTATATTATTATCATTTTGTAAGCATTGTGGAGAAGATTATGCTGGCTTAATCCCAAAGAAGATCAAAGATGCTGCAGAGGTACTAAAACTACTAAATAACACTTGATCTTATTATGAAATGCTTATCAACATTACAGTAACATATGATTTTTTCTTTTTTATCCAGTTCTTTTTAACAAACTTTTGTTAAATAATGGATATTTGCATGGAAATTGAACTTTATAAAATGGTAGCATAAACCACTTGTTGATATAAATAATATTAGCTTTTTGGGTGAACATTCAGTTAGTTAATTTTTTTTACATCAAATGTTTCATTTAAAGAATTATCTTGATTTGGTAGTGAGTATAGAGAAAGCCTCAAATATAATATGAACAGTCAGCCACTTTTGCAAAGCCTATATTTTAAAAATTATGAAGTTTGTGTTTTTTAGAAATATAACATGTCAGTACCAAGGAATACATTTTTACCAGCTGAGAAGCAAACAGCTGTAAGATCTTTACTTAAGGACTATTTCTTATCACTCACAAAACACTTATTAGCTGAAAGAGCTCAGTTACAAGCTCTTCATGCTGCTAACCAGAGAACTCTTCATACTAGGGGAGAGCTATCTCAAGAAAGGAAAGATCAGCTAGAGCAACATCAGGTATAAAATATTTTATTGAAAATAAAACTTACTCATCTAACAATTATGAAAAATTATTAATTTGAATTCTAGGCTACTTATGATAAACTATTATCAGGAGCACAAAACTTTGCTGAAGTTCTTGGTGAGGAATTAGGAGAAGCTGGAGAGCCTCCTACTCTATCATTGACAGTGATTGAAACCCAAGGAACAGTGACAATTGGGGGAAATGAAGAGTTTATAATGCAAGCTGGCACTGATCCTTGGCAAGATGAAGATACTAGAACATTCTACACTAATTTACCAGATTTGAAGGTGTTTATGCCAAATTACCAAATGAAAGAGGCAAGTCATATTTTTTATTATTCAATATAACTCATATTTTGCAAGACATATTTTTGTATGTGGAAATTATTAATTATATTTTGTTCCTTGAATCTATATACAATAAAAAAAATAAATTGCTGTTCCTTTTAAGGCTGTCAAAAGTAAGACTGAAACTGTAACTGAGGAAATGCTTGATGAAGATTTAAAAGAAGATGAACTCAGTGACAGTGAAGATGCACCGACAGTGCCTGAAGTGGAACAAGAAGAAGTTCAACCCACAAATATTTCCAATAAGTTTGTTTAAATTTTTATACCTATATGATATGTCCATATTTTCAAAATAAAATACATACAATTATTACATACAACTCCTCTCCTCTCATAAATATTATTTTCAGATATGCCCTTGATGCATTTTTAAATGAACTGCCAAACTGCATTAACAGAGAACTAATTGACAATGCTGCTGTAGATTTTGTTTTAAATCTCAATACTAAAAATAATAGAAAAAAGTTGACAAGAGTATTATTTAGTGTTGCAAGAACCAGACTGGACTTACTGCCATTTTATTCAAGATTTGCAGCTATATTGTACCCAGTTCTGCCTGATGTGTGTGTAGATCTATGTGCAATGTTGAAGCAAGATTTTAAGTATCATGTCAGGAAAAAGGATCAAATAAACATTGAGTCAAAGGTGTTGCACATTGTATTGTACATATCAAAATTGCTAATTAATCATTAAAAGTTAATTATATATTTTAATTTAATTGTACTTTATGTCTAATAATATCAATTGCTTAAACTAAATACTAATTTAATATTTTTAAATTAGAATAATTAAAACTAAAATACTACACTTCACAGATCAAAGTGGTGAGATTTATTGGAGAACTAGTAAAGTTTGGCCTATATTCCAAAATAGAAGCATTGTTTTGTCTCAAAGTTCTTTTACATGATTTCAAACACCATCATATTGAAATGGCATGTAATCTCTTGGAAACATGTGGCCGCTACTTGTATTGTAACCCAGACACTCATCAAAGAACAATGATATATTTACAGCAAATGATGAGAAAGAAGGTAAAATGGTCATAGTGAAATAATCAGTTACGAAAATGTTATTAAAGAATATTCATAATTTTATTTCTATTTTAGACTGTTTCAGCTTTGGATTCAAGATATGTGACGCAAATAGAGAATGCATTCTATTATGTCTGCCCTCCAGAAGCCCCTGCACAACCGAAAGAAGAAGAGCCACCAATGCATCAATTTATTAGAAAAATCTTACATGAAGATTTACAGAAAAGCAATGAGGAAAAAATTTTAAGACTAATGAGAAAATTAAATTGGGATGATCCTGAGATCTTGTCTGTGGCGATACAACATTTAGCTGGTGGATGGAGAGTTAGGGCGAGTGCAAGGAGAGCTTTAGCACGTTTAACTGCTGAATTAGCAGCATGGCAAGAGGCACTTGCACCGGCTGTCGTCGATAACATTTTAGAAGAAATTAGGGTCACAATGGAAGACCCTCACCCTAGGTATAATCAGCGAAGGATTGCTACTGTCAGATATCTTGGAGAACTATATAATTATAAGCTTTTAGACTCACGTGATGTTTTTACGGTTCTATACTCTTTTATAACATTTGGGGTTACTAATGACCACAGTAGTGTATCTGCTTTAGATCCACCAGACAATGTGTTCAGGATAAGACTAGTTTGTGCGTTGTTAGAAACTTGTGGAGCATATTTTAACAGTGGATCAAGTAAAAAGAGATTAGATTATTTCTTGGTATTCTTTCAAAATTACTACTGGTTTAAATTCTCCGACCCATTCTGGACAGATGAAAATAAATTTCCAATATATGTCAAATACATATATCAAGAATGTTTGACTGGCTTGAGACCCAAAATGACGTTGTTTACAAATTGGCAGCAATGTAAAGATGCTATTGAAGAGATTAGACAAACTTTGTATCCTGAATTAGGTGAAGAAGAGCAGTATGATAATGACGAACAAGGAGAGGATAGTGCAGCTGACGGATTAAATACTATAATCGAAACCGATGACGAAACTGATAATCCTACTATGCCGGAAGAAAGTTCTGATGAAGACGCTATCACGGAGAGTGCCGGAAATGACGATAATGACGTGCAAACTGATGAAATGAGTGCTGAACCCCGAAGACGAACACCTAAACCGGTATGTTATATTATCTGTATTTTATAAATGATTATTTAAATCTAATTGTATTTTCTTTTTGAATATTTTAAGGTGGAAGATGTGGAGTTTGAGTCTGCATTTGAAAAAATGGTTATGGAAAATATAGCTGAAAGGCAAAGGGAAAACAGACCGCAACAGAGAGATATAGCAGTGCCAATGACGTGTCGACAGACGACTAAAAAAACCTATGAACAGTTATTGGTATGTTTATATTTTTTTTTATTCATACTTTTTTTTTTAACGCTGTATCCCGCATCTAGCAGGGTAGGCAGAGGGAACCTGAGAACCTAGTGTTAAGACACTCCATTCTCTTTCAACAAATCCGTTTTTATTCATTCACATATCTGTTTTTATTTTTCTTTAATAATATCAATGTAAATTAAGATTGTAATATAAGGCTTTTTTACAGCAAGGAAAGGAGGGTGTGGAATTTGTGTTAATGGTTAGGAAAGGTACTAAGCCACAATACAAATCTTTTAATGCTCCCCCTGAACTGGCTAGCAATTTACAACAACAAGCTTTAGCTGACAAACAAGAAATGGAAAGAGTAAAACGGTAACTATGTTTTATCTTGTTTTTATACAAATGATAAGCTTCTGTTTGATCATATTCAGCCTGATGTTAAGTGTTAATAAACCATACTTATTTTTATATAATAATTTAAAAAGAGGAAATTGTGTTACAGTTTAACACTAAACATATCTGAACGCCAAGAAGAAGAAGAATACAGCGCAGAGAGTGGCGGCGGGTCGGGAGGTACCGGCAACCCCAACAGAGGACAGCATGTACGTCAAAAATATCAACACCCCAAAGGAGCACCAGATGCAGATCTTATATTTGGACCCAAAAAGTTTAAATAAACACTATACTTTTACTATATTATCTCATTACTTAATAATTTATATACACTATTTTCATTTTTATAGCTTGCCTATTGGATTTGGTAAGGTAACACAATAATAATAAAAATTTTATGAGTAATTTAAGTTGTTTTATTTACTTCATTATTTTAAAAATTCTTGTTAACATAATATTTAATCAAAAATTATTTGTTTTTCAAAGGCAAGATAAATTTCACAATAAAAACAAATTTAAAAAAAATTGTTATAAAAAATTATTATGGACCTTACAATCTAGATTTATATTTGATAGAATTTTTACAGACCTGACAAGAATAATTGGAACGCAAACAATATTGAAAATTTAAACAAAATAGATGTGTTACGTGTTAGACAGTCATCACGATAACACATTATTATGAAAATATTGGCTCTTCACTTCCTGTTCATATAAAGTTTTAACTACGAAAAAATTCATACCCTTCCGCATAATTTAAACGAAAAAAGGACGAAAGATTTCCTTTCGTATATGAATATATAGATATTATAGAAAATTGGATAATATCAAAAATATCCTAGCCGATCTTAGTAATTTCACCTATAGTAATTTGCGTTACCATAAAGACCGCTAGCATATATGTCTTAACTCATACATATCTAATTAAGATGTCCTTCCAAAGGAAATAAAAAAAGTGACGTAAAAGAAAAGAGTTAGAGACTGGCTGTTTGTCAATGTCATTGTCAAAAATCGTTCATGACATATTTCGGTTATTTCAGTCTCGGCGCGTTTCCTAAACATTTTGATACGAATATGTTTAAAGCGTTATTTTAAGAAATAGTTTACTGTAATTATGATTTAAAATTTATTGTTTTATATTGAAAACTAATTGTCTGAAAGTATACAGGCTGTATCACGAATAATATCAGTTTTATTTTAATCATATTAATTGGGATCTGCTATTCATAACCTTAGAAGTATGGCAGACGACGATTTTAGTAAAATTTTACAACAAGCTGAACAGTTAACAACTGAAATTGAAGGTAATGAAGAATTACCAAGAGTTGAACGATCTCTAGGTCAGGTGCTAGAGGCCTCCCACGAGCTATATTCGAGAGTTATTCAATCCGGCGCAAATGACATACAGGCGTAAGTAAACAACTTACAGTTTGGTTGCCGTTTACGACTTCTGTACCATACTATATATTTTTTTTCTTTTCTAGGCATCTTTTATTTGGGTCCAAAGGGTTAGATTTGCAACAGATATCCCAGAAGCTGGAAACATTATCTTCTAAGAGAACATTTGAACCTTTACAGCCAATAGCAGATTCAGATATTGAGAGTTTTCTTAAAAATGAGAGGGAAAATGCCATATTATCTTTAATAGATGAAGTAAACAAGAATGTAAGTATATCTCATATATCTTAAAATATATAAAACTACAATATTTGCTTCATGATAGCCATTTTAATTTAATATACATATATTCAATGAATTGGGGACTACTGAAAGTTTTACATGGGTGATACTTTAATTATCTCTATCAACCTCACAAAGTTTTAGAATTAAAAACAGGTTATTTATTTATTAGCATTAGTATTATTGTTTTGATTGGCTTAATTTAATTAATAATATTTAGGCTAGGAGCACCCCAAAATATTTATTCTTACTGGTTTCAGGAAATTTGCAATTATTTTGATATAATTGTAAAACATGATTCTATAAATAATTTTGTTTCATTAATCATATAACTATTCTTTACAGTCTTTACAAACTACAGAAGATCAAAAGTGGGAACACATGTTATCTGAATGGAATAAAGAAAAAATAAAATTAATGAATGCAATGATTGGACCATCACAAAACTGGCTTGATCTAAAGCGCACACCTGAGCCTCCAAGTATTGCAGATGCCCCTAAGAAATTTGGTCATTCTATGCTTGATAATATTGAAGCAGCATATGCCAGACAAGTACAGCAATATAATAAACTTGTATTCCAAGGGGCTAAGTCAAGGACAGCATTGCATCATAAATTCTCACAAGTTGTAGAAGAGTTGAATGATCCAGTAAGTTTCTCTTAAGATAATTTATTAAGTTAATGAATTTTGGTACACTATATGAAATAGAGTTTTTGTATATTATGTTTAAAATGCTTTTTGTCTCTTTGATATATAATTTTATTACTTTTATAAATTTATGTATTTTCTAATTATTTTTGGTGAATTTCTATAGGATTGTGCTTAACATTCTATTTTATTAATTAGTAGTAACTATATTGGTTTTTGTATATATGTATATATTTATATTTCAAACAATCACAACTTTATTTTGTTATTATTATAGTACTTTAATATTTTTAAATATAAAATAACAAGTCTTACTAAAATAATTAATTATTAAGCCCAAGTACTGTTACATTAATTTAATTTATTATAGAAAGTGAAAGAAATGTGGGAAATAATTAAAACTATGGCAAACATTCCTGCACTTGTTAGAGATGAAGATCCCCTGAAAGCTAGAGGAAATACAACTATTCAACAGAGTCTTATTGCACAAGGAAAAAAATATCTGGAAAAAAGGTTTTGTTATTTTTTTTAACTTCACCTTGTATCCCGCATATAGCAGGGTAAACAGAGGGAACCTGAGAACCTAGTGTTAAGACGCTCCATTCTCTTTCAACAATTCCATTCCTCACCTTCCGCCGAAAAGAGGCATTGCGTGCTGAGTGGCGGAACTTAACGCCGCGCTTTGCCTTGTTACCAAACCCAGGAAAATGAAAATACTAAACTTTACATTTCCTGGAGTGGAAATCGAACCCATAACCTGTTGCGATTACAGTTACACGCTTGTGCCTCTGCGCCAACACAGGCGTAATTATTTATTATTATGTGTAGTTTTTTTTATATGACTTGATGTTTTTTTAATAAATACATTTAACATTACTTCACTATAAAGTATTAATAGGGTAAGTAGTTAATAGTTGTGAGTGATTTTGAAATGTGAAAGTGTAGGATGAAGTGTTCTCATAGTATAATATATTACATATTGCATTTCCTTCCTATGTAATGTGCCTCAGCAAAATACATGTACAATAGCTGAATATTTAAAGTAAACCTTGGCCAATATTGTATCCACCTGTAATGCAAAAAACAAGAATGTGGTAGAAGAAGAATAATAAAACAGATATTAAAATATGTTTTCAAAAGCTATTTCTATTACATATATCAATATTTATATCCTTTCCTTCAGATACAAACAGTATATGAGTGATGTAGTAAGAGCTAATCCAGCAGCAGCTATGCGTGGAGGTGAACCTGGTACTTTTCCACTGGTGCGAGGCTTTGTTGGTCTCAGACTTCAAACTCAGAACATCCAGGGTCTGACTGATGGTGTGATTGAAGATCGTCCTTTATGGCCGATGGTTTATTATTGCTTGAGAAGTGGAGATGCTAATGCAGCATTGCATTGTTTGAAGAAAGCTGGGTTTGTTATATTACTATAATTATTGGAATGCCAATTTTTGTTTAATAAATACTATATCAATGATATTTAATTTTAAATTCTACACCATTGTAGATGTGATCATGAAGAATTTGTAGCAGCACTAGAAGAACATATCAGAAACCCAGAAAAAGCACTCTGTGATAAATTACAGACAGCCATTAACTTTCAATACAGGATTCAAGTCAGAAATTCTACAGATCCATACAAAAGAGCTGTAAGTATGAATTATCTAAAATTTAATTTTACTTATTTTCTATTTATGGTCAGAAATAGAAATAATCTTTGGCCATTGCTTCTGAAAGAGAAGTTATGTTGTAAGAGGTCTACAAAGGTACCAATGCACTTATATAGCAAACAAGTATGCAAAATGTTCCCTGCCTTATAGTGCTTGAATCTTTTGTCTTTATTTTCCCTTTTTTACTTACAATGTTTCATTATCCATTAAAAACTTTATCAAGCAGCTGCATTCTTTGTAGAATGATATAATGATTTCAAAGAAGCAGAAAAAAGGAAAATATCCTATTCTGAGATAGGTTTAAGCTTTAAGGTGTCAATATAATACTTTTTATTTATTAAACAGATGGGTGAAAGTTGTTCTTAACTTAATACTTCTATAAAAAGTTAATTAACGTAATCTTCGTCTTCCAGGTATACTGTGTTGTAGGTTGCTGTGACGTCAGTGACGAGCATTCGGAAGTGGCGCGTACCGCTGACGATTACCTGTGGCTTAAGCTATCAGCTATTAAAACACACTCTAATAACGAATCGGAATCGTTCATATATTCCGATTTACAAAAAATGATTTTAGAAGAATATGGTAAGTAATGGTAATCGTTGCTATTTGTGTCATGATTGTTATTGTTATGATTAACAAAATGGCAATAAATAATTCTTACAAAATGTTTCCTGGAACAATAGAACTTATCTTGCACTTATGAAAAGACCAAATAAATATTACAGTATTTCACTTTTATGAAATTAAAAACACGCTTTAATTCATTATAAAAATATATTACTTCATATATTGTGTACTACACTAATAATTATTGTTACTTATTTAATGAAGTGGCTTAAGATCCTATTTAGGTTGGGGCACTTTGTGTCCGCAGTGACTTTCTGTTTTTGGTATTCTTGGTGTTTAACATCGCGTTTAATTTCGCTTTATGTCTTGCAAATCACACTTTACCTGGTCATTATTCGGTTTACTCTAATCGGCTACGCTGTTACTGTCCTCGAGGATTCCAATCCATTGCCTTCTTCGGTATAAAGTTTTGATTTATAAAGTTTTCTCAATTTAATTTTTTATTCTTGTACATTTTTGTATTTCAGGTGAAACCCACTATCATGCTTACGAAAAGCCACTAGTTTATTTCCAAGTATTGACGTTGACCGGTCAGTTTGAACCTGCTATAGAGTTCCTGTCCAGGATTCCAAGGTATCAAGTACACGCTGTGCACATGGCTCTAGCACTCCACGACGTCTACATGCTGGGCACTCCGCGTAACGTGCAAGCTCCTTTGCGTGAGTTTATTTAAGTATAACATATGTTAAATTTTTGTGATATTAACTTTTTTATAATTTATTCAAAACTATAGGCGAAATAGCGTGATTTTATTTTATATTTAATTTAAATCTTAGGATTTTAGTACTTTATTGAATTGTCAAATGGATAATATATTCTTATAGGATTAGTATAATATATATTATGAGCTTTTTGATTTTCGCGATATTACACATATGAAATTAAACTATTCTACCTACCTGTGACTACGGACTACTGTAAAGTCGAAACGTCGGGTTTCCAAAAATGTATTTCCGAATACTTAAATATACAGATATAAAGATCAATACAGTACAGGATAAAATAAAAAAAACTCATCCAAATACAAAATGAGACTGCTCAATCACCCAAATCAACTGGCTGCACAACTATTGACCCAGAATACGACAAGTCGACTTAAGAGGCGTAATATTATGCCAACATAACATATGAATAGTACACATGCCTTCTGTAAAGAGCTTAGTCTAATGTGACGCTAGCTCTACCCGCCACCATCATTCAACAAATCTGCTCATAGTCGACGAAACTGATTGCATGATAAACAAAAAAAATATATATACGCGACTAATCCGGTTAAATTAGTTTCGTTTAATTATATATATTATTTAAATAGATACCTGATTTGTAGTTATTTAATAAATATTTCGTTTTGTATTTCAGTTTCTGTGGATACAGATGATCCTATTCCACTTCGTCGTCTGAACTTGGCTAGGCTTATATTGCTCTATGTGAGGAAATTTGAACTTTCTGATCCTTCAGATGCATTGCATTATTACTTTTTCTTGAGGTAAAAATGGTTGTTTTTGAAATGTTACTTCTACATAGTACTTGACTTTTACTTATTCTAATTTAATTTATACTATTTTTATTGTATATAATAGAAACTTTACATTTATAAATATATTTTTTATAAAATAAATTTATACACGTAAAATATAATAATGTTGTGGAACAAAAACCTCATGACACTTGCTATTTCATGTAATACTCCCTAATGCAATCAGGTTTTTGATCTAATAGTTAAACAAGAGCCTCTTCAAATATAAGTAGAAGCTTTTAGCTATTGAGACATGAAGTACAGCAATTGCTTGCACAATGATTGTCACAATGATTGTCACATTGATATTCCGCATACCAGTAATTTCTTATGCCAAGATATAAGATTCAGATATTTAGTTAACTTATTATTATTTATACAATTTTTATACATAACAAATGTTATTAAAATACATATATATATATATAAACAAATAGTTTTCTCTTTCAGAAATCTTAGAGATCCTAATGGCAAGAACTTATTCATGTGCTGTTGTACAGACCTGGCATTAGAGAGTCGTGATTATGATTTACTATTTGGTGTTATGGATAATATGACGGGTATGCGTAGTTCCGGACTGCTAGATCAATTCAATAATCCACATATTGATAGTAAAGTAAGAATATTTTTGACATTATCATTTTACTATTTTGAATATTTATATATTTTTTAATATACGAAATTGTTTTTTAGGTTATCGCCCTCAACTTGGCTGAACAACTGGTCAATAAAGGCCTTTTCGAGGATGCCATTGTGGTTTATGACATTGCAGGGGTAAGCTAACTTATATACTAGACTAAAACGTGTTTTTGTTGCTTAATTATTTAAATTTGATTTTTTAATGAAAACGAAGCTTCTTAGTTTCTATAATAAAAGCACAAATTATGTAGAGAATTATTCACGAAAGCACTAACTAAAAGAACAGTAATGATAATTGTTGCCAATATTTGATAAAATTTATATCTATTTAATTATATCTTATTTATTCTTCTTTTAACTAATAATAACATTCTTATATAAACATAATGTACAATTAATATTGCTCGAGGAACAACTATCTGCTTCTATATTATATAATCAGTTTATCTCTATTTTTGTCATGTTAACAGAACTTAGAAAAAGTACTAGAATTGTTCTGCGTGTTGCTCGCGCAAGTGGTGAACAGCGGCGGCGGCGCGGGCGGCCTGCGCGAGCGTCTCGCCGCGCTCGCAACGCGCGTGTCGCGCAGACTGCGCGCCGCCGACGTCGCCGCGCCCGCCGCGCTCGTCGACGCCTACAACAAGCTGTGCAAGCTTATGACCTTCTTCGATCAGTTCCACGCTGAAAACTATGAGGGAGCCCTCGAGGTTATATTGTGTTTATTTTTGTGACAATATGACCAGTAGAATGACGTCTTCTGTAAAATCGATGGTTGTGGATTCGATTCTCACCCAGAGGAATGATATACTTAAATTACTATAATTTCTCCAGTCTGGTATGATACCTGCTATACGCGGGATACAGCGTGAAGCTATGTACGTATGTATGTATGTATGTCTCCAGTCTGGTAAGATAAAGTGCGACGTTGAGTTCACCATTGTTGAGTTTCTCTTAACACATAAAGCTGGAAATTATTTCTTATTAAACAACCTCTCAAGTTGAAACTAAAATTTCTCATAAACATGTTTTCCATTATCTCATTGTGTGACAATTAATTTTGGTTTTCTTATTTTCTTATATATTTTACAATACTCATCTTGTTACAAATACATGTTGAACAATTATAATCTATATCTATATATATTGATGTTTGAACAGACGGTGCGTGCGTGTGAGCTAGTACCGCTGAGCGCGAGCGAGGTGGAGGCGCGCGTGGCGGGAGCGCGCGCTTCCCGCGGGGAGCTGTTACGCGCCTTACCCGCCGTGCTGCGTGCGCTTTGTCATATTCTCATAGCGCAGCGGCAAAAGCTAAGGACTGCTCAGCCAACTTTACCAGCACATACTGCTAATAAGGTAGATATATAATTATAAAGTTATAATTATTACGTTAGGTTACGTTAGACATCATTTTGAAATTGAATTTAATTAATTTCTTTATGTTAAAAAGAAACTTTATAAAATTAAACGGGCTTATCTCTGTTTATATTATGTTTACGCATTTTCACAACATGTATATTTGAATATCACAATAATTAAAATAAATAAAAACAATAATAATTTAAATTTGATATTTTTTCAGCAACTGGAGTGGTTGAGAGAGCAAGCAGAAGTGCTGAATACATTTGCTGGCAACATTTCCTACAGAATGCCCGGGGATACTTACAGTCAACTAGCACAGATGCAGATTTTGATGCATTAACTATTTTTGTTTTTTTTTTGTAACTATTGTAAGAAAATAAATAAAACTTGATTTCCATACAAAATAATTATAAAATCATCGCAAACCTTGTTTTATTCGGATTGAAAACATTATTTTCAACCTTCCATGTTATATACAAAATTAACAAGTTGGCTGACTAAAAGCGCAGGCAAGGGCATTTTGAATTTTTAACTATTAAGGTTACGAAATAAAATTTAACATAGAATATGTAATTCTATGTTAAATTTTTATTTTTGTTTTTAGTTACGTTTTGATATCGGTCTCATGCGTAGTAAGACGTACTTCGCACAAGTATTATATACCTATAAAATTATAATAAAATATTACATTGATTATAATTTGTATTTGGGCCCTACTATTTACTATTTTTGCTGTTCTGGTAAGAGAAAGTGTAGCTTTAAATTTCGTAATTCAATATAATGCGCAGAACCTCGGAAATAGGCAAAGTTGGCGAATGCATTATCCTAACACGGGGATATTTTAATCTGTAAACTAAACTGCCAGAGTCATCTCTAACTGTCAGAAGCTGCAATCTCCTATTATCAAATGTCAATTTCTTACGAGTTACGTTTGTTTTTAGGTTATGAGCTTGTAAATATTGTGTGTTGAGTTATTTATATTTTTGTAAACTACTAAGAAAAGATTTTTTTTTAATTAATTTATATTTCTATACACATCAAACCTAAAATATATAAGTAAAGTACAGTATGGAATCTTCAAAAAATTTACACCGTGAATTATTTTGCGTTTTATTTCCCGGTTATGTTAAAAATGAAGAGAAAGCTATACAATATATGGGGGGAATTAAGGGAATTTCACAAGTACATTATATGTTCTTATTTATTAATATAAACCTAGTAATAATTCCATTAATTTACGAATGAGCAATATTTTTAGGTGTATTCACATGCTAATAAAAAAAGATTAGGGATGTCATTTCAACCCGAGAATCCTTTTAT
The DNA here is from genome assembly GCA_033558755.1 of Philaethria dido. NCBI lineage: Eukaryota > Metazoa > Arthropoda > Insecta > Lepidoptera > Nymphalidae > Philaethria > Philaethria dido. The sequence goes on along the minus strand of JAKGSA010000026.1, from coordinate 441,025 downwards.
AAAAAAAATATACGGAGATGTTAAGCCAACTGCTGGAGTTCTCTTAAAGTTAAAAGTTAAAAAAACTAAATTGGATAACAAAGTGATAAGAGAAGTTGTTTCTACATCAGTTGTTGGATCAGTATCACAAATCACTAAATTTGAATGTAAGTTCCTATCTGAATAAAAATTTTTCCCTTATAAGACCATATTTTTTTATTTTACATTTACTTTATTGCAGCTTTATCTGACTTTCAATACATGCCAGTGAACACTTCTGCATCTGGGGAACCAGAATGCTTGTTAGAAAACATACTTCCAAGTGGTGTTGATCATTTCGATTCTTTATTGTAAGTTTAATTATTTATTATATATTTTTAATTGTAGTTGCTTGCTTTTTATAGCTATGTGGCTAAAAATATTTTAATTCTGTTATATGTAGTTATATGTAACATAAAAAATATATATAAATATAATAAAAGCCTTTAATTCTTATATTATGGTACACAGGGATCCTGCACCGGCATACATTACACCGTTTATCTTTTCACGATCTGATAAAGCTACTTGTTATTCTTATTCAGACAAAAGATATAATACAAAAGATCTAGTCAGAGAAGATTCAGATGCAAACAATGATGAAGTTCATAAAAGTAGAACTGAACGAGGGCTGCCTATATCTCGATATGTATTTAATCTAGTTGATGATTTACCTGCAGAGCCAAATGAGTACTATATAAAGCTAAAAAATACTAGACTTTCAGTGTATCCTAAGTTGGAAGAGGAATTCCAAGTTGTCAAAAAGGTACCGATTATTTCCAATTAATTTTATAAAACTTACTTACGATTAATATTAAATTAAAATTGATAAGAAGTAGGCAACTAAAATACTTGGACTCTCCTTGGTAAAAATTATCTTAAATCCTAAACTTTGTAAAGTAATATGAAAATGTAGTGAAAGTTGACAAAAGGAACGGACCACATGTCTGTAGTGATAAGGATAAATATTATTAAAAAAAAAACAGGTAAGGAAAAAAAATAAAGAATTTGGAGAAGATATATGTGAATATTTCACATATATCACTTATTTTCTTTTTTTATTTTTACATTATTTTGAATTCCATACTCTGGTAAGACAAAATGTGTTTTGGGGAGAATGTGGGTCTTAACAGCAGGTTTTCTTTAAGTACCCAACTATGCTTAAAAATAGGGTGAAGCTGTAATAGTAGTAGTAAAATTACCGTTTTTTGTAGCTGTTTGATGAAAGACCTATATGGTCATTGAACCTCGTCAAATTCCGGACAAAGATAAAAATGGCATCGCTAAAGATAATTTTGCCTTGTATAGCTTTGTATATGAGGGAAGGACCTTGGCGTATGATGTGGGTAAAATTTGGTTTTGACCCAAGAAAGGAGCCTAATGCAAGGATATATCAAACTTTAGACTTCAGGATGAGACACTCTGGTATTATTTTACATCTAAAGTAATAGATTTTTATATTTTTTACAAAAGTTCAGACAAGCTAAAGTAATCAACAATTATAAGACGGTATAGCTCCCATTACAATGATTTTTTTACAATAGCACAAAGCAGTGATTCTCAACTACTGTGCCGTGGCACTTTTGTGTGCCGCCAAATTTCAAAAGTGTGCCGCCAAATTTTGCAAATATATAGTAATGTTAATATCATTAAATTATATAGTGTGTTGTAGGAAGTAAATAAGTTTTATCTTTTCGTTGTGTGCCGCCAAATTTTGAAATTGATAAATATGTGCCGCAACAAAAAAAGGTTGAGTATCACTGGCATAAAGGAATGACCCTTTACGTATACGATATGAAAATTATTGCGCGGAATGTGCAGATTTTTTTATCGCTTTAAAGTATTTAGACGTCTTAAAGTATTTAGATATAACATAAGTTTTTTTATTATTAGTCTTAAACTTTGGACCGATAGAATATATGAATCATTTCAAATTTATTACTATATTATTAGAATTGGGTAGATACGGAAATACTATTTAGTATACAATTACATGATACATTTTACAACATAGATAAAATAAGCTATCGAAGATTTTCCCAAACTGAGAATCGAATATGTGATCTCCATTTGTCCACTACCAGTTCTTAACTGTGATATGACGGCTTCTCGACGTTTTGTTCCATTAATTATAGCATAATAAGGCAAACTTTACATCAAATTTACCCCCATTTTTAACTTCCGAATGTTATATTCAGCTGGTGTTCACGCAATGGTAACGACTCGTGACCAAATAGTACATGGCAAGAAAACGGATCGAGCGCGAAGCTACAAAAAGAATACATCAGATGAACTCTCCCAAGACGATATTGTGTATGAAGGAGCTGTGTACTTCAAGCCAGGAATGACCCCAACTCAAAGACAGGTTTACTATCAGGTAAATAAGTTGACTTTTATAATTTGCCCGTGTAGTCAGCATAAAATGTAAGCCCAGTAAGGTCATACTGGTATCAAGTTAAAAACTTAGTTTTAAAATAATAAGTAAAATAAATTATTTTTGTATTAACATTCGAAATTAGGCTAAAAAAGTGCAAAAGTACATTTATTTTTTTATTTCAAATAGTATATCAAAATTTTGAATAATATATGTTTTGATTTAAAAAAATGTTTGCAAATGCTTATCTATATTTTTTAAATGTGAAATCTATCTGTTTAATTGGTAAAAATATAGGTATATTGTTTATATTGTTTCAGTTTGGTGACGTGCAGCTGCCAGAGGTGCAACAGCTGATATCGGCAGAGCCGGCGGCGGGGTGCGCGTGCCACGAGAAGCGCGGCTGGCTGCCCCCCGACACCGACCAGGTGTGTCGCGACCATATATTCCGATACGTCAAGCAAACACTACTCGCCACGCACAAAGCTGACTTAAAGTTTGATGTTAGTATTTTATATACATGTTTTGAATTCACGCCACTGTGGCTCAGTGGAACGGTGTCTAATTGTGCTTCAGAGGATTGTGGATTTGAATCCCCATTTAAGGGAACTATTATATTTATTTGTTGTTTTCTTAGTTTGCTAAGACAAAGTGCGGGTCCGCCTTCTGTAATAAAGGTGGAATATCTTAACGATAGTTCTTTTCTAGCTACTTTTTGGTCTAGAAAAAAATGTAAACTTATTTTTACCCAACTTCGCAATGCAAAAGAGTATAATGTGTTTTTATAGTTTCATTTTTAATTAGCGGTTTAGTTATCTAAGATCCATGTAGAAATATGTGTAAGTATATTATGGACTATACGAAAGGTTTATACTACTTTAAGGTTTGTCAAAAGTGTTACTGTGGATTTTTTGGATTCACATTCTATGTATCATATTTTGAGTATATGTATATAGTAAATGTTGCGTTGAATTATTTAATTAAATTTAATGGCCAAATCGCGTTAAAGTTTAATTAAAATGGCTTTTGTTTGTTTCAGGACGGCAGCAGTGGAGATGAAAGTATTTCAGATGAAGATGGCGCGAGTACATCTGTCGTGGAAGTAGATGAATCTATTAATATACAGTGACATTGAAATACCTTCCATATAGTGTTTTATTTCTACGCGTATATTTATTATATTATAAATAAATAAAATATAACATAGGCTGATAAGCGACAGTGCCGACTACGATATGCTTATTATAAATTATCAACTTAAATCTTTAAGGTCTTTAAGTATCTGACTAAGTCGCGTTTTGTTTTGGGTTCGATTCCCACTTGTGAGAATGTTTAAATTCAATTTATTATCATTTCTCTGCTCTGGTAAGAAAAAACGTGGCGTGGAGAGTTTCGCCATCTAACACGCAACGTTTCGAATTTGGACAGCGGTGAACGGAGTGCCTTAACACTAGACTCTCTCTGACTATCCTGATACGCGGAAAATTTACATTTAATCAAGCATCTTTAGGTGTCATTCATATGTAACGTATGACGTTTTTTGTAACTTTTTGGCGAAGTAAGTAACGGGTATCCTAAATCGTCTTACCTACGTCATAATTGTATGTATGTATTTAGCTTTAGCTAGGCAGAAAGTACTTTTCAGGAAAATATCACCCTGTTCCCCTTCTTTCAAAGTTTTAACTGCTATGATGACGATTAACTTTACGATAACTATAACACTTGGCTTAAATTCACAGTCAAAGTCAAAGTCAAAGTTGTATACTGAACACATTATTTACTATCAAAATAATAACTTTGTTTGATGCTAATTGCGTAAACTTTTATGTATGACTCATATTGGTCCTTTGTAATCTAAAGATAACATATATAAATACGACCAAAATTTGGTTAGCGTGTAAGTAGTGTATCATAATTATCACTATTTTTGACTTTGAAAGGATACATAAAAATGTGAAAATGATATAAGTAAAGATTAATATTTGTAAAAACAAGAGGAAGTGATAAGTTTCGTTATGTGTTCAATGTTTTGAATACTTTGTACCCAGGGACATGACTAACAACAGATAAACGTACTTTGTACTATATAGACTATTTAACTCGTAGGTTTTTACTAATAAGCACAAAATAAAATGTGAATCATATGAGTGTTTTTATAATTCATTTTATAGTTATTTTCATCAACACAACCATCGTTCAGAAATAAATAGTCGTGTGTATTTTATTAATTATATGAAAAATATTGGCTTTCTACAATTCTTCTCCATATAAACTTTAACTATGCAACTTTTCCCAACCCTCTGTTAGTATAAATTTCGTAAAAAGATTATTTAACACTTCGATTTTATTTAACACTGTTTACCAGATTTGTTTAAAATATGTTTGAGGGTTCAAATAAAAGCAGAATCAGGATCAATATACTAATATGTTCAATAAATTTCTAAAAAGTACTTTGAATCGATATTTTAAATACAAAAGTCAACTATATAAAACCAAAGGCGCATTTCTAACATCGGAAGGCAGTTTCGCCAAAGTGCCGGTAAGAAACTCGGCTGTTTTATTATATAGCCTTTGTTATTATTTATAATAATTAAATATATGGATTGAATATTTAATTCTACTTGTTACGATATTCTTGAATATTAATAAAAAGTGTAATAATAATATAAAACTTGGTCAGCCTGGTTAATCAAAGTTAATTATTATTTCACCATACGTATGGTAAATAATACTTACATAAACCTACATAAACTTTGCCATGAACCACCGATCGACTAACAGATTAAGCGCCGCAAGTGGAACTGGATTGGCCATACTCTCCGTCGGGGCCTAAACAGGCGATGGAATAGAATCCTCTAGAGAAGCGTAAACGTGGCCGTCCCGAGCAAACCTGGCGACGCTCAGTTCTAGACGAGGCGAAGAAGATTGGCAAGGTATGAAACTAAAAGCGATGCCCAAGATCGATCACAATGGAGAGTAACTGTGGGCGCCCTTTGCCCCAGCTTGGAGACGTAGGAACATAAGTAGTAAGTAGTATGGTAAATATGATGAGAGATTAACATTTTTGCTATAAGCGATAATATTACAGACACTTAGTCTGTATCCTTTCTTCCTTACTGTTATTATTATTTTATAATCTGCTTCATATTCATAAAAATGATTACTTAGAACTAAGGTTAGTTCTAAGTAAAGTGGTGCATAAGGGGTTTTTAATTTGTTTATTGTTACAATTACATTATACTTAGGAATATAGTGTTTTCCATTTAGAAAGTAAACTTAGTTTTAAATATTAATTTTTCATTTTTTTACTACTATTGGCAGTATATCTAATGCAATCTGCTCAAAGAATATAAATTAGCCCCATAGATAATAGTGCAGCCCGTCCAGTGGTATATTTATTAAAAAAAATATATTTAGGTTCATACCTAATTAAATTTATATTATAATAAGGGCAATTATTTTTATTTCGTATATTAAGTACTTTATAATGTTCCTGTCACTGTTTTAAATAATATTGAATATTTTATAATCAAAGCAAAATATTATTAGGTATAAGTTAATAGTGATGGCGTCTCCATGGCAATGAATAGGTATAAATATGCAAAAAAGGATAATTGTGTCATAAACATAAGCGTGCCTAACTTTTACTTCTTTTAAAAATAAATATAATTACAAATTAAGTAATTACTTAAACTAATGAAGCTATATTTCCATTTGTAAACAACACGAATATTAGATAAAAACATTGATTCCATATTAAGAGCTTGTTCCGATAATTTATTTAACCATATTTTCTGTATTTGTGGTATTTCTTTTTGTTTTCGTTTGTTATCACAACTTCCGTCCCTTAGCGACCTCACAGCACAAAGAGGCGCTAACTCTAGGGGGCACAATGTGCCGGCGTTATCTCGTATGTATAAAACGGCATGCGAGCTGCGCGCGCGCACACTCGCTTCGCTATATCTCACACTGCACGATCAATTTCCCGCCCCTTTGTCATTTCCACTGGCGCGAATTTCTACTTCGCGAGTGAGGTTAGTGTGTGATTTTCACAATATTCCGCTACTTATTTTGTGGACAAACTGGAGCGTAGCTTTACTATTACGACTGTGAACTGTGCCTCGTTCTAGTGTTAAAGAATTTTACAACTTAATGTGCATTTGCCTATTTACGTATTTGATTCTTTGTTTAAATAAATTTGCGTTGTAGAAATTTTTAAATATTTTTTTTATTTGGAACAAAAGTGGTAAGAAAGTAAAATAATAAATAATTAATAAGTGTATTTTTGTAAACAAAAATAAAGACATTTAAAAAATAGTTTTGCCATTTTAGATTATGTGTATGCAGCAATCTCCAAAATCTGTGCGTGTCAATCGATGCAACTTATCTGATAGGTTAATCTTAATAAAAAAAAAATCTTCTTTAGAAAGTTAATGTATGGTTACAGAAAATGAATTATAACAAATTAAATATCAATTTCATTAATAAACGGATAACATTTTTCCAACTATACGTCCTTCATTAATAGAATAGAGCAACAAATAAATTGATTAAATTGCTTTAAAAATAATAGCTTATTTGTTAGATATTTATGATTGACACAGCCCATTCAGTCCGAGAAAGAAAATTTAGTTTCCGAACACTTGTGAATTTTACTATTGTTGTACGTTTCTATTGTGACGATAAGCAATTAATAATTTTATGATTATGATCTATTTTGCAAGATTTTTCATAAGCATCACTTATACTGATGTGAAGAAGAGCTTAAGATTATTTGCGTTTTTAAAATGCAGTATAAAATATGTATATTACATTGTTTTCGGGTGTATTGAGCTCGCGCCCTTACATTTGATTGAGATTTATTTTACCTTATTACTATGACTTATATTTATCTTTTTTCATATTGTGGATCATAGAGTTCCTTAGATAGGCTTTGTTATACAGCGACTAGGATTTATTTGACACTTCTTTTAAATATTTTTAAGCATATAATCTGATTTTTATATGATAAAATATTATAATCATGGGTACAGTACAGTTTTTATTAAAACACCACACACACTTACAATGTATTTATTAAGTTGTCTAATTATTTAAAATCATTTAAAATTATAAACTTTCCAGCAATAAATCAATAGACAAGTTTTTTATAGTAGGTCTATTTAATTTATGCTTTTAATATATTAAGATCAAACTAATAATAAATCAGCAAAGTTGAATATTTAATAATATTTTGAATAAATTATAATTAAAAAAAGGCAACTCTAATCAAGTTCAATAATCCTGAACTTATTTTTAAATGTAGGTACTTGGATTTAAATAAAGTAGGGTTAATAAATTCATCATAATAGTCTACATTGTACCTACATGTTGTAATTGTATACGTATTTTATATGAAAACTAAGTCATCTGTTTTTATGTGTACAACCAATATGAAGATTCTGTATTTATCTATCTACCTATATATTGGCGATACTAAATATGTGTATTTTACATATTAGATTTTCATACATTGAAATGATATAAATAAAATAAATTTGCGAACGGGAGCACATTAATTTTGATGGGTGATAAATATTTTAAAATAACAATTTTAATCATTGTTTACAGTTAAAGTATCTAAAATGAGTTCCAGTGAATTTAAAATCGAGAGAAATGTGGAATTATCAGACGAAACTAAAGCAATTGCTGAGAAAGAACTGAGGGAGACTCCAGAGAGGGTTCGAGAAGCACTAGAAAGGCTCAGAGAACTTCTTAAGGAAACCAAAGACATACATTTTGGTGATGACGACGAATTACTAACAATATTTCTACGTCCTTGCAAGTGGTATCCAGAGAGCGCCTTGGCACTTGTAAGTGTTTTTTAATGTTTTATGCTAACTTCTTGTTAGTGGACCGTGCTCACAACTTTAAGTTGACACATAGATAATTTATAATATTGCTAAATAAACATTTAGAATAAACAATATACATAAAAGCAGTTAAAATTATAGTAAAGTGATTACATAAAATTTGAAATAGCCATCAGGGGCTCTTTATATGTTATTTTCTCAAATAAATCACAAAGAAATAGTCTTTAAAATATAAATGTACGCGAGCACTTCCATAATCATTCAGTACCGTCTGTAAGTAGATATGCATTTGCGTAACTTAAGATGGTACAGTTTGAGCAACTCGTCAATTATAAGCACGGCTACGGCTATGGGTTTGGTTCGTCCTAGACCTCCATCACAATCTTTTTACGTTTGAGCATGACATAATAAGCAACAAGATTGTTGTTTTTGATTGTAGTGTAATATATATTTACCTATATGAATTATGAAGCTGAGCAATTCATTAATATCACATATATAACCAAATTTAATAAATAATTGTAAAATATTATTCTTACTTCATATTTTTTTTATAATTAGAAGGGTAGATAGATAGAACTTTGAGGCTTGTCATGCTATTTTCCACTGTCAATCTAAAAGTGCTAGTAGAAACGCTGACGCTTAAAACAAAAGTTGCTTTGGCAATGTATAAAACAGATGGTAATGTAAATAATATTTATTTTATTAATTTAGTATTTGTATGCATTTTCCTGCCTCCTGTTCTTTTTTTTCTAAATAAACTTTTACTTTTCCAAATTTCATACTCCTCTGGCGGCATAATATTTGAAAAAGGGGTCTAAAGTTTTTTTTCATGTTTTGATATACATATAGGTTGTGTAATTTAAATGTCCTCTAGTGTCGAATTACCGCTACGCAATTACGATGTTTCGCTTATATGATTTATAATTCTGCAAATATATTTTATGAAATAAAATGATTTTTAGATTTGAAATGTTTTTTACCCAGAAAATTAAATAGAAAGTTAAATATTCGAGTGAAATTGTTAAATATTTTTTGGTCTTTAGTTTTAAAAGTACAGTTATTTAATCAAGAGCTGGTCAGCATTATGTATAAGTTGATAAGGTTCAAAGCTTTTACTTTTTAATAAAGAAGAGTTTGGACGTTTAGATATTTGGTATATCCCCAGTTGTACATCCTTTAGATAAATTTGGCTAGCTTCTGATATTTTTTGTGATAATGTGTAATTGCATACAAGTTTAATAAGTTTTATTTTATCATTAAATAAAGAAGTTGTAAGTAGTAAAAATTTAAATAAATAATCGTATATTATTATACATATATAAAAAAAATATTTACCATATAAGTGCTTAACCAAGTACAGCTTCTGTTGTCATAACAACGCGTAACACGTTTCACAAAAGTTAGCTCTGTATGGCTCAATACCTACAACTGGTGGAAACACAAAGTCTGGCATAAATTTAAATAATTAATAATAATCATTTAGTCTTGAGGCCACTTCCGTTTTCATTTAAGTGACAAAGCTTTGTCACATGTATGTATATTGAAGACTTGTCACGGTGGGCTTTTATTTATTAATTTAATAATAATATTTCTTTTTAAGTGAACGGTAAAATGTAGCTCTATATACATGCGAAAATTTAATTATAATTTTTATGTGGACATGTGCATGCAAATAACTATTTTTCTAAGTAGCTTGGAAAGCTAGAGCTTTCTTACTTTCTTGAATATTATAGGGTATGAGAGTCATGGTTGAACCGGACTTCAATTTCTCTAAGGAGGGGAATATAATTTATATAAATTTTAGATCAGTAAACAAATACAGTTTTAAAATTTTAAACGCCTGTCGTAGCGCAGAGGTACAAGCGTGCGACTGTAAACGCGACAGGTTGTGGGTTCGATTTCCACTCCAGGAAATGGAATTTTTCATTTTCATTTTTCCTGGGTTTGGTAACAAGGCAAAACGCGGCGTTGAGTTCGGCCACTCAGCACGCAATGCCCTAATTCGGCGGAAAGTGTGGAACACAGTGTCTTAACACTAGATTCCCTCTGCCTACCCTTCTATATGCGGGATAGCGTGAAGTTATGTTTTACATACATACATATGTATGTATGTATGTAAAATTTTAATAAGTCCTACAGATGCTATAGTTATGTAATCTTTAAAATTGATAGTTTTGTACACTTGGAAACAGCTTACAAAGTATTGAGTGTTCATTTTTAAATTATCATCATCAAAAAGGATTAATCCGATAATGAAATATAACATAAGAATTTTAATGAGACAGATTAAGTAATTGTTTACTTGGTATCAACCAAGTACTAGATAAAACAATTAAAAGTGATGTTTGGTACTCGTACATTACGTACTTAATAAGCAACTTACTAAGACGCCTATTTTATTTTTGCTTTATTTAAGCACTACTTTATTTTGCACATTTTGTTACTCCAACAGGTACTTAGATTTTCAAAATTTGAATAAAAGAGAATCATTACTGTAAAATTTTAAAATTCAACAAATATCCCTCTTTATATTCTTTTTATTTTTTTATTAATAATTAAAATAAAAAATTATATGAAATGTAACCATGTTGAATAAAAAGAAATAAACAAATTAAATCAAAATATCTATATTAATTTCATACTATAAAAATAAGTTTAAAAATAATATTAACTAGATATTTATATATTTAACTTCCAGTAGATACTTAAATAATGGCCAAATTACACAAAATCTTTTAAATTTTTGCTAAGCTACTATTTTTGTTTGTAGTTAAATATTGATATATAACTAAAGGGAATGAAAATATTGAATATTTTTCCAGGGAATGTATATTTCTAACAATTAACATTTTCATTTCCTAGCTCTGGTAATAAGAGTTGAGTTCCGCCTCTCAGCACGCTATTCCACGGAAAGTGGGTAACGGAAATCTTATTAAAACGGAGTGTCTTAAAACTAGGTTCTCAGGATCCCTTTGCCTATCTTTTTATGTGCAGGATACAGCGTGAAGCATATATAAATGTAAAAATTCATCTAAATACGTTCAGTATAGTTATTTGTGTAAGAAACCCATCCAATTATCATTACAAGCATTCGCATTTATAATATTAGTAGAATGACAGCGTTTATAATTTTAAGTACTAAGTATTTTGTAATGAAAATATATTACTAATGTATGATAGAAATTAGCTTTTTTTGGATGGGAACAACAAGCTAAAGATAGGCTAATGGGATAATGTCAAAGGGCATTGCATCATATCAGCAGTGATAGTGTTATCAACATCGCTGTGCTGTGACATTAGGGGGCACGAACAAACTCTGCATTATATCGGGGCTCAGTGGTAGAAGATATGTTAATTATAAGAAATATATATTATAAATACTAATATCTCCTTAGCAACGATGGACTACAGACTACAGAAAGTATTCATTTCATAAGTTATTGGTAAGTATATACATCAGTAGGTACTTACATATGTAAGTCTAGGTACATATTATAACATATTTAGAATCAACATGAAATATGATAATAATGTTATTGTTACTATTGAAAACGTAAAGTATTTTCTTTTAGGCCACGTAGGTAAATGCAATGATTTATTGACAAAGCTTAAAGTAAGTGTAATATGAATAGTACATTTTAAAATACCTGCTATACACGACTTTGTCGCCTCCTTAAGCAAAACAATTGCAAAATATGCGATTGTTGCGTGTTTAATGTAAAACTATAGTATAGTTATATATAGTATAGTTGTTTTTTAAAAAGTTATATACATTAAAAAGTTGCATACATTTTCAATATATTTTTTTATAATTAACCATGAGGAGTCGGACATACATATTGCTTATAAAATAATAAACGGTGACATATATTATACATTTCTACCTACTTATACTAAATTATTTATCAACTATCGTGTTAGCTCTACAAGAGTCCTGTTTTACTTTGGATTGTAATTGTTAATGTTCAGTTGAAACTTGAAATTAAATAATTCAAATTATTATAAAAAATACTGTTAAAAATTTAATAATTTATAAGCAAGTATTGTTTAACATGAAGTATTGGTAACCTTATTATACATATCCCATATACTGTCGTATTTAATAGTAACGATTGTGTAAAGTAATCTATCAATACCAATTACAAATAAATAAGATTAATTTAGTGCACTTTGTACATTACAATGTTATCTCTCTAGTGTTTATCACAACTGATAGTAGTTGACCGAGGTTTGTCTGATAACCGAGATCCGGTATCCGGGCATTAGAAATAGAAAATAAAGAAATTACATCTTATCTTGTGGCTCTTGTTTTTAAATATGTGTGTTATTGATACTTTTGTATAGTATTAGATAAAAGCATATTTTTACCTACTATCATTAAACACCGTTTTTCGAAATATGGCCCGTTTGGGTGGCGAAACTGAACGCCGCGCTTTGTCTTATCGCAGTCGCGAAATGAAAATAATTAAAATATGATAATTAATTTCCCAAGAGAATCGAACCCACAACCAATCGCGATTAAAATCAGCGGTAGTCCCCCTGACCTGTAAATCAACGCCAGTATTGAAAAAATAAATTTTATAATTTACTTAGGTAACAAGGGAACGTAGATAGCAACAAAATTATAAATTTATATAACACGTTGCCATACATCATTGCTCAACATGGTAACTAGCGTAGTAGGGGCTTGGGTATTTACATAATTTAATATTTTTAATAATGAACTACTACATAATATGTACGTAATGTATGTTTATATGTTGTAAATAATTATATTTATTATATATGCCTTGTCTAATAAAATTATTGCTTATAAGTGAGATTGATTGATAAATTCTACTCAGGTGAACTGCCGAAAAGTCACACTATGAATATAAAATGAAATCACATCGATCTCTGTCAATTTATTTCGAAGTACGCTCCTTCTATACTTAGCAATGAAGATAAAAATTAAATAGTATCTACTGCTATAATATTATTTTTAGATTAGTATTTTCTTAAATATAAACAAAATGGGAATCCATTCAATAATAATCGCGCAAGACTATATCAAATTTCGCAAAGATAGTTATTTAATATACCTAATATACAGGTTTAATCTAAAAAAAACATTAGGTACAGTTAGCTGACAATTGTGCAAAATATTTCTTTTATAGATTCCGCCATTCTATTACGTTGTGAGTGTATTACACATGTCAGATTGGATTACACTTTATCAGCAATTCTATGAATGTAAATTTTTGTCCATTCTTAATATAATTACGTATAGACTAGAATAAATGTTACTCTACATTTAAGATGATTTAAAATTAATGGATTATGTTAGCAAGTGTTACACCGGTTTATGGCATGAGAGACAAGTTAGACAGTCACTGTCACTAGCCAGCAATCGCGTTGTGTTGCTTGTTTATCGCAATCTGTCGTTAACCTGGCTCTTTGGTAACTTTAATGCATGCCGTTGAGCACTGCTTCTTGAGTACGGCAGTAGCATAATTATAAAATTAAATTGCACGTGCTGAAGGTCATTTCGCTTTCATATACTGCTATTGTTTTATAAGTGAATGACCTTATTTACTTGCTTTGCCCATTATGCCTTTTAATCTACGATTAGAAATTTGTAGAATATTTTCAATGTATCGTTGCGTATCTATCTTAAATTCCGCGATAGACAGACTAAACCTAGACACATTATTTTTTTCTCCACTTCGTATAATTTGTGTGATCGAAAACAAGAAAACCTTAATATTATATTATACTAATTATAATATTATATTAAATGTATTAGAATAGAATATAATATTCCCCTGGGTTACGTTTGAAACTATAACTCTTGCTTACAAATAGATATGTAAAAATTATGCAACAGCGAGCCGTCTTCTGCGTTGCAATAAATTCATCTCTATTGTACAGTTTCCTACGATAATTATGTTGACTAGCAAAGACGTCTTTAGAAAACTACACGGAAATCATGGCATTTACATGAATGACATAAAATTTCATTGTTTATTTAAGTTGGCCTTTGTGCACAATGAAATAAATTACTCATCAGTAGTTCGATTATTGCTAAGTTTCTATATTATCGAAATTAATAAGGAAATGGCTTATTATGTGCAAATTGCCAACGTACACTGAACGATTGTTATGATAACATAACTTTATAATAACATCTCTCTGTTATACTCGTATCACTTGTCAATATTTTTTGTTTTGGAACAACGCAGATGGTGGAACTTGCTTTACAAATCATCATGCTTATTACTTACGCCGTTCTACTCTTCACAATGTAGAGATATTGCAATTTGCATATTTGCAAAAAAATAAAACATAAATTTATCTAAATAAATAATGGCGGACGTTCTTATTATAGCATTTTTTTGTTTAGTAACCACTATGAAATATAATTTTGAAATTTTGTTAACGACGCTAATTTAGGCTACTTGATATCAATCATATAACGATTAAGTATGAACAGACACGCGAATATGAAAAGGTATACAACGAAGGTCTCATCACAGTTTTAGCGAATAATAAATATTATATAAATGAATGTTCAGGGTCAGATTTGGGAAGTATAGTTATTTTTTAATACCATCAGAACGATATGTAGACAAGTAAGGTTTTTTATTAACATCAAATATAAATCTTAATTAAGAAAATATAAATATGTTTATTAGTAAATATTGCTGGTTCGATCGTTACCCCGTTCAAGTAAAACAAAGTTCGGAGTTGAGTTCCTACACTTAAGTGCGATGTCTTGATTTCTCTGTGTGTGAGAGGTTCTTCCATCCTCTTATGAGTGTAAAGTGTGAAGATGCTTTTTGTATTAATATTTTTTTACATGCAGAACTGAAGTGCAAACGTAGTACTATAGAGAAGTCCTCTATGCCTCACCCGAAAAAGTAAAAATCCTTCTTTTTTGTTAAATATGCCAACGATATATACGTTTTACAGAACATTTTTAAATATCTATAATATTTACTAAATGTAAATCTAATTGTACGGAAATGCAAATAGCGAATAATTTTCGTAATAATACACAAATATATTAAATTAATAAAATAAATATATATTCTATTTTATATACATTTTTGTATAAATATAAAAATACACGTTGCTAAGGCAACACGTATTTATGTGTACGCGTCAATATGGTAACTAGTAATTATACATAATAGTTATATATGTGTTTAATACTTGTTATTAAAATATATTTTTAATCTTTAACGTATTTAATATATATTTTGATTATAAAATATCTCAAAATACTCACATATTATAAAATATAACAAAGTAGGTACTAGACAAATAGGTATAAAGATACGTATTTGTCATTAACGTTTGTGCCTTTGTTTACCTTAAGTACCTATTTTATCTTTTTGTTTATTTTCTAGATGCGTCGCATCGCAGAATTTAGGCGCGATAATGCGAGCCTCTTGGATGGATTACTTCCTGATCATGAAAAGGATGCCTTCCTTGACCATAAAGTAGTCAACGTCATGAAAGGACGTGATGATAAGGGAAGAAGAGTGCTCATCGTAAATGTTGGAGGTGAGATAAATGATTTGTTTAATTTTTTTGCTGGATAGATAGCTTGAAATTTTTATATGGCAAGTTGATTGTTAGACGTAGAAAAAAAATACAAATCACACATTATATGTTTTTTTTTATTACGGATTAATTTGAAATCATATTAGATAAACAAGTCTGAATATTAATATTTGTAATTAAATTTCAATATTTTCTCTTCATAGTTATTTCTAATTGTTTCAGTATACACATGTTACATGCATGTTATTATGCTTATTATCATTTCGCAGAGACATTCATTAATCTTTATGATGTATTCATTTATCTGCCATCAACTTTAATTATTATACAAATACTATTTATTTAACGATTTATGAAACAAGTTGCATATAGTAAAAATAATGGCTTCCCATAAAATTCTGCTTAGAATTGTAATAAAATTAAAGTAGCAGTAATTAAGATGTGTAATATTCATTCAATGATGTTTATCTTACTATAATAATTATAATAAAATAAATTTCAAAAACGTTTCAAGCAGTTTTTACCACATAATTAAATTTATTTACAGGATTTTTAAATAAATGATTAGTTGCAATTATTATAAGGAATAAATTATTTTAGGGACATGGGACCCCAAAAAGGTGACCGCAGATCAGCTGTTCAGGCTATTTTACTTAATTCATGAGGCAGCGATGCTCGAACCCGAGTCTCAAGTGCGCGGTACTGTCGTCATTATGGACTTCCATAACATGGGCTGGAGTCAGGTATGTTCTTATGTGGTATATTAGGTTATAGAACAAAACTTTAAGTTGGAGACCCAGCTTTACAGTAACTTTTGTCATTTCTCTCATTGAAATGATGTAAAACATAATAAATAATACGGTACACAAATAAACGAGCAAATATTAATTATTAAAGAATACTCATGTAGTCTTATGATTCAACGACGATGAGTGATTTTAATTTAACGATGTTTGTGTTGTTTCAACTTCGAGCGAATAATGCAACAATGTTGCCAAATTATTAACTGCTTTTAACAAATGATAATTTTCTTTTATTGTTGATATTGCCATATTGCACTTGAAAATTGGCACGATTAGTAAAACGTTTAATGTATTTAGAAAGTTTGTTGAAGGTTAATTTTATTTATTTTTATAATGCATGTCGATCGTACAAAATTAAATTATATTACAAAAAATAGCACTTTTGATGATTTTTTGTGTCATAAGGTACATTTTTTAAATACATACATACTTATAAGCAAATAACTTGAAAAATATTCCTTTCTGTCTATTAATATAACACCGGTAGACTGACTATAAGCGCTTTCACTGCGCGTGCGCGCAACACGTGGTGATTGCAAAACGACACAATTATAAATACCTACTAGTGTATATGATTACTAGTATGTAGGATATTCGGATATATTTTTTATAAATTTCTAAAATAAAATCTTTAATAGTACCTATTTTTTTGATATTTTCAGATATTTAAATATAAATGTCTAATATTTATCCAAATATGTGAAATTGTTTTGTCTATAAATAAATCTTTTGTTAAAATCAACGACCTTTGGATCGTAATGATTCACATTGTGGTTGCAATATTACAAGCAAAGCTTGATGATAAAGTAGGCATATTTTAGGACAAAGATGCGGATTATACAAAGGCTCTCCATTGTCTCTTTATCGTCTGTTGCGTAGTTACAAAACAATTGTTAGATTTATTTCTATTCTGGAGCACGTGCCTTGACTTCCCTGTTTGGACTACTTATCGATGTGTAACTAATTGTTTCTTTATAATTTTTTTTTCTTTTGTTTAGGTAGTGTAAAATTAGTAAAAGATCAGTAAGCTGATATTGAGATATAGGAGACATTGTGTGTTGGGTATTAGTAACTATAAAATGTATTATAAAATTATATAAATTATCTAGTTTATATAATGTCCAAGGATCTCCTTGGACACATAAGATGCGCCTTGCAGAAATATGCATGCGGAAATATGCATGCCAATTACTCTATGCAAAATTGTGTGAAAACGACACGGTAGAGTGTGTTAAATTAATAAAAAAATATGTTTTTCTGCTAATTTAACTTGCTGCTAATTATAAAACATATAATTATAATGATACATTAAAAATATAATATAAGTTTATATTTATTAATAATAAAGCATCGCATGCACATATGGCGCAAAGTTTTCAAACAGGATCTGATATCAATGGCCTTGATTTATAAGTAGATATATTCAGCATTACTACAATAAGCGATTATTAAAATATATTGATTAACCTTTATCATTGAAAAATTACAGATATTTCGTAATCATGACAATGTACCAATTTCTTTGTTTTATTACAAAACCGTTTATTAGGTTTTTCGTCAAATGAATATCTGCAACGATTGAACGTTAGAATTTAATGAGACTCCCTGGAAAATAGTTTCGTATTATTGACTTCAGTTCATACATTTGATGTATTGTTTGCAATTAGGTAGGTAATAGTACATACTTTAAGAAAGGAGACAGAACAATAATTAAAATTAAGCAAACATAATTTTTGCTGACGTATATTTAATACTTTCTTACAATTTAATATTTAAAAATTATATTACAATGTACCTTGTAAATTTGTTATTTAGACTTTTACTTATTAATGGCAACAAAATGCCACTTCTACCGCCATTCAATAATGTCAGCTTAGAAAGAGAGCTTAGAACCAATTTTGCAACCTACAAATAATGACCATCAGTGCATAATTTACTGTCACACATTACATGACCTCAATATTAGCGCAGTCAAATGTCAAACCAAATAATCTTACCTGGCAGCTAAAAGTGGGTAGTTTAAACTGATTTCGATGCTAATCACGCTTAGTGTCATTGTTGTTTGCCCATTATTGATTGAATAAATTAGAAATAACGTCGCTTACTTCCTTATCTTGTTTTGATCTCGTATGGAATTAATTGAAAATAGATTTCCTCTTGAATCTGTTGATAAGGGGGTCCATAAAGAGTGGTATTTAGAGGAAAATTGTATTATAAGGTTTCAGCTCAAGGGTCGTCACGTTCGAGGCTACATGTCAGTTTTATATTCTTAGAACGTGTACTCATTTACTTATACAATTTATCTCGCGGTCATTGGTATTTCTTGGGTATCATCTTCTTAAAGAATGATCTCAATAACAAACTATGCAAAAATATATATTATCTCTCAGACACAACTACATGCTATCGTCTACATACAATTCATATTGATATAGAAAATTTCGATGATTATCAAGTCTCATTATTATCAATCGAATCGAAAAAAAAATTATCGTAGTTTTTTATACAATTTTTTGCAATAACAACAAGAAATTTACACACGTGTTGGGATCCAATAACAATATAATAAGCATTTTCAAAATGGATCGTTGTCAAAATGATCAACATAACAAAATATAAAATGTTAGTTCTTAAATATATTAAAAGCACTATGTATTTTTAAAATATTATGTAAAATATATAGACAGAATTTTGAAGCGTTTGCAGTTTACATGCGATAATAAATCAATATTTTAGTCAAACTTCCGCTCATTGTCAATATATGGAGGATACGAAGTTTCCTTGGGAAATATCATTGACAAAGTTAAAGCATAAGTCATTTGTGTTTTTCGAACATTGATCTATGTATATAGTACCTATTTACATTCGATCTCTAGTGCTGACCTCTGTCAGCCACAATTAGGATAACTCTCGTGTTACAAATGCCACGTTTCGTCTTAACGATCCAATGTTTTTGTTAGGGAAATGTGACACTAAATGATTACATGCATGTAGTAGACAATTTGTTGTAATAAATAATAATTATTTATATTATATTAGGTATTCTTATTAGCTAAACACTTCATACTATGATTGAAAATTTAACATAGGTATTATACTAAGCTACCTTTAACCCAAAACTTCTATACTATTTTCATTTATCACACGTGTGTTTTTGGTAAAACATTTTACCGACTTCACCAAGTAAAGGGTTTTCCAGGTTATAATTTTAGTTTATTAACAAACAATATCCGACCCATAGGAAGTTACACCTAGGTTTGATGGCATTCAAACAAAAAAGTTTTACCGAAATTCGTGCAGTAGTTCCTCAGATCACACTAATTTATACATATACAGTACTGACACACCATCTTAATAATATAATATAGATATAATAAATTAAAAAATCTGTGTAATCTTTTTCGCGTATAAACAACTTTCTGAATAAATCACAAGATATCAATTTGTTGATAATTTGGTAATGTGACGTCAAACTCTGTTTATCGATTTCACTTTAGATTATGTAACATAATGAATTTGGCAGTTTTTATTTATTTAAAGTGTATTAAATGTATTGTAAATGCTAGATTTACGTTTATTTGTAATGTTTTCCAAAAATATTTATAAAACTTCTAACAATAACAATTCTTATTATCGTCAGGATAAGAATCAGTATTTGAATAGATATTATTTTGAAAAAAAATAGCGATCAAACTCCATGTCGTATTTCAAGGTATGATGAGAACAAAATTTGCATGGTTTGAGTCAGGTTTTAAGGGACTACTTTTTACGTACATGTTAAAGATGCTCAAGGGAGAACTTGTTTGGAAAACACGTTTAAAGCAGGAATAACGTACAAATACCAAGAAATTTGGAAATGTTTTATAATTATAACAATTGTCCCTCTATAAGTTTTATTTATAATATGTTTTTTTTTATAATATGTGAGATTCATATATATTCTTTATTATTTATAGACTATGGGACTTACACCGGCATTTTCTAAGCGTCTGCTGACTTTCATCCAAGATGCCATGCCTCTTAGATTGAAGGAAGTACACTTTGTAAAGGAGCCTATGATCTTTAACGTTGTATGGAAAATGTTCAAGCCTTTGATCAGAGAAAAGCTAAAGAACAGAGTGAGTTTTTGGACTATATTTTATTGTTAATGTAGAATTGTTAGATTTTAAGTATAGATACCAAAAGTAAATTTTATTTGTATTCTTCATATTTTTTTGTCAGAAAATCACATTGTTTATTGAAATTATTTGTGTTACTGTGATTTTTTTAAATTATAAAATGTATATCAACAAACGTTCTAATTTTCAGATATTCTTCCACGGATCAAAAATGACATCTCTTCATAAGCACATAGCTGCCACTCACCTGCCCTCAGATTACGGCGGTGAGCTAGATGCCATCGACTACTCCGCCGCTGACTGGTACCCCGTCATAAACGACGTCCTTCCACATATACACAATTGGAACTCCTATGGATTTGTTAAGAAGACGTAATTAGTTTTACAGTATAGTTTACCAAGGCCAGCTTTGTGATTACGATTACTTCAGTTTTTTCTTTACCACTCCCTGATGACGGTTTGTTACTTAATATAAAGTTAAACCGCAAAATATCTTCGGTCTAGTAACAAGAACTTATCAGAGAATGACATAACAGGTCGTTAATGACTTCCTATGTAAGTATAATATTGTATGCATATGTGTGCTTCAATTATCTTTGGAAAACTCATAAGAAATATAAGGTATATATCCAACATTATCAATACCAGCATGAGAGACTTTCAAATACGTAAAAATAGACTTTACATATATTCCGTATTTAAAATTGCGATTTCTCTTTAAATTTTGATTTTCATATTCAGTTATAGCTCAATTATAATTTTATAGTTGATCGTAATCACATGGCAGATAATAATTTTGATAGATACATATATTAGGTAATTATTGAGGTCTTGGTTCCTTTTAGACTTAGGACTTATTTGCCATATTTAGAAAGCACGCGTAACTTGCATAGAATATTTAGAGATGATTGTTTTTTTAATATTGATATAGTATCAATTGATGGTAAATCAAATTTGAAGTGATAAGTGTGCCTGTTATTGTGCCTTTGAGAATTGATAATTTGAACATTTATTAAATAATAATATTGTTAAACAAATGACGCATGACTGATAAGAGCGTGTTAAATTTTACGTACAAAATACTTTAAAAATTTATTTATAAAAGTTGATAGAACATTTTGTATATCAACTATGTAATTAAGTGTCAACCAAAAAAGTTAGTGTATTCCGATTTTAAGCTTTGATTGTATAATTGCATAAGTTCTTTTAAATGTTGGCTAGTGAAACTAATTTGATATTTCTGATATACTTTATGAAGTTGTTATGTATATTTTACATATATTTAATATTTTAAATACATATAGAAAGTATTCCTCGGAGAAAAACGAAATTAATATAGCAATTTGCCAGTAACGTGTTGAGGTGAAAACACAAATTAAATTTTTGAATATAAAATAATCTATATTACTTTTATGTTGTTATATGTACTTTCATTCTATATTTTTTTAGATTTTTTTAATGTTTAAATGTTTTTTTTTAAAATAAGAAATAGATATAAAGAAATAGAAATGTTTTATATTGTAAGTAAAAAGTGGGCGAATATCATGACATTTTGTATGTGAAAGAATAAATATTTTTGACATTTTATTAGAAATTAGTTGATTTTGTAAATCATGATTTTTTGACATTTTTGTTTCATTTATTTATATTGGTTTTACCTTGGTTTACTTTAATAACCAAAGACGATTCAATAATATTAACATTCCTGTTCATCATTAATTGCTCAAGGAGGATGATGTTACTCCATGTCGTTTGATTTTTAATCTAGATATAATAAAAAATATATATTATATGTTTTTTTTTTATTTTACCAAAGCAAAGCATTTTTTACATTTACCGTTTCGTTTAAACCAAGTGTCAAAACACTTCCTTGTCAACATTTCGCGCGTAATCGAGACATTGCTTATTAATTCAACGCCGCGTTTTGTCTTGCCACACCGTTCCAATGAAAATAATTTAAATGCAGTATACAAGCATTTGGCAGCAGGCTCGTTTACAGCCTGACATTGTCCCACTGCGCTACGACGGCCTCAACCTTCATTTTCTGAGTTCGCATCTTTTAACTTAACCATATTAAGAAGAGGTCCTACTAAATTCCAATATTAAAATAGGTACATCCTAAAATGAGCTGACGATAATTCTAAACAGATCTTTTTCTTAATAATTGAGAGAGATACCTATGTCTATTATATCTCACGACCCTACTTCTATTACGTATAAACTTACATTAAATTTATTCCTGGTCAGGATCGTTGGAAAATTTGGAATACTTGGTAACTTTGTAATTATGATATTAAGAAAATATTATTTCTCGTGAAACTGTAATAACTTCCTTTCAAAAAATATATATGTAAAAATTGGGGTCTGTAATTTAGTTCAAAATATATATGAAAACAAAAAACTCATTAACTAAATATATCCTATTATATGTTCGATAAGCATATACTGCATACCATACTGCATGTATTATAAATTAATAAAAATATATCAGTTATATAAAAAAATATAGATTAAGTCAAAATTGAAAATTTGTATTAATAAGTGATGTGTAAAAAAAGAAAAAAAGAAGAAAAGAAGTTATATGTATAATGGTACAAAAATTTTAACATTGTGATATGTAATCACTGATTTACTACTTACGAGTTAGGGTGTTAAATTAGTAAGCGCCTATTAAAAATACAGACGCAATGTGTAGTAATCTCGTTTAGTGTCTGTATTTCTTTTCATAAAAATATCATTTTTCTGCATTATTTATCTTAAATATTCTTTATAAAAGTCAATGCTTAAGGCATATTATCTGTCTTTACTTGAGGAAATCATCATTCACGTTTTACATTTCAAATAAAGAAATGAATTATATTTCATTTAATTTTAAAATAGAAGTAATTGTATTTATTTTTTATGTTTTTTTAAATTATATCAACACGTTGACTTAGCTCAAAGACATCTAACTTTTGGCATAAGAACTCTAGTAAATTGCAGTAACCCTGTTTGTATGTGAGCAAATTTAAGTATATATGACTGCCAGTTTTTAAAAGTTCAGGCGTCATTAATTGTTTTTATACTTGTTTCGGTTATTGTTTCCTCATGACCTTGTTGCAGTGCAACAATCATGAGGACCTTGCAAATTAATAAGGAGTACGACAATATAAAATTGTAATATGTATCAAATGTGATACGAGGATGTTTTTCTTTCCTCGTCTTTCAGTAGGTTTAACATTAATTGACCTATGACAAGTCATTATTAAGTCGTTAGTAGAATAAACATAGTATCTATTCAAGAAGCACATAATACTAACAGTTTTAATGAAGGCCAAAGTACGAGTACACTCGCTTATATCTGTCAAGAGTAAGGTTAATTGAGGAATGTTTGTTCCATAAACGTGATCTTTACATAAGTTGGTTAGCCACTGTTTATTATTATCATCACGTGTGTTTATATTTTTTAAGAAATAACACATTTACTAAAGCCATTGGTAAATACTTAAAATCATTTTTTTTTAAATTAAAATACATTTCGATATAAATATTTTTAAATCGAGGTGCAATATTCTTTCAATTTTGTATAATTATCTTTATTTTTTTCAAACGATACCATATCTTTGTTTTATTTTCTTGGAAGCAAAATAATTTGGATCAAGGTACACATGTTATTAATTTATTTTCTTTGTTCTTTGAAGTGAATGAACATAAAGAACAATAGCTTAGTTGCTAGTTGCTACTTAGCATTAAATTACTTTTAGGTTCATATTTATCTTTTAAGATTATTGTACTAGTGATATTAAAAAGTAATTGATATGAAATTTAAATTATTTTAAATTATCATTTACTGAATGATATGATCATGTAATTTTAATTTAGTAATAAAATAATATAATTTTACTATAGGGCCATGACAACAGCTCGCTTCGCTTGCCTAGTCCCGCTTGCAATGAGTAAAAAGTAGTATTAAAATCCAGTTAAAGCGTTTTTCATTCCATATTTCTGTCAATCACCACGTGCGACGGCTAACACTAAGTGTAATACTTAAATTCACTTGCCTACACTGATTCCATTTATATATTATAGAAAGATATGATCAAATTTAATATTCTTAATGGCTATCATAAAAATATAATGATAAAATTATCTGAAAAAAATGTAACATATATGTTATATTTAATCAATAGAAAAGATAACAAGTTCCAAATAAAATTAGATATATTACTTTTCCTAAAGAACAGCGCGTTTTACTGGAACCGTTAAGATCGAGAAAAAAGAAATAATATATATTTAAAAAAAGTAATATAGAAACAACATATTATTTTTGGCGAAAAGTGATTAATAAGTATATTTTTAAAGGGAGACTTATGTAGAGGTAAAAAACCAGCAAGCTTTCACTTGCACAGCTATTAATATTAATAGTTCCTTTCTCTCAGCTTTACACTTTTTCCTAAATACCAAGGAAGTCAGATAGTGTCTAGTATCGAGACACTCCGTCAGAAATGAAAATAATTTAAATATATGCATTTCTCAGAGTGTGGACCGAACTCATAACCAACTGAGCATCTATTCAGATGCTGAGACACTGTACCACAAATCATAATATAAATAGTCAATAGTTAGAATTTTTATTTACTTAACATTTTTCAAGTTACCTACTTTACCAATCACTAAGTGTGAATACAGTTAACTTATCGAGACGTTATTGCTTATAGAATATTTTTGAAATAAATTACAATTTCGTATCATAAAACGGGTATTTTTTTTCTTTAAGCTGTAGTTTCACAAAAAGCGGGTACGTCTGCAATAGTCCATATAATATTTGACTTTTTCCATTCATATTTATATTACACTTCACTCATATAATAAGCGATGTCCCTATGTAGTGGAATCATGCCCGAGATTCAAAGCGCAAAACGAGTTTAGTAAATTTTTATATATTTGAATATAATTGGAGATAATATATACTTCACAATAACCATTATATTTATAATTAAAATATATTTTTTAGCTTCACGCTGTATCCCGCACATAGCAGGGTAGGCAGAGGAAACCTGAAAACCCAGAGTTAAGACACTTCGTTCTTATAAGATTTCCGTTACCCTTTATTATAAATGTTTCCTTTCTTTTTTTTTAACTTCACGCTGTATCCCGCATGTAGCAGAGACACTCCGTTCTCTTACAACAATTCCGTTCCCCACTTTCCACCGAATTGAAGCATTGCGTGCTGAGTGGCGGTGCTCAACGCCGCGCTTTGCCTTGTTACCAAACCCAGGAAATGAAAAATTCCATTTCCTGGAGTGGGAATCGAACCCACAACCTGTCGCGTTTACAGTCGCACACTTGTGCCTCTGCGCCACGACAGGCGTTACAAATATTTAATATTTTTGTTTCCTGGAGTGGAAACCGAACCTACAACATGTCGTACAGTCGCACGCTTGTGCCTCTGCGTCATGACAGGAATAATAATTAAAATAATGACGAATAATTACGATACATTTTAATGTAAAATATTAAAAAGAGCCAATGCCAATGCCAAAATATTAAAAAGAGATTTATCTCTTTTTAGTATTTTGGCATATTTTACGGAGAAAGAAAACTTTGTCAGAAATTCTTCCAAACTTAACATACACAAGTCTTCTTATATATATTTGTAATAAATATTCTATACATAAAGTTAGGCATAAAATAAAATAAATTTATATACCATAAATCATCGTGTAGTGGCAGTATTTGAATAAGCGCCCAATCGTGTTGGCTTCAATATGGAAAAAGACTATGTTCTTTATTATCTTAATTTCTCTGATCTGGTAAAAACAAACGTGATTTTAGGTGCTGCCTCGCGATACACAAAGTATCGAAATTGGGCAGAAAAGAATGGAGTAACTTAACACTTAGCCCTGTTATATGCAGAGGATGCATGAAACTAAAAAATATAAGTCTAGTGTGAACTTAGTCACATATAAAAACATACCAACTTTATTAAATTTTACAAAAATAAGTAATAATATCATCTATTATAATGTATGTTGTCCTTACTGAGAAGTAGGTAAAGCGCGTGAATGGTGCTTATAGTGGTGGTGGTGGTGGTGGTGGAACAATCTCCGTTAAGCTGAATATACGGTCAACCGACTATCAGTTGCGCGCGAGCTTCTTCTTGCTCTATCCGCATTGTGACTAAATATTAGTATTATTTATCTATAAAACATAAATACATTGACAAGATTACGCGATAATTTTAGTCGAAATTTATATTTGTAAATAAAAATCATAAAAGAAAATCATACCACTGTAAATCAAGTAACGGTCAAGTGTGGTAGAGATCATATAGTGAAATCTGTGCCAAATTGCCTCATAAGAAAAAATGCAGTGAAGGGTCTACCATAATATTACTTCATAAACAGTCAAAGCTGGCTTTTATTTCTATCGACATTAGCTCGCTTCGTTACAATATATAATTCGAAATAATAATTTTCTCACATACGAGAATTATATTCATCAAATTTATTTTAAATATTTTACGAAAAAATTGTATTGATAGAAAAATGGCGTTACAATTTGAATACGATGGTACTCCATTTGTTATGTGGGCAGAACATAAGATTAAGTTGGAAAGAACACCGATAACTGAGCAATTTTATGTCGAAAAGGCCAGAACGGAGTTAAGAGAGACGCCGGAAATTATAGAAAACAATCTTAGAGAATTAAGACAGCTCCTTAAACGTAAGTTATAATTTACACATTTAAAATAAAGTTAAACAACTATTTTTCAAATTTGGTGTTTACGCGCTAGTGTATTTGTAAAACGTGACTAGCCCATTATTCTTATTACATATACATGAAAAAAATATAAATTTTATTTGCCAAAAATATATTCGTCTTCTGCGTTTTAAAGATCTTAATGCTAAAAAGCCATTCTTTTACTACTTAGAACGGAATATTAAATTGCGCCACCAGTCAGAGCTGTTTGTAACACAACCACAAACCTACATAGGAGTTAAGAAATATAATTTTCAAACGCCGTAACACATTAAACATAATATGTTACGTATTTATACAAACATGTTTTTGCCTCTATTAGTTTGTTTCATCTATATGAATTAATGTAAGATTTCCCGCCGAGATGACTATAACACAAGAAAATATTTTTAAACATTTAGTTTTTTTTTTTTAAACATTTGTTACATATTATTTATTTATTCAAATCAATCAACACACCAACAACTCAAACAGAACGGTGGTGGTTGGTGATAAAAAAAAAACTTAAATTAAAAAAGTATACGTTTTCAATTTATTAATATAATCGCATTGCGGTCAATTTGACCTCTATTTAAGCAAGCCAGTTCAGCACACATCCTTTTGCCAATATCAAGTCGAACGATTCCCCATGCACATAAAGAAGATTATTTGGTAATATTTTTATATTGTATCAGAAAGATAGTGGCGTCTGTCAAAATACTATGGTTTCTTGATATGTAATTAAAATTTCACATTAAGAATATGAATATAACGGAGAAAAGTTGCCTAAATGACTTGAATACAGTTAAGCTTAAGGCGATTAGATTATATCTAAATGTTTATGTAATTTGCTCGGAATTGACATGCGTAGTAAAACTTAAAACTGTGAACACTCGATACTTCTACACATAATCTCCTGTAAACAATTTACGTAAGAAGGTATTTTCTACTGTATTTAGTATCCTTTGCTTATTAATTAACATTAATTTATAAATAAATTAGGCTGTACTTGTCTTTACATAGTTTACTATCTCATAAATTTTATAATTTAATAGACAATTATTATGATCATAAATATATAAGAAATTTTAAATATTCCTTGTATAATTAAGTGATACAGTCGGCAAGTCAGTATTCTTATAAAGAGGCAAAACAGTTTGATTATGAATTGCGATTGTCAAGTGAATTACCTTACTTATTTAGAGTACCAAATAAAAGTTTGTTGTCTATGTCTTACTATAATTTTAAAATCAATGAAAATATGCTTATAAAATATAATTATATTTCGTCTTAATATATGACTAGAGTTCCCATTGACGCGGTAACAACGCGTTGACTATCCAATGTATATGTCACTTTATATCAAGACGCATGTCAAACTATGGTATTGTGTGTAACATTTATTTTATTAATTTATTATATTTTTTATGCATTATTTGAAAAGCTCCTCCGTCCACGCGGACGAAAATTACGCAATTTTCGTAAAAAAGATCCAAAGTTTTTGCTTCACGTATTTATACATAGATGAATTATAGACTTTGTACATTGTTTTTGATAACGAATATTTATTAAATATGTTAAAATATATTTTTCTTGGTATTTAGAATTAAAAAGAATCATTGAAAATGTTATATTGAGCTTTACTATTGCTACTGTTACGTATTTACGAAAATAGTGTACGTAAGTGAATCTGGTCTACGCCAGATAGGTTGTTTGTTTAATATTCGTTTCAACAGATGTTCAGAATTTTGAAGATACACTTCATGCTAATTTTAGTATTCTACTACACTCCCTAAGGAACCTCGTCAAATTTCAGCGTCTCATTTATAGTAGTTACTGCTATATCTGCCTTTTACTCAGATAATAACAATTACACACAATTATATGGTGACAAGATATTATTATTAAACCTCAGAAATCATATTGTTAATAAATCAATCTGAGCCTATTTATTAGCAAAAGATGCAATAGATTCTATGTTACCGACACGGCAGCGGCAACTGTTTATGTCTACGTGTAATAAAATAGCAAGTATTATGTAAAGATTTTAATAACGATAAATTAAACTTAAACAGGTTTTTTCCTTTGTATTTTATTAACATAATATGTACATTAATTTTTAAATGACTTACATTATCTTTAATATTATAAAGAGATAAGTTTTGAATTTTGTACCGGATAAACTCAAAAGTACTTAACCAACTTAACCAATTAAAAAAATCTCTCAACAAAGTAAATCACTGTCGATACATACTTAACATAGGCTATATATTTTTACTTTATATATTTTTATTTGAAAAAGTAGTAATTAATTAGCCATAAAAATTACGATAAGTTTTATAGCTTCCGTAAAATTATTTGCATTTACTTTGCGTTTTTTGTTTTACATTTTTTTTTATTTATTATATTTATTATTATTTTACAGGTTGACATACAATTCTAATATAATTATATTTTTTAATTGAACATCTAAAAACCCGACATTCACGCTGTATCCCACATATAGCAGGGTAGGCAGAGGGAACCTGAGAACCTAGTGTTATGCGCTCCGTTCTCTTTCATCAATTCCGTTCCTTACTTTCTGTCGAATTGAGGCATTGTGTGCTGAGTGGCGGAACTTGCCTTGCTACCAAACCCAAGAAATGAAAATACTAAACATAATTTTTTCTGGAGTTGTCAAATCCACATCTGTCTCGTTTATAGCTTGTGCCTCTGCGTCACGATAGGCATTAACTATTATTATTACATATAAAATACGATACATATTAAATGTTCTTGCTATAAGGTATACAGTATTAAAAAAAATAATTAAATAGCGGCCCGCTCGCGGCTTCACCTGCGTCAACTAAACGGTTACTATTAAACTATTTCGATATATAGATATTTCGTCGCATTTCTACTGCGTTCTTACTTAAATCCCGAACTGCTCAAATTTATAATTATATCAAATTATAACGATTAAAACTTTAAAAAAAACTAAACTCCCCACCCACACGCGCACTCCCACCTTGGTGACGCTTATTTTGCAACGGGCCGTGCAGCAGAAATCGTAATATTTTAATTCTTTATTATATTAAACTTCAAAACCAAATGTCCAATTTTAATCATTCAGAAACCAAATATTATCTACATAAACAGTACTTAGTGATTAAACATTTATTATGGTAAGGATTAATAGCATGAGTAATGTAAACGCGTTTAAATGTAGTCCAAAAAAAATTAAGATTTTTAAATAAAAAAATGGTTGTTGTGCCTCATTCGACATAGATAGGTATAGTCTGTCGCGGACTTTTTTGTAAATATTTATAAGATCTACAATTAATTAGAACATTTTATGGATCTATCTTTTATAGTTTAGGCAGCGTACGCAAAATAAGTAATTTTTCTGAAATATCTTACGGAACCCTATTTTTTTCTAAAATAAAATATAGCCAATGTTACTATGATAATGTAGCTTTCAAAGGGTGAAAGAATTTTAAAAATCAGTCTAGTAGTTTTTAAGCCTATACATTACAAACATACAAATTCTTTTTTATAATATTATGGTAGTATAGATTAAGATACAAACGTTTTTTTTTAATTAGTTCTAAAAGAAAAGTGATTATGTTTGTATCACGATATGAATTCTTATCTAATCAATTATTTAATCATTTAGGATTATAAATTACTTTTAAATTGCATTAGTGCATTGGTTTTAAAGTTACATATACTACATATACGCGCACTTAACACGTAAGAAATTAGCTCAATTATAGCATCTTTCGATAAGTATAGGTCGGATCCTCTTGGAGATCTTTAGAGGAGAAATAAGTCAGTAAGTAGTAAGTAAGTCCAGCAGTGGGCATAGTGGAGCTTAAATGACGACGACGAGATTATGTAGGAGTTTGGAAGAGCATAGAATCTTAGTGCTGATGTTTAAAAATTACGCGAGTTAAACCGCGTGGCGCTTAAGTAAAGCTAGCATTTTCTATGACATAAAGGAAGACTAAAAGTTATTACGCTAATTATTTATGCTAACATTGATCTAATGATGATAAATCGTCAAGTAATACTACCTCACAAGGATGATTGTATGCATCTTGAATATCAATTTGTAGCCGTATAGTAATCAGACACAATTTTATCTTGTATCTTTAGGTACAATTTTTGTCCTAAGAGAGTGTGTCGTTTTAATTACTTGAATTGTAATATTTGAAATATTACTCGAAAAATTATATTTATAAAAATTATTTAATTACAGGCGAGCCGAATCTTGTTATACCTATAGAAGAAGACGAGTTTCTATTAAAATTTCTCAGACCGTCGAAATTTTACGCAGAAAGTGCATTCAAAAAGGTGAGTTATTAATATTTATGTATTTTTATTCTGGTTAGAAAATGGTTTCTTTTATTATATATATATTGTCATAGTGTAGAACTGATAATTTCATAAAATTAACATATCATGGAATCGTTAAAATATTCTAACGCTTTTGTCATGAACGTTTGGCCATATTGTAAATTGAGGCGTCCATATTTAAAATAAATCCCGACCACGTTACGGACTCAATATAAGTAATGACGCTATTTCATCTGCTTTCAATCTCTAGACAATCAGTTAAATTAAAAAAAGAATATGTTAATTAGTACACAAATTTGACTTCAAATAAACTCCTTGAGTTTTTTAACACTTATGTGTTGAAAACTTATTTATTCATCTGTGGCTAAGCTCTTGTTCAAATTTTATTTAATATGAGTACAATATGTCTGTTTGAGGGATAAGGAATAAACGGAATGATGTGTTAATAGATTCTTTTAACATAGAAATTCTTACAATAATTTATTTTTAACCAGAGTTTATGAAAACAAAGATTTAAAAAGGACAGGATAATATCTGACCATGACTCCAATAGTTTGATTTAAAATTCGTACTCATATTGTTTTCCTCTGTTCCAACAATATATTTACCAACGCAAGGCTAATTTTTTGTAGTGGCTACAAGAAATACCTTTTACATGCTATCTGTAATAAAACTTGTTTTATGTATAGGTATTATTGAATTAGAAGACAAATCAGAAAAATGTTACTGTACTGCTAATGCAGTATAACATATTATGCTTATAAACTGTGTTTGCATCTGCATGCTAATCAAATCAGACACAAACATTTTATGTTGAACTTGGAATGTTTTACAACTCTTGTGTATTTTGTCTAATTTATATGAGACAAAATAGACACGACTTTATTGGCAAATTGGATGTTGCATCTTCGCGCATTATTATGGGGAAGCTTATCTATATTTGACGTTAAGTTGCTTAATCCATGATTTTATTATCTTAATTTACAGATTCAAGCGTACTATAAATTTAAGTTGTCACACCTAGATTACTGCCAGGATCTGTTTCCTAGTAACATTCAAGCGGCGTTCGATCATTCCATCATATCCATTCTCTCGCCGCGGGATCAACATGGGCGACGCATTATGTTTATTGAATCTGGTGGTAAATTATTCTATTAACTACGATCAAACATCTCATGTCCGCAATAACTCACAACATTCAAGTTTGCACATCTTAATTTTTTTTTTATTGTAAACGCTTTAAGAAGTATACTTATAAGAAATTTATATATTTAAGTTATTATTAGTTTTTTTTCTAATAATAAATACTATTTTAAGGAAAAAATTACTATTTTTATAGTCATATATTATTTGCAAATCTTCAATAGCATGGAAATATTTTTTGTTAAAAAAAGTGATTATATCGCTAGACACTGTTACTTAGTCAAACAATTATATACCATGAATCTTTAAGACGACCGGAAATGTGGCGTCTTATTACAAAGAACAAGTTTATAACAGTTGAGTGGGAAAAAATAGAAAAAACTTGTAATTTAAAAGTGCTAATCTATTTCATCTCATCGTATCATGACATTTAAATTAAGCCTTACTTGTAAATTAGCAAATTTAAAGCAATATAGAAATTGTGTTGAAAAACTCCGTTCTCTTTTAACATTTTCGTTCCCCATTTTTCGTCGAGTGGCGGATTTCAAAACCGCGCTTCGCCTTGTTATCAGAGCGAGGAAATGAAAATTCTAAATATTATTTAATATTTTCATTTTATGGAGTGGGAATCGAACCCACAATCTGTCACGTTTACAATCGCACGCTTGTGCCTTTATATGGTTTAGACACCTTCAAATGGTTACATGGTTTGTTTATGTTACTCAAATATAAATCAACACAAATAATTAATCAATTGTTGCTAAATAGGTCCATGATTGAACTTCTGTAGTCTATTCATAATGAAAGATCTATAGACCAGACCCCTTCGTAAAAATAAAACTTAAACTCTTTCTCTCCAAAAATTAAACTCTTTGAAACGATCTGCTGTGTTTAACAGTAAGCTTTATTTGGATCGCATTTACGAAGTTGTATAACGGTCGGTCTAGCTTAAATAAACTACTCGTTTGTTAGCTTAAATAAAATTTTGAAATTTTTTTGTTTAAAAAAAATTATAAGATGCCTGCCATAAATAATAACATTATCGAAATTTTGATGCATAGTAAATAAAATGCATCTTCTAACAACAAAGTTATATTTCGTAATAAATACTGTGTAATATAATTTTGTATTAATTAATTTTAGAGCGTTGGAATCCACGTGACGTGCCTTTGCGTGAAGTATTCCGTGGTGTACAATTGGGATTGGAGGCTGCCATGGTAGAGCCGCGCACTCAAGTCTGTGGCGTTTCCGTTATAATGGATATGAGAGGGCTATCTTTTTCACATATCATGCAGTTCACGCCGTCATTCGCAAAGATGGTTGTAGATTGGATACAGGTTATTATATAAGACATAAATCTTGTAATAGTCTAGATTCTATACTGAGCATATAAGGAATGTTGGTAAGACCTGCAGATCTGCCCTTAAACTTTTACTTGGAGAATAAAAGTGATATTGTATACAGCAAATTATATTTATATAAAAATATAATGTTAGCGAGGGATGTTATGATTCAAAAAATATATATAGATAGATGAGAAACATAATAAATAAGTTGGCAAAAAAAATTATAATTAGTGGAATTACGTTAATGAAGGAAGTGTGGTTTTGTTATTAAAGGAAGAATTGACTTAGATTTCATTTTATGTATAATAACATATTTATTATACATAAAATGAAATCTAATTAAAATTTTATATTTTAATACACTTTAAGTTAAGATTATTATCATTTATGTGATAAAATAATAATTGCCGTAAAAGTTACAGGTGTATCGCCATATTTTCAAACAAAGCTTTTTGTGCAATCTTAACGACAATATTATACAAGTAACTTTACGTATGAAAATATCTTAAAAAAATAGTATTTTAGCAGAAAATTGTATATATCATTCGCTAAACTTTGTCGGAATGATAATTTATTGAAATTATATTTTTAGTTTGTAATTACATTATTTTTTAGATTGTACTTAGTAGATAGTATCTTCACGGTTTTTCACGCTCACAATGGTAGTCAAGTTCGAATACGGGATATTGTGTGTTGAGAGGTGGAATTCAACCCCGCGTTTTGTTTTAACAGAGCAGGGAAATAAGAATAACTTAGATGTAATAATATCTTATTTATTATGAATAAAACCCACAACCTACAGTCGAACGCTGTTTCACCGTGCCACAATAGCCTATATGCTTATAACTTATAATAGAAAAACAATAAATGAGTTCAACTCACTCCTTTCTTTGCTTTCCGCCCGGATTCGAGACATTGCATGTTGAGTAGCAGCACTTAAGGCCGCACTATGTGTTATCAGAGCCGAGAGATGAATATAATTTAAATATAATAATTTTCCCTAGTGGGAATAGAGCACACAATCAGCCCCATTTACAGGCAGACGCTGTCCCACTGCGCCACATTGTACTGCATTTATTCAATTTTATTATATGTATTTAGTCTGTCTGTGTTAATATTAACTATTTCCTCAGGATTGCATACCGATTCGCTTGAAGGCAGTGCACATCATAAACCAGCCTTACCTCTTCAATATGCTATTTGCTATATTTAAGCCGTTCATGCGAGAGAAGCTCAGATCACGCATATTCTTCCACGGTTCTGACAAGAAATCCCTATTGAAGCACATAAATGCTGAAGCTCTGATGAGAAGAGCCGGTGGGGTCCTACCTGATGGCGAGATACCTGGTGAAGTTTTGTGGAAAATGCTACACCATTATGAGGATAGTTTTAGAAGTACGTTCATTACCTTCTTTAATACTAGCAACAATACATATCTTTGTACTTATACAAGAAATATATTTTCTTAAATGTCGTACCTTTTTTCAGGAGCTGATTCATTTGGATATATAATGAATAATAACAAATAAACGTATGTCAGTGCAATTTAGATGGAAGTTAATATGAGGTAAGGTTTATATTTAAAGGTTCATAATGATTAATTATTATTCAAATATGATAATTTTCTATCTTATGTTTGTATGTTTTAGTTTCAGAGTTTAGTTGGACAAAGTTATCGGACAAATATATTTTTTAAACTCGACAATTTTGTAAAAAGGTTTGATATTATCAAAAAAAACTGAAATTTAAATAGTAAATCTTTATTCTATAAAGGGTTAAATAAGACGTGAAAACATAATAAATTTACTTATTAATTAAGGTTACGCCTGCATAGAGAATTGATAAAAAATAAAAGAATCTGTGATTTAGTTATATATTTTTAATTTGGGCAAGAGGTACAATTTAATATAATAACAATTATTTCATGATAATAAACTCTATAAAATTGAAAGATTATTTTATTTATCAAAACATTTTATAATTTACACAAAATATTTAAAGTAAATAATATAAAATATATTTTTTTATTATCATTAAAGATTAGAATACTTAAAAGTTAAAACATATTTTAAGCTATATCAATAAGATAAACAAATAGTAACTGTACGTACAAAATTAAGGAAAATAATAACACTAATTTCCAGCTAGCATAAACCTATAACAGTTATGAAAATGCCTCCTAGCAATACAAATAATTTAAAAAGATATATAATCTTTGCTTACATATTAGTAAGAAATACATCATTAAGGTAAAAAATATCTATCAAAACATTACATTATTTAATTCCATAGATGTATCGATAAATAACTTATACAATTAATATAAGTTTTATACGGATGCTCTGTAAATAAGAACTGTCTTTCTGAGATCTCGATTCTCGACAGACAATGGCGTAATCACCGATTAATGAACTAAATTGGCAAGAATTTATACAAAAGTCATTATTTTGAGTTTCAGTAAGTTTACAGGATACGTTCATTAGGGTTTTGTGGAATATGGAGATTTAATAGTTTTAAAAAAAATTATATTACTTCATGTTTGTATGTTCATGCATACAATCTTAACGTAATAATAATATATTATTAGGTTGAGTAGCTGCGTTAACAACAATATTTTTTTGTGCACGTTTACTTGTCAGTTATCACTAATTTTTTCTGCTTTGGTAAATTGCATTGCGTTCTCCGAAAATGTGATAACAATTGTACATATATGAAATAAATTTACAATTATAATTAAAGTGGAGTTGGAGTTATAAAATAAAGTATAATTTTATATTTATTAGTTTATATTAATAAAGCATTTTATCTGTGGGTAGCATGCGTACTATGTACGTATTTCAATAAAAAAAATAAATCACGCTTACATTGATGTTAAGGAAATGAATTACTTGTAAAACAATCAAAGAAAATTTTTTCAATTCTAAAAAAAACTCGATACCGAATGTAATAAGTATTTAGTATATCACAGTTAATATCAGACGATACATATTATGAATATAATAATACATAATATTATAATTGATAAAATTAGGTCCAGAAATAGACACTTCATGAACTCTATACTCACTAAAGCTATTGTGTACTACAGTAAAGATAATATACGTACATTTACCTACTCATGTATGAGTAAATGTACGTATATTATCTTTTATATATATTTAATATTCAAAATCGTTAGCTTACGTACCTATAAATAAATCATATAATCTAAAATATACCGATAAAGAACATGCAAAGAATGCATTACAAAAATATAAACCCTTTATAAGCTTATAACTAGTGATGCATCTTAATATCTTATAGTAGAATATCACATTTCCTTTTTTTTTTAAATAACTATGTAATAATAGTTAAAAGATTACTTCTTCTTATATCCATATTTGTTGATTTCTGAAACAAAATAAAACTACATGAAAAGATGTAAATTCTTGTTAAAATTATAATTTTCATTATGGCATTTTTTAAACTATTTTTTAAATTTTGTTTATTATATTACATTATAGAGAATGGGTAAAGAGAAGCTGGTGGTAATTCAAGACTTATTTAAAAAAAAATAGTTGTCAACGCGACACTGTAAAAATCTTTTTTTTTTCGAGCATTATCAATATACTTATGTTTTGCACTATCAAATTTAAACAACATCACTATAACGTTTTAAATTGAATTAATAGTATCTCATCTCTATAATAAACTATGTTTTCAATTTAAATTCAAAAAAATAATGCATGGCTGAGGCTGATAAATTGCAACAATCGAATTTTATCGATCAATCGAATCAGTTAAAAATGATCAGTCAAAATTGTTAAAATAGATTAGTTTAAAAACGATTTTTCGAATTTCGAATTCGAATTTTTCAATTCGAAGCGGAATTTTAGTACAAAGTGACATTATGAATATAATTTTTCTGTGCAAAGAGTAAAGAGTTTTATATGGTGTACAACGTGCTTAAAATATTATTAAAATCAATATTATCATACCATGTAATATATAGAAATATAAAAAAATGTTCTTTAATTGCAGTATCGAGATGGCACAATTTGTACAATATTATTTTAATACTAGGTATACCTATAATAAGTCTAGTTCTGAAGATCATTGCTTGAGATGATTGATGATTGTTATAATTAAGATGTACTTATATAAAACACGTACAACGTTTGCCTTGTTGCTCGTAAAGGAATTATATTATACGTATAGGTATATATAATATGTTGTACGTCATATATAAAAAAAAAACTATTATACTAATATACTATGAACTTAACGTAATAGTAAATTCCCATATGTTATTTACATACAGAAATTCTATTCTATTGTAATTTTAATTAATTCTAATCTAATTCTGTTATTGTTTTAAAATAAAAAGAAATATAAAAAATGATATTACATGATACGTACCGTTAAACTCCATGTCGCATGTCAATAGCAATTCCAGCCACTGTGGTCCGCTGACATTGGGTATACACAGTGTACCTCCGTAGCAGTCCGGAAGACATTTTGGATTAATGTACTTATATAGCAGATCTCTGTCGCTACCCATAAATACAATGCGAGAACGAAGCTTTTCCTTTAGCAGCGGCTTGAATAGTTGGAATACCATGTTGAATATGTATGGCTGATTGATTATGTATAATCCTTTGATTCTGAGCGGAATGCTTTCCTGTAAATAATATGGTTGGAAGTTGAATTAAATTTTA
Organism: Philaethria dido; assembly: GCA_033558755.1. Taxonomy (NCBI): domain Eukaryota; kingdom Metazoa; phylum Arthropoda; class Insecta; order Lepidoptera; family Nymphalidae; genus Philaethria; species Philaethria dido. Next base: position 402,065 of record JAKGSA010000026.1, on the reverse strand, counting down.
TATCTTTACTATAGCCTAACCGTAACTTTTGGAAAACTTACAATTACATGTATAAAAAGACATTTACGCATCAATTTACTTTTAAATGACCCCGTTATCCAGTGTCCTCTCATTTTAGATACTAGGTATATTAACTGGCGCACTTTGTTTTATTAGTCAGGAAAATAAAAAAGTAAGTAGAGAATTGAGACGCTATAATTATATTATTAAAAAAGAAGAACCCTTTTAACAAAAGGTACTCTAATGTAATACCTGTAACCAGTCGACGATCCTCTTAGCGAACTGTGGAGTGAACTGCCATACTTGCTGCATAGACAGACCATCCATGTCGAATATGACAACGGCTCCGCATATCTGCGTTTCAGGCTCAAGCATTGCAGCTTCCAAAAACAACACGCATCCCTTGAATACCTCATCTAAGGAGCATTTGTGGTGGTTCCATTTTTCTGAAATTGTGAATGCAATTGTAATGTAGTATAAACAAATGGTGGTCTACATTTAATTTTGTCGTTAACTAAATAAGATTATTTAATTTTAATTTATATATGACGACACAGATCAACCTGTGTACCTTTTTAAACATATGTTGTATTTCATAGATCAAGATTAATTTAGATTATTGTTAAATAGTAAGTGTACAGCGACATAAAATGGTTAATGGTTGGATAGACGTATGTATCTCTAATAATGTTATTACAATTTGCTATATAATCACTGTGTGAGCATATAGTTAACACTCATACTGTCATACGTAAATACCGGTGTCAACATTACGTGACTTTGAATGATTAAGATAATCAGTGCAATTAACTTTGGAGTGGTTTGGCACATTATCTCTTACTAAACACTCAATTATAATTCATTCATGTAAAAAGACATTAGAATAAAGGTTGTTTACTTTTGGAATTTTTTAACGGGTGTAAAAAAATAATACGAAATGCAGTCTTTAGTTAAGAAAAAAAAATCGTATGGAGAACGTTAAATTTGATACTTTGCAATAAGAATAGCAATTTCACACTTTTTACCGTAAAGCGAGGTAAGCAGAGACAAGTCAGTGTAAATACAGTCCGTCTTTTTGCAGTAAATCCTGTGTCGGTCTAAAGTTGCCTATAAGAGATTACATGAAGCAACAAGACCGCTTTTGCATACATCTAGCAGGCGTATATATTTTTGTTTCTTATGGTTTTTGTAACTTTTGTGAGCAAAAAAGTATTTTGTTTTCAATTTTCCGTTTTGAGACATTATGTGTTAAGTGGCGGAGCTCATTGCCGTGCTGAATCTTACCAGAACGTGTGCTTCGGTAAATAAGTAAAATTTACATATAATCATTTCCTAGAATCGAGATCGAACCTACAATCATCACAACCAATACACCACTGCGCCAAAATGGCCTTAGTTTAATTCTTTTGTAATTACATACTTAATGCGTATAAACTAATTACAAAGAAAAAATATTGTTTCTCGCTTTTTATATTTACATACCAATTTTTCATCGAATGAGGACGATTTGAAGAGCATTATACTAATAACATAGGAGACTACAATGTAAATATAGATGAAACTTATCTGCTTAACGATAAACATTGTTTTAAGCTAATATAGCGAAATGAATATTCGATAATATGTATGATTTTTTTACGTTTGATTACGTGACTCAAATCGAACGGATTTGCTTAAAACTACAGTGAAGTAACCCACCTAAGGACAAAAAGTGTTGACGAAGCATTAATAGTTCCACCTATAGTTATCATAATATTAATGAACTTCGTCAAATTAAGTTGCTTTGAAAACTTATGTAATACAAAAATAACAGCAATCAGGTCAGCTCTGACTACCTCGGCAGTTATAGCGCGTAAAGCTAAAAAAACATATAGTAACATATCTCTACAGTCTGTACTGTGAACACTTCGGCAACACTATTTTATTATGTTCATAAAAAGGTTACGTCTTCAGCATTGGAGTCCCTATTTCATAAGTAAATTTTTTGACTAAAAAAAATCAATTATATAGTAATTATAGTATATCTTCATGAAATAATAGCCTATAACCAAACATATACATGTTGTATTTTTAAATTAACAGACAAAATCTAAATTTTGAAGATTATATTATTAATGAAAATTCTAATCTTTTCGTTGTTGTGAATCCTTAACATGTTGCTTTGGACAACATGTATATGTACCATTAGGAATCAATCTACGAGGCTTAAATGTTTCAAATTTATATTTTTATAACTATAACATTTTAAATTACTCATTGTTTTAGTTAACTATCAACAGTTAACTATAAAATCTATAAAAACATATTATAATTTGCGAGAAATATGTGTATTTACTATATTTCTACTTACTGCCTAATTCTAAAACTAGCACCCTTCTGCCGTGCTGGTCACGATTGGGGAGTACTCGAAGAACGTTCTGATTAAAGATATTCTGTTCCTTGCTTGGAGTGAGCCCGTCATATTGCTTGTGATGTTTTACTTTAAAGGCATAATATCTTTTTATCTGAAAAAAAAAATGACATATATAAAGTAAATAATATATATACTTATTTTAAAATTTCGGATAAAAACTTTAATTTCATTAATAATTGGCTTAAGAGAATAATTAGTCTGTATTTTAATCGACATTTCCAACGACATATTATAAAAAACTACCTAAAAACCTTAAAATATTTGCAATTTACAGAACATAGTAAATAAGAATGACTCCAATATAAATTAATGACGAAACAACTGATAATATTTATATTATTAATTGAGTTTATGCTTTTTATTAATGTTAATCTTAATTGGTTTTTTAAATATACATTTTAAAATATTCTTCTAAATTAAACTTACCAAATTGTATGCACTTTCAGCGTAAAACTTACAGGGTCGTAAAAATCTAATTAACCAAGCGTCACTTTTTAATGGAACTGATAGATCTTTGTCGGCTAAAAAAAAAATAAAACATATATGTGAGACTTAACTATAATATCCCGTTTTTACTTTAATAGAGGGTAAGCTTAGCAATAAGTTATATTGAATACTTATACTTGTAAAAAAATTGCCTAAGGATGAGAAAACATAAAGCAAAGCTTTTATCGTGTTATTGGTTTATCATAGTGTGTAAATATTGAATGTAGTTAATACATAGCTCATATATAATCATTTATTTTATATTTATCTTGTTCATTATATAAAGTAAAAATGACTCTTATTGCTTTCGAATTAGATATTAAAGTTATATGAGAATATTTAATTTGAAACATAGAAAAGTAAAGTTAAGTGACATTTTCAAATAATGACTTCTTTGATATTTAACATAATACAGTTTATAATTGCTGAATATTATTAATATTATAATATTATTAAAATAACGTAATGGTTAGAATCTTACAAATTGTACGCAAATAAGTAGTCATCTAATAAGTTAAGCGCAGTGGTTAACAAGTCTAAAATTTCAACATTTTAGGCTTTTTGTTTTTATTCATCTTTGAATTTAATATTCTAAATAATGTATTTGTTGAGGTATCAAGCTCATGAACTCTGGTATTCTATGTTTCTGTATAACTACCACAGGGTGATAATTATACGAAATTTTATACTTTCTCAGGCATATGCCTGTTCGGCATTCCTACGTAGATAAAAAGAATTTATAAATCAATTTTGGATCTATCCGCTAGGTTCGTTCCAGTGCACTAGGAATGCGTCTGACTATAACAGTGAGTGCGATCCTCACGCTATGAAAAAATGATTATATTTATATTAATTTCGGCCCTATTATTATTAGTTAAATTCCACCACAACTACGCGTAATGCTTCATTTTCAGGTGGAAAAAAGAGGGCGTGTTTTGGCAGGATTTGACTACTCTGTTATGCGGGAAAAAGTAAAATGCGTGAAGCTGTCTGATTCTTTTTAATACCTTCTAAAAGTCTTCTTAGTTCTTCAACGGCTGGTTTAACAATTTCGGAAGTTTCGCGTAGTTCACGTCTAGCAATCTCCTTGACAGATTCCCTGGGTTCCTCTAACTCAAACTGTAGTAGAAAGTCACCCAATTGCACTCCAGGCAGGGTGGTTACTTCTGACAGCATATGCTGTGAAACTGGAAAAAATGTTGTAATGTATAAGTACTATAGCACAATAGCAATTGAATCGTATAATCAGAATTACTTATATATAGCAATCGCTCTGCAAAACTTAAAATATTTTGGAAATAAAAGTAGAGCTCAAATTGTAATTTCGCGTAAAATTATAGTACATACATGGTAAGAATTACACCTAAGTGGCTATCATGGTGGAGTAGGACAGCGTTTGTCTTTTTTTTTTTTAATGGATAACGGATGGCAAACGAGCAAAAGGACCACCTGATGGTAAGTGCCTACCTTTGCCCATGACCATCTACAACACCAGAGATGTTCTAGATGCGTTGCCAACCTAGAGGATACAAATAGAAGGGGAGGACAATGTAGTAGTCCGCTATCGGAACTACCAGATTTTGGGGAAAGGATAGGTGGGAAAGAGGAAAGCCTGGCTTACATGCCATCGAACCGGAACACATCATAAGATATTTGGCGGTTCGTCTTTGACATGATAGTGGTCGCGAGCCAGACGGAGGACGAACCTCCTACCACCAAACTAATCTGAAATCTGAAATGAGATGGTTTTGACTTCGTTCCCCACTCAAAGGAATGAGTATATTTAAATTATTTTTAATAGTCTCTAGTAGTCTGGTAAGAGAAACGCCACATTGACTTCTACTATTCAACACGTAATATTTTTAATTTTGGCAGACGTAGACTGGGCACTATATTCTCTTTGCCTACACTCAGCTTTGCAGGTAAAAGTAAGAAACCGTTTTTAAGTACATATTTAAATATTTTTTCGTAATTTAAAGCACAATAAATTCGTAAATGTTAAAATTAGTAAGAAGTATTTAACTTCAACAATATTATCGATATTTCTTATGTAATAAAAAAAATATGTAACAATGGTTGCTTATAGCTGGGGCAACAAGGACGCATTTTTTGTTCTACATAGCAGTTATGTTTTTATATTCATTATTTTTTTATCATATGTTTACACATACCTAAGCATATAAAAAATATTATTAAATGCAAAAATAGTAGATCCTTTGATTTGCTCATTATCCTCGTCGTCCCTTGATACAACATGTTCATGTTGTCATCCGATTCCGACACGTGTGCAGTTTCAAGCAAATTAGATAGCAAAAAGTGGGTCTAAATATAATTCCAATTGTTTTTACATAAAAAGATAAGACATAATTATAATATTTCATTGAGGGAAAAAATGTTTCATTGTTCTCCAATAATTTACTTCGTCTCGTTTGACGAGAAATATGAAAGTAAACAATTTTTCTTACACCGTGTTTCTAACTCTAAAGTAAAGTTACACTTATACTTGAGTAGGTTTTTACGGTCATGTTAATCTATAACTCAATAGGACTCGAGCGTGGGTGACACGATGAATAAAACACGACATGATATAAATAGAAAAGAAATAACAGAAAGAAATAAAAGTAGCATTCTAGAATAATAAAGAGATCCATATTATAATTGGCAAAATATTAGAGCTAGAGCTAAAGTTCACGTTTCATTATTCAGCGCTCATGGGACTATTTATATTTAAATAGTAGGTGGGTGTTTTCTCTGGACGATTATATAAGAGGACGAATTTAAAAAAATGGAAACAAACAAAATATAATTAAAGGTGGCTTTTGAAGATATTATTAACACAAGAAACATATCTTCATACGCGTACATATAATGTAGTTGTTTGGTCAAACTTCAAAGAAACAAAAACAGATTCATCTTTAATCAAATTTAACTTGTTTATTAACAGATTTATAAATCAAATATACAATTTTTTGAAAATGAATGGGTGAATTTTACAAAAAAATTGTCAAATTTAGTATATTAGCAATCCGAATAATTGTGACATCTTTATAGTACATTTCTTGGGTCTGATCATCAAACTTTATCTTTTTGCTAACGTGGTAATTGCTATTCAATTGGTAACAAATGTAAGTATAGGTATGGACAGCAAAAAAGGAAAATATTTTGACTTTATTACGCTGGAAAGAAAGTCTACGAGTATGTAATATATTAATGATTTATTAGAATACGTTCTAATAGTGATACTTTTTGGAAAATATCTAAAATTTTATTTTTTTAGCAATTCCCATGGGAATATACTATGTACTTATATGCTTTATTGCAATTTATGTTATATTTTAGAAAGTACCTAAATATTATCTACAAATAGAACCACGTATTACCATAATAATATTAGATCGTAATTGTACCGTACCTACCGGCATACTGTACTTTTACCACTTTCTGCTTATAGGGATGTTGTACATACAAATATGGAATTTGTTTAAGACTACGGAAAGGTCAACGTGTTAATGGCATTTGAACTTTATAAATATGATACACAAGGCAATACCTCCCAAGTCGCACCTGTGCTTCATGTCCCTTCATATATGCAAGGTTAAATAACAAATTACCGAAATAGGTAATAAATCACTAAAGCGATATAATTATTTATAATTTCGTTTAATTGTTTATAATTTCGAATTAAATCAATTATATATAAATTTGATATTTTTTCAATTGTTCAGAGGAGCTTAAGGATGTACGCTTAGATAAATACAATTAAAAACGCTTCGTGGTAATGTGCAAAACAGCAATACTCGTATGTTAAGCACTTTGTCTCACTTACTCGTAACCTAACAAAGCTGACCATATGATGGTCGGCTTTAATAATTTAATATGAATCGGTCTATATTTCAAATATATCATCTAGTATAATTTTAAGCTACAATCATGCCACATGCAGTCACATCCTAAGAGCATCATGATTAAGACAGCAAGAGATTTTAATTTTCATGATATACTATCCTATATAGTTTTCTTGTTTCATCAGTTAAGTGCATGACTTATAATTTATTTTAACCTTTAAATATTTAACAAGGCACTTCGCTCATTTATTTGTAAATGTTGTCTTATTCATCCTTGATAATTAGGAAATGACGGTTTCAATTAAAATACATATATGTAGCTTGCTAGCTCGCTGCAAGATAGTAACTTATTCTACGAAATGTTACATATTATTGAAATTCTTAGTACTCTTATTTACATAAATTTAGTTGCTTTTGAATTTTGATTATAAGGAAGACAAACGTATTTAAGGCAGATATGACATTAATATTTTTATGTACGCACCGGCGCATAACGTTTTTTTGTGTGGATCTACAATCAACTACAAATCGGTAAATAAACCGCTTTAGCAAGTCTAGTGAATAATTCATACATACATAGCTTCACGCTGTATCCCGCATATAGCAGGGTAGACAGAGAGAACCTAGTGTTAAGACACTCCGTTCCCCACTTTCCGCCGAATTCAGGCTTTGCGTGCTGAGTGGTGGAACTCACGCAATAATTCATTTATTTACCTTATTAATCTAAAAAATTTTCCGCTTCATAGCCATAATTTAAAATGGATATGGTACTTATGTACTCAGGGGCGGCTCTAGCTCGTGTATCGTCCGTGTGCAATGAAATCCTGGCGCCTCCTAGGCCTGACCCTCTCCTCCCGCGGCTATAAGGTTAAGCCGCCCCTGTATGTACCTACTTCAATAAATATTAAATAATTGTAAATATATAAATTGTAAATTGTGTAGGTGTAACTTTACTTTGACTTCTATATCTCTGATTTCAATTTATAATTTTACGTAATTTAATTTCGAATTATTTTGTTGTTGTCAGATTTCGATGTGGTTTTCCTATAACACTTGATAAAAAATGCAGGTATGATTTCATGTGTGCACGTGTGATCACATGTGTGCACGTATAATATCAGGTGTCCACGTATAAACTCATGTGTACGTTCGGCCATATGTGCGCACGTATGTTAGTATTGGTGTACCTATGGCCATATATTCGTATATGCACACTTGATTACATGTGCGTACGTATGACTTCAAGTTTACATGTATGGCCCTATGTGTGTACGTATGATTTCATGTGGGCACGTATTATGTCATGTGTGTATCGACATCATGTGTGCATGTATAATTTCATTGATCCATGTATAACCTCATGTGTTTCTTACTTATTAATGATTTCATGTATGCATGTATGACGCCTGTCGTGGCGCAGAGGCATAAGAGTGTGACTGTAAACGCGACAGGTTGTGGGTTCGATTTCCACTCCAGGAAATGGAATTTTTCATTTCCCGGGTTTGGTAACAAGGCAAAGCAAACAAGGCGAGACGTTGAGTTCCGCCACCCGGCACGCAATGCCTCAATTCGGTGGAAAGTGGGTAGCGAAGTGTCTTAACACGAGGTTCCCTCTGCCTATCTTGCAATATGCGGGATACAGCGTGAAGCTATGTATGTAAGTACGATGTCATGAGTGAACTTATAACATACACATGATGCACGTTTATCTTTGCGCCAAAATCTCGACTACGACGGCTATACGTCTTACATTGGAATAAGGGACAGTTGCAATATTACAAACATGATGCGTGAATTTTAAAACAATGCTTATACGTTGTCTTACCTATTTCTATGTCTATTACTTCGGGAAATTCGATTAGAATTTTTGTGTGGGCATGAAATATGTGTATACCTATGTAATATTTTAATATTGTCAAAAATCGGTCGATAAAGACTCATCACTACTTAAATTTCTTATTATTTCAAAATCTCAGTCGTTGTGCGCGGTGATTGGCAGAATTATTGAAAAAAAAACACACGTTAACTGGATATTATTTTATTGTTTGTTGCAAGTGTGGATTGGCGAGCAAAGCAATGTCTAAGTTTTTATATATTAAACACATACTTTATTTGTTTGCAGTATCCTATTCTAAAACCCGTCGGTCACTATTTACGCCAATTCTTTTCAGGTCAGGTCGCAAATTATTTGACTTTATTTTTGGCATTCATTACGACACCACAAGATAATGAAAAAAAAAATGGTAATCAAGAGGGTACTTGCTACCATAATATTTGCTTCATGACATACTATTTATATATTTATTACTTTCTAAATGTCAGTTTTCAGTATTTAATATACTTATGTATGGAAATGTAATTAAATCCGGGGTAAGATTCAGATACGATTCAAAGAATATGATGATTTTGTTGTCGTGTTCTGAAAAGGAGCACATATGTGTTTACATGCTCATAATCACTTGCTTGTTTTGACAAAGTCATGGCAATGTTTCCGCTAATAAGTTCATGTTGTCTGTATATGGGCAGGAAGTCTATCTTGTAGATAAATCTAAATGAAGGATTCTAGATTCTCTATGCTTACCACACATAATGTACTTACGACAAGCTCATTTAGTTTAGACCATAACAAATAAAACAAAGAAATATGCTTTAATGGATGTTTGCGTTGGTAGATGTAGTCATGTAAATATTACAGTAAATATCAATAAATACCGATGTAATTCATATAAGGATAATAATTTACTTATTTGTTATTTATTTTACAATATAGTTAAATTTTATATGAATGAATCATATATTTTTAATACTAACAACTTTCTATTTTATCTCATAATGTTGTTATGGGCGACTTACAGTTCTTACTTTTATAAATTTTCGGGCACAATAATAATAATAGCATTGTCTCTTAAATGTTTAAATACTGACTACCCAGGTAATTGTGAACTAATGACTTGACAGTTTCATATAACACAACACAATCAATGGAAACGCTCAAGAATTTTATATCAACGAAAATACACTCTTTTTACCGTTAACCGGTAACTATTTACAATTGTTTTGATTATTAGTTTTTACATTACAATTTATCATTTAACGTAATCTGTCGGAACAATAAAAAAAACAATATGGTCTAAAATTAAACTTAATAAATATTTTTTGATTTATTATACTCTTGTAGCATATTTAAATTATTTTCGTCGGGTAGAATTAACTAAATAAAAATAATTTGCATAAAAAACAAGAAACAATACAAAACTGCATTACAGCTCTTAAATAAACACACCGAGGCTTCACTTACGTACAAGTTTTTGTTTATAAACGAATTAAACTGCTTATTCTTAAATTTAATTAATAAGGCCAAGTGCATGATCCAGTTTATATCATAATATCATCTTATACGTACCGGATGGTGTTAAATATGATGTTTGCACTAAATTAATTTGGCCTTATACTATTGCATCCACAGGTACGTTAAAAAAACTAATAGAAAACTACATATGATTATTTTTACATAAAAAAATTACTTACCTTTTCCCATTGTTCAAAGATAAGTCACTTTTAATTATTTATTAGTTGTACACTGGTAAATGGTGCTGTATTATTTCGAAATATTGGAATACACTTAAGCAATAAAGGTATGGTGGTGACCGCGCGTGTGACCAGACTGCACACTCGAACGAGCATCCGTGTTGATTTATACTAGTAATATCAGTAGGCCGGTAATACTCTTTAACATTTACACTCTGAAATGTACCGACGTGCACAATTATGCCTTGTGAATGCTTTTAGAGAAATGTAGTAGGTCTTTGAACTAATAACAGAAACGAGAATGTAGTCTACAAAATTGATACTTTTTTATATTAACTATGAATTACTATAAAATTTTATAAGAAGATAGTATGTTATATACGCTTATTATATATTAATGTACTTTCAATAAGCCTACTGAATGATTAACAGTAGAATGTTTATATTTATATCAGAATTGTGTTAAACAATTATTCCAGGAAATACGGCATTAAAAGTCAATTTTATTTATCCATTAATAATTTTATTTTGATGTAATAATTATGATTCACTCACAAATATAGTGTACGTAAGTGTCACTGCGCTGTCTCACTGCGCCATGATAGTATCATCACAAATAAAATATAATTCTATTATAACTTATGGGTGCTTGTAATTAGCCACAAAATTTCAGATAAGTTAGGCTTACATATAATACATTAATTACATGTAAATTTGTAAGCTCTGTTAAGTTGATTCATTTTTCTTTTATGAATTAAACTATTGTTTTTACATCCAATCCATAAAAACTATAACATAAAATCCATTTTTTTTGATTTGTGGAACAACAAAATAACATTATAAATATGATAATGACCCATAAGATCAGTAGGCGGAACAGTATGTTGCCAAATATTGTAACATAATTAATGCGTTTTTAGATTCGCCTAACGGTACTGCTGTGTAAGTTCTTCAAAAGAAACTTCTGACAGCACAAAGTTATTAAGTTTAGTATAAATATATATTTTTTTAAGGAACAGGATTTTCTTATTTTCTCAACTATTCTTTTCTGCCAAGATTCTTTTTCTTAAAAAAAATAAAATACAACACTTTTTATTTACAAATGTTAATGTACCTAAGACAGGAACATTACTTATTCACATTAATTATTGACTAATAAATTTAATGTCTCATTCAAATGTACATGTTTTTTAGGATTACGCTATTCCAACGAAAATACTCATATACTTAATAAGATTTTCATTAAATAGTAAATATTATGATAGTTAAGAAAATTTTATATTGTTACCTAAGTATCAAATAAAGATTAATGACAAAGTTGATTAGACAAAAGTTTTTACTTCATTACCATATAAGACTTTCTGAATACAAAAATTCAGTAATAAATAGTAGATAAAATTAACTTGAGGAAAAAAAACATCGTATCATAGTAGGTACATATATGCTACAATATATGCTACGGCACGAATGTAGGGACCTAGTACTTATATAGGGACGATTTCTTTTTAACTTTTTATTGTTTTATTTTTTTTTCTGTACCTATTTTTATATCGATCTTTCAATCAATTAATCAATATAAATTGCTTGCCTTTTGTTTCATTTGTTTTAAAATATGCATACGTGTTCGGATGTGAAAACAATACATAAACCTTTAATAGCATAAAACTAAAGTCCTTGCCAAGATGACAAAAGTAGCTGGAAAACAATAACAAACATGTTCCATTTAGTTTCTTTTTTAATCCCAGCTCTTAACAAAAAGAGAGATTGAAAATATACTTTAAAATCAGCACTCACAAACTTAAATAAACGATAAGGACATCTCTTAGGTAGAATAAACTAAAACCTAAGTACTGTAGTATAAATTAGGCTGGCACAAAATTAAAAAAATGAAATAATAAGAAAATTAATGAAACAGTATTCAAACATAAAAACAAGCTTCGACGAAACCGCCATCTTTTAAAAATACTTTGAATTTGATTATAGTAACAACGCCATCTATCGAGCTGAGTTAGTACTATATCGTAGTTTAGTTTTACTACTTGTCAACAGGGAGCCTTACTGCTGATTTTATACAATTAATAATTTATAGTCTATACTCTGTATAAATTCGAACTTTAATTGTTATTCGAATTCGTGTTGGTTTATGAAAAATAATTGTTAATAATTAAAATAACTAAATAAATGTATTATATATTCACTAAATTTCCATTCTATATATTCAAACTTTTTATTAAAATAAAATATCTTTACGATATAATGTTTTTCTTAGTAACATTTACTTAATTGTAATATAATATAACATTAAAGACTTCGTGGATCAGTGGACCATGTTCGATTGCATACGAGATGGCTGTGAGTTCAATCAGTGGTTATGGGAACGATGATATATTTTTATTAATAGATATTTAGCGTAACATCATGGCCAAATTATTAGTCAAATTGTAGCCTTTGTGTTACTTTGAAGTATAAGCTATATTACTAAAAAGCTTAATCTAGATGAATCTACACGATGCACGATGATATCTTAATAGTTGTTTTTTATATGAAAACGTAAAAGAAAATATTTTTTTCAGCCTGACAAACTTTCACAATAATAATAATAGTAATAAGCCCGCAGGGCAGCTTGTGGCGAGCTGTTGGGGAGTGGCGACCCCACGGACCTGAGACCTCCAGAGGGGAATTGTAATTTATCCCCCGCCTCTGGCTTGCCTTCATTGGCCGGCAGAGTGGAGCGCAAGAGCTATATGCTCGAAAGGGTGGAAGTGCTCAATCTGCGTAATAGCGGGGATACCCGCTCACGAGCGCGCTCGCGATGGTGAAACCGGTGCACACCTCTCGACACCCTTAGCCGACCACACCGATGTTGCGCCCGAGGCACTACGCCGCTTTGTAGGGGCCCATCTAGTGGGAGGCGAGTCACCGTCCGCTAACCTTTCAATGTGAGACTGTTGAAAAGGCGGACGTCCGGTAGTCTCATTCAATAGCCCAGTACTTAGTCCATCCAAACTCCATTCCATAGCCCTATTTTAGTTTTCCATATGTTCCATAGCTCCTGCGCATTAACCGGTGACCATCTCTGAGCAATTACCTATGGTTACTCAGAGATGGATCCCGGTCAATGCGTCAGATTGAAGAGTATTGTTGTCTCAAAGAGGCCTCTACGTGTTGGACCTGTGTCACCACGCAAGCCTTGCAAAGGACCGGGTTCATTTAAACCCGAGAACTTATCATGAGATACATAATAGTAATAAAATTATAAAAGGAAGTGCGGCGTGGAATAGTGGTTAATGAATTTATCAAGCCCCATGTTGATCTAGTTTTTTTTATCAGATAATCAATCTAATCGGAATATAAAATATTATATATTACTTAAAATAATTTTATTATATTTAATAGGGGAAATAATAAAATATATAAATTGCAATACCATTTTTTAAACTTCGTCATATCGACTTCGTCACTTTGCATAGAGGTGAAAAAAATTGTCGATTACATTTTTGAATATTACATAAGTGCTACAATTAATGTAATAACTAAAAACAACTTGTTCTTAATTGAGATTTTTTGTATGAAATTGTTAATTTATAATTGTTACCGATAGATAAAATATTATTAATATTTCGAATAATTATACAAGGAATTTTTTACATGGTAGGAATTGTTTACTATACCTACATATTATGAGTATGTTCGTATTACATAAAAAATATGTGGAATTAAATTATTTCAAATTTATGCCAGTTAGCCACCGTTGTGTATATTGGTGTATTATAATAAAACAATAAAAAATGTGTCTGTACATAGAATATATTTATAAAAATTGTTCTTTAAGCTCACTCTAAAGATGTAACCATTATAGTAAAATGAACTGACAGCAACTTTCTGTTTGTATCTGACCTAGAATTGCGGTCGTCGCTTTGAATACACCTCATATAGGTACATGCTTTTATTTCAGAATGCTTTATTATGGCTACAAAGCATTCTTGTTTATATTAAAGTGTTTATGCCATAATTAAAAAGATAATTTTAAATACGAGTAATTAGTGTCAATACTAGTAACAATTTACTTAGGATGACACTATAATACTCGAATGTCAAAAAAACGAAAAAGATAGTTGTTAGAAAACAATACAAAAATTGTAAGAATAATAGTTTAGCCATAAATAACAGGAAATTATGTTTTCTCTTATAAACTTTAGCTCATTCATTTCCTGCGATACTGTTGTACTATTTCATGTTACTAAACTATCTAAAATACACCTATTGTATGCAAAACGTTCTTTGACACATAAATAATCCATACTAATTAACATACATTATGTTGATATAGTTTTGGTAATCCTTGCTACTTTAAATTATGAATACGAAATAAATATAAAAATAACTTATGATAATACCGACCCTTATAAAGCTATCGTTATAATTTTATGAATAAATTTTATTATTACTTTAACAACGCCTTGTAGCAAAATATATATATTTTTTTTATGGATAACGGATGGCAAACGAGCAGAAGGACCTCCTAATGGTAAGTGATGACCTATGCCCATGAACATCTACAACACCATAGATGTTGTAGATGCATTGCCAACCTAGAGGATACAGATGTAAGGGGATGACATTGTAATAGTCCGCTATTGGAACCACCACATTTTGGGGAAAGGATGGGTGGGAAAGGGGAAAACCTGGCTTACATGCCATCGAATCGGATATTTGGCGGTTCGTCTTTGACATGGTAGTGGTGGCTAGCCAGACGAAGGACAAACCTCCTACCACCAATCTACTGGAATTCCCGCCTCTTACGAGACGCTACCCAGCGGCGGAGGAGAATTGTATTCTAGCTCCGTCCCCTCACGGGGAAAAAAAAATTTAATCAAAAGTAATAATAATTTGTAATCATCACATTTGTGAGAAACAACATATCATACAGCAATGATACAAATACAAATATTCTTTATTGCACACAAATAAACAAATAACATAGAAGTACTCGTAGTAATAGCGTACAATAAGGCGGCCTTATCGCTTAAAGCGATCTCTTCCAGGCAACCTTTGGATATTGGATTTGTATAAAGTAGTGGAAGGCGGTGCACTAATCATTTACATTATAAAAATTAAATTAAAATTAAATACATGATAATATATGATATATATGATAATGATTTATATTTATTTACTATAATTTGGTTTTGTCATTACAGACCTACACGTGTTTGTTCTATTTGCGCTTGGGGCTCACCTAGCTGTAACTGTATTATGGCATCTTATTGGGCCACGGCCCTTGTCCGCACTTGGCTGCTCTCACTGCATTTAGATTTATATATTTTGCGAAGTATTAAATCGGTCTGATCATGACTTTCCATTTACATATTTGACATTATTTCTTAATAATAATTTGATTACGCCAAAAAAGTTTTATTAAAAACATTTGAAACGGTAGTATCAGTTATTTGATAATGTATTTGAATTTTAGAAAATTTAAAGTAATTTTTTTGACTTTAAAATGATTTCAGAATTTAAAATATTTATTTTACGTATACGAAATCAATAAAATGTAGCTTAGCAAATTTTAGTTACTGTAATTATATTATCAGTCCGCTATTGTGAAAGTATGTTAATTACACTAGAATAAAAAATACTACTAAGAAATATTTTGCCATTTATGATTTGTTTTGAAATATTACATATACTTTGTAGTACCTAGTAGATTGTAAGAATCTGAGAACAATAATTGACTTTATGTGGAGAAGTTTTAGAAATATGTTTTTTATGTAACGATTATACAATTTTTTACCTTGTTTGTTATGGCATTGTTAGAATTATATCAGTAAATACACATAAATTACAAATAATCTCGCTGGATAGTTTTAATGCAAGACTCTTTGAGGGAGCTTACGTCAGAGGAAATAACCTTTAAATTATCACTACATCAAGTTCGACATAGAAAAATACGAGAAGCTAAATTATTAAAGTATTCAAGGATTTTTTCTATAATTCGAGTACATAAATTAAGAAAGTATCTATTTAAAACTATTTATTTTGTTTTTTTCGTACCAATTTGAAATTTGAATTTGAAATACGTATCATCTTCATATAATTTAGCGGATTCACGCTTTTTCCAGCATGTTAATTAGAGTAGTCAGGGAGAACCTAATCAAGTTACTTGTTTTTCCGTTCATTTCTTTGTCCACGAAAATTTACATTCGCCCAAATGAGAATTTAGCATACACATCATACCTATTCCACAACCAGCATGCTTGGACCAGGAACCAGGAAGGCTGATGCCCTACTGCACCACGATGGTCTATTTTTATTACTTGTTTAAAATCTATTGCTCATTTATTTTCTGTTAAAATGACTACTACGTTGACAAGCGGATTCAGTACAGTTCTACTTAATAAAGATTGTAGGTAATCATAAAAAGTTTTTAATGGGATATTTTTATGACATATCATACTTTTATAGCGTCCAAATAGATACTTCTCTTCTCGTTTAATGTTAGTTAAAGGTTTTTTTATATTTAATCTTTCACAAGTAAAATGTAACATGAAAAATGTCTATTGAATTAAAAATTATATACAGTGATTTCACGTCAAAAGAAACGCACATGTAAATATGCTTTGCATACGTAAATTTATGTTTTAGTGTGGTTTTGTACTTTGTTCCTATGAAGATGAGTATGATTGATGTTAGAATGCATTCAAGCCTATTCAGATTAGTTCGATCATAGTAACACATATTTGGTACAGGTCCAAAGAAGATAGGTTAATAACCGACTGCACGTGCAAATATCATACTGTTGTAAACTAAAAATAAACTTCATCCTAATATGCAGTTGATGTGCAATGATGACCAATATGGTCATCGTCCATGGTTCTTCGTATTATAAGTGTTATACGTATGTACATGCAAGTTCAGGTTGTTTAACTTTTTGATACAGTGTTTAGTTTTGATATCATATTTGAAGCGTATTTGCAATATATAAAATATTCACAAATAGTAATTTTTTTTAGATGTAAATATAATACTTTTTCAACATCTTGTGGAACAGATAGAAACAATTTATGTGCAGGAATAAACTTTAAAGTAACATATTTTTTAGTAATTCTTTGATTCAAAAATAGATATACCAATAATGTATTTACAACGCCTTAAAAACATGTTTACGGGTTCGCAATAAGCTATGAAATAGCTATAATGATAGAAAAATTGTTAGCATAGTAAGTCTTGTTATCAAAACTATAGTTTTTAAACTAAAAAAGCACGCTTTAAAGTATTATTTTAAATCTCGTCATCCCGGCAAGGACGATCGATATTTAATTGCAATAAAAATTTAAAAAATACACCAATATTCGACTTCGAACTGAGAAATCATTTGAGAAATACTCAATATCACGATTGTAAGCTTAATTCAGTTACAATTTTTATGGTGTGTACCATAATCAGAATAAGTACTGTTTACGTTTTATAAAACATAATTTGCTTGTGTAATACAAATATTTATATTCTTCCCATTATATATTCGATTGAGATGAAATTAATATTATACTATTTATTGCACGTAACTTCTTTTGCATCGTTTTTAAGACTCTTCTTACTTACTATTTCCATGTATATCTTCCGTAGTCTTGACAGTAAAACGTAAAATTCTTTTAAATATTTCCCGTTTCAGAAGCTTTTATTCTAAAATTATGGTTTCTATATTAATGATTATCATTATTGACATCATCATTGACACATCATTATTGATTTTATAAAATAATATTTAAGTATATTTCAATTTAAATTAAAACGTATATGCGTCTGCATTTTTACTGATAACAAGAAAAGACGCGTGATTTTTATGTGAAACGTGCTTGATTAATCTTCTGCTTAACATTTGTTTTTTGTTAGATATTATCTTTTACATTTGATAATACCGTAATCAGTTATTAGGGAGAAGATTACGACATCATGACATTAAATTAAGATATAAAAAACGCGTCTTTTAAATTCAAGAGGCTGTGGGTTCAACATTTAAAATATATTGGCTTACGTAAATTAATTATTGTGGAACATTTTCAAAATTTTAATATAATGTAGGTACACACAACGTTTTTTGTTGCGATTTTCAATTGGTGGTTATTGACTGTTTTTTTATTAAGATTATGATAAGTGTAGCGCTAGTATCTTAGTACTTAATTGTTACACAATTGCAAATATTTCTATATAATTGGGTGAGGGTGCGTAGGAGTAGCAAGGCGTTCATACAAACGGTTCCTCTCGGCTTGCCTTAATTTTCAAAGTATCAAAGTACAAGTACGAGATCTAAAAAAAAAGGTTGCTTTTAAATTGTTTAAATTGAGTTTGCAAAGAAAAAAGGCCGTCAGGAAAATATTGGGCATAAAATTACAAAAAAACAAGCACTGACATCTTAAAGATTTAAAAAAAGGTCCACCAAAATTCGATAGTGAAATCACTAAATACCTTTACATCCAATATCGGCTTCCTTAAATATATGTACCGGCTTTCCTAACTAAAATTTTCATCCCTCGTCGCTGGTGCGTAGTAAAGAATGTTCTCTTCAAATTCTACAAGATGCGGTATTGGCAGGTGAATATTTGTCGTATAATATATTTTATATTCAACCTTGACATAAGCGTTATTTGCCATTACATTTTTTTTAATTAACCAACGCGATCGTCATATCGCATAAAAGTGTGAGGTAAATTTTCATGCAATTAATTATTTCATATAGCGATTACTCGTGATCTTTGTAAGAGATAAGTAAAGTATCTTAACCGTTTTCTTTCGTTACACAACTTACACCGCTGCATTGATAATAATTGTGAGTGGGATAATCCTACGCTTCTTTTTTCATGTATTTTTTTTTTAAATCAAAAATATTGAAATTTGACAATTTTTATGCAGTTTTTTAAAATATTTATTATTATTGAGACAATGTCTGTATTAGATGTATTTTCCAAGATTGTTAAAACGTAGAGAACATTGTAAATATATTATTAACTATAGTAATTTTACCTTAAGCAATACTAAAGCTTTTGTTACAACGATATTTCATATGAAACTCCAGAAAAGTAGAGTTATTTTACGTCCAAAAATGTTTAAAGTATTAAACATATCAATCAACGAAATTAGAACAATATGATAAAAAAGTATAATATGGAAATAATAACAACAACATAGGAAGTTGTGTTCTTATCAGACTAGGCAGATGGTGAAGTATGACTAACTAGAGCAAACCACAGAAAATTATACGGTTTTATAGATAAGCATTTATTAAATGTAGACCGGTTGAAAGTTCACGCAAATTGGGGCCAACTTTGTTTTTTTTAACTTTTAGGTCTTTTCCGTATAACAGGGTAGTCAGAGATAACCTAATGTCAAGACATAAATTATACTCGTAGATTTCCAGAGAAAATCGAGACAATGTGTATAAGTGGATGGATCAACGCCGCAACTCAATTAAAGTCGTTATCATTTGCCTTATTTTTTTCTTTGTTTAAATTTATCTTTACTAATAATTTAAAAAATTTTCAGATTATCAGTAGGTATATTTACGAGTATATTTAAATAAACTTCGTACTAAAATGAATTTATAGTAGCCGCATAACCAAATAAATTATTGCTAAGTAGGTATTTTAATGTACGTAATTTCCTTTTACAATTCATCACACCTTTTTCAAGTACGGAATTGCAATGCACGTTGTAAAGAGCTAAAACCTCTCTAGAGCCTCAGTTCAATAACCGTGACCCTGTTTCAAACTCGATCGACCACAATGTTACAGCTCGGCGCTCTTCCTCAATTTAGTATCCATTTGCCGCTGTCACACATTCTAATAGAACTTTGATTTGTACCTTACAAAATAATCTGATCGATTTGTAGTGATGTGCAAACAAATATCATATTCATTTATGTACATATCTTACACTCAAACTGAATAAATCGTTTTGCGAAGGATAGGGCAAGGTAGCGTCTGACATATGCGGACACATCAACGTTTTGTGGCGCCATATATATTACAAAGGCACAAAATGTTGACCTGTATTGTTTTATTCGACTTGGGCAATCCTTTGTATAATTAACATAAGTAATCGTTATAGATAAGCTAGAACATATTGGTTGGAAATGGATGTGTCGCAAAATTCTCTACATTCATAGGATAGTATAATAATTACACTAACAAAGATTATCCAACTTCTTTACAAGTTGTAGATTTATTAAAGTACTATTGGTTCATTTGTTCATTACGGTTATTGGTCTACTAGTAGCTACATTAGTAGTTTTTCTATTACTAAAAATTTTATTTAATTTTATACGATATCTTTTAAGGAATGAATGTAGATAATTTTAACGTATTTGGTAAACAAAAATATGACTCTATAATTTTTCAAATTAGTTTTATCATAGCAAATAATTACACAGAGCAAATATTATAAATATATCGACCTTTAACTGTTTGCTTTATAACTACAATGCTTCCTCAATTTATTCTCACATAATCGAGTAGACATTAGTAAAATGATGACTATTCACCAGGTGATTGTATTATAATATTCATGCAAAGGATGTCATAAGTCTCATATACCTAATATACATATACCGTTGTAGAGTCAACGTAATATTTAAACTTAAGCGATTGAATTTGCATGCTTAAAGTAAATACGTTTCAGTTTTTATCTTAATATATCGCGAAAGAATATTATTTTCTTGTTTATAAGTATAACATGGATATTTAAAAATGATAACCAAACTTGATACCAAAGTGAAACACTTAAAAAATATAAAATTAATGATAATATTTATTATTATATTTCTATTAAAATGCCATTATAATGCCTTAATAAAGGACTTACAAAACTTTATTGTCCACTTGTATACTTTATAGTCCATAAATTCTAAAAGCTTTTGCAATTTATACCTATGCAATATTTCCAACGTAATTACAACTTGATTTGAACATCATAAGTGAAAACGACTAAGTACCAGTTTTAGTTTTATTTTAAAATATTACAAAATCATATTTTTTGTAATCATCAATGTAAAAACCAAAAAAACATACTTGAAAGTATTTTCTCATTTTCCTGGTTATCACGGCGAGGAAAACGAGAAAATCAGGTTCAAGATAACATGTTATGATAATATTATATTGTCGTTGGATGCGAACAAGTGTGCAAATTTTCAAGAAACTGTGTGTCAAGATTACAAGATTTTCTGAAATAGACTGATAGATACAAATAAAACTAACAAAAGCGTGCTAATATTGTGCTTCCTGTATTTTGTGGAAGCTTTAAATTATCCAATCAAAGCTCAAAAAACAAAGCATCAAAGCTCGTCCCTTTCTACGGTGCTCTTCATAATATTCATGCTACTAGTAGAGCTCGTAACAACGCTGGGGAATCACTAATATAAATACAATTATTGTAAAGTGATGAGATACTCGTGATAACTTGTAGAAAGAGACACGTCCCTCAATTTATTCTTTGAACTCAAAATACGTAATAATAATATAAAAAAACGAATAAATTGACAGTTTTACAAACATGCAAAGTACCTGCAAATTGTAGAATTATATTTACTTCTTGTACTTTTTTTTATATTTTTGTATTGGTTTAAGTATGAAAATTAAAAGGACAAAACATGTCATTTCAAATCTACCTATTGTTAGTGTCTAGTGCTAGTTTCTCGTATATGTATTCTTATGTCGAAATATATAGTTTTAATTTGTACTGGCTGAGCGAGGGGACCACTCTATATCTGCTTCAATTAACGATATCCGTTTAGAAATATGTAGTTGAAGCAAAATGTACTTAATAATTCATGCTTCACTAATCTGGACACCTTGATTACTGTAACTGATAGCCGTTAATTCATATTTCAAAAGAAAAGTCTTCAATATCGAAAACTTTTTGCCTTCGTACTTCAAAATGATAGCGTGTAAACAATTGCGTATTTATTATTCTTAATTGCGATAGCAATTTTTAGGCCACTTTATCTCAAATTTATTTCTATATAAATTCTAAAACTGTAAAGAGCTATTCCATGAATAGATTTCGTGTGATACAATTATTTTATTCAATCAATTTATTGATTAATATTGTATTATTTCGTAGTTTAATGTATTTTTTATATTTTAATTAGTAGGTATTGAGTATTGACTAATAGATGTGTATTGATTATTGTGAATCACGATAATGACGTGGTTTTATACGAATAAAACAATAACAGCGTTTTATGAACAATTATTAGGTATATATAAACTACTAAAAGGAAAACTAAATAATCGCAAATTATTTTAAAAATCTTATACACATAGAAGTACTTTCTCGTTATCCTGATCGTCCTGGCCAGGACATCGGGGTCAAACTATGAAAGATTGTATTGTCTTCGAACTCGGGCATGTGTGCAAATTTTCAAGCAAATCGGACGTTAAAAGGGGTTCTAATAGAGTTGCAAGATTTTCTACATTGGTTTATATATGCAAAGCTTATAAAAGCGAGTGATACAGGCGACAATGATATGCAAATAAATTTCTGTATACATCTTAATATTAAGCTGGTACAGTTCATTTAATTAGTCATTTAGGTACCTACTTTTGTTTACTCAATGATTAAAATAGTTAAATATTCAATAACGGGCATTGTGTATCGAGTCTGACTCATTTCTTAATTTTACTTTAAGGTATTGTTTAGTTTTTTATGGAGATTTTATGTATTAATCGTAACTTTAGGGAGACGTTGTTGATTGATCCCACTTTCCTAAAAAAATGTTTATACGCAAGGATAAAGAATATATGTTTTTAGATACGATGAACGTTAAATTGAAATAAGATTAATCGACGATATATGTAATTTATTTTTTTACACAGATTTTATAAAGACAAATTAATAGTTCATCATTATTATCGTCTTGAATAAAGTACTTTGTTTAATTTGTATATATTTCCTTAAACTTGTTATCTAATTAGTAAGAAGTTCTTTCTTATTATTTAATTACATATTTGTTAAATTTTGCCAAAAACCGTAAAGGTGCTTAAAACCTATATTACGATGTGGGCTATACATTTACGTCCGGGTAACGATGATTTGAAGGTTGCAAAAGATTTATAGGCATAGGACCGAATACTTATGATGTCTTAAAGCTTTCTTTATACATTTAGTAATTTTTCTGATAACGTAATTTCCAATATATTTTATAAATTTATTTTTAAATAACAATAGGTAGATTGGAAATAACATATTTTGTCCTTTTAATTTTCATACTTATTTATTATACTTAACAAAATTATTCTTGTTATTTTTTAAAATGAGATTATTTGAGTAATTAATGTACTTACTTTCAGGTGTAACTTCCCGGAAAATAACTTTAGTTTGAGCTTGGGCCGGCATCTTGAAATTTGCACTACTTTCAATATTTTAAAGTATTTATTTAATAATCTTATCGTAAATATTTTTTTTTATTTCCACTAACAGTTACATTAAGGAATGATATAACTTTATCACAATCACGTCTAACGTAAAGAAAGAATCAAAACGGAACGTGCTCTATTGCTTAGAGTTGGTTCGTGACTGGCAGGACTGATCGACTGGCGAACGGCTTTGGTGCCGCGTGCTTTGCTTAGATGCGACAATATATTCCTATATTTCATTTATAAGCTCATACTAATGACGTTTTTGCGTCATAGAAGAAAGTGCATCTACATTTGTATTATTTTGTAATAGGAAAGATGACGAGATATGATCTCCCTTTGCTTTTTATTCGATTATTGTGAAATTGCATTATTTAAATTACAAGATATAAATAATATTCAATATTAAAAATTAGTAATTCGGAGTAGTGCCTGTTACGGTAGTTAAATTGCAGTTCATGAAACAGGTTAAATAAGTACAAAAAGTCGTAGGTTCGAATTATGCATAACAATCCAATAGATAATTGCTTAAAGTTGTATCATAGCATATTTCTTAATACTGGTAAATTTTTGTGTTGTGATAACTATACATATATATGGTATATGTAGGTTTCTATTATTTTTGTAACCACAAAACAATGGTAGTAAACAATGCATGCAGTCTTTACACGTGAATTATATTTCAAACTTATTTAAATTCTATTAATTTTACAAACGTGCGACTGTAAACGCGACAGGTTGTGGGTTCGATTCCCTCTTCAGGAAATGTAAATTTTCATTTCATTTTTTCTCCCTGTGAGGAGTGTGAGACGGGATTAGAACACAATTCCCCTTCGCCGCTGAGTAGCGTCCCTTAAGAGGCGGGTATCCCAGTAGTTAAGTGGTAGAAGGTTCGTTCTCCGTCTGGGTCGTGACCACTATCATGTCAAAGACCAACCGCAAAATATCTAATAATGTTCCGGTTCGATGGCATGTAGGCCAGGTTTTTCCCCATTGCCAATCAACCTTTCCCCAAAATGTGGTGGTTCCGATAGCGGACTACTACACTGTTCCCCCATTCCATCTGTATCCTCTAGGTCGGCAACGCATCTACAACATCTCTGGTGTTCCATGGGCGAAGGTGGTCCTTCTGCTCGTTTCCCATCCGTTATCCATAAAAAAAAGCTAAAATGAAAATATTATAAATGGGAAAATTGTGTGAGGATGGAAGGATATTTGTTACTCTTTTAAGCAAAAATTACAAAAAGGATCCAGTTGAAACTTTACAATAATATAGCTTATAAATAAGGAAACCACATAGGCCATAGTTCATAAAAATGTATTGTAATTTGGCCATAATATAATGTTAAGTATCTAGTCATGATAAATTTTATAAGCGTTGATAAAATTTCTAGTACGTTTTATAGGATTAAACTAGAGTTATCTATATTTCGCTCATTTAAACACATTGGGATCCTGGAGCCCAATATAGCACTGTATAAGTATGTCGTGAAAAAAATCATAATATTATGGGTATATCAGCTTCACGCCGTTTCTAGAAAGAACTTAATAGAATTTTTAGGGAGAACCTAGTGTCACGATATTTAATTCTGCGCTTTAAGCCCTAACAAGAGACATTCTACGTTGAGTAGTGGAATTGGGGGTGGTATAGAGAGGTTTAATTACAATAATTTTAATGGCCCCAAGTGGGAATCGAACCCAAATCTATAGTATTTAGAGTCAAACGCTGTTTCACTGCGCCACGTCTACCTTGTAATCAATATTTCATTAATCATTATATATTTATATGGTTCGAATATTTAGAATCTGACCTCGCACTCCAATAATAATTCGCTACACATTTATAGAAACCTGATTACATAACACTGGTATGAAAGAATTAAGTTTTTGCTTATTTTCCAGGAAAATTAGTGATCAATTTATTTTTTGCTCCAATTCTTAGTATTTATATCTCTTGCGGTTCCTTATTAATTGATCTTTTTTATCTATAAACATTATAATATACTCGATATAATTTTGTGATTTATAAACTTATTTATATTTTATGGTTCCTTCTTTCCTTATTGGCCTATTTATCTGCTTACTACCGCTTCAGCATGGTTTAAGGTTATGTCATAAAAAAAATATTAAAATTTTACGATAACTTTTTTGGAATTTTGTTAATATTTTTTATTATTATTCTGTCCAAAATCGAAAGGTCATCGCGGCGTAGTTACACAGCTTCTGACTGTAAATGCGATTGATTGAGGGTTTGATTCCCATTCAAGGGAATGACTATATTTAAATTATTTTCATTAAAGAAAAAGTGCGGCGTTGAATTCCGTCACAAGCGATGTGTCGAATTCAGGTGGAAAACGGCGAACGGAGTGTCTTCTAAGTTAACTAGAACTACGTTCACTCTGACTATGCTGCTATGCGGGATAAAGCGTGAAGAGAGCTCATATTTTAAATCGTACATATTTCATATCACTTAATACTTCTGTACTTAGCAGTGGCAAGGTGTCCATACAACAAGGTTCCCACCGGGTTGCCTAACTTCTTAAAGTACAACTAAAACAAAAAAAAGGTTGCCAGGAAAATGTGGAGCTCGAATTGTAATAGTGCTTGCAAAAAAAACAAAGTCGAGCAAGGTGTGAGAGAAAGAAAAAGAAATTACTAAATACCTTCACATCCTATACCGACTTCCCTAACTAAAATTTTACCCCTTGCCACTGGTACTTACCAAATGACTTTAATATTTAAATATATTTATTTCTCTATATTATGTATCGCTTTTCTTTTCAGGGTAAATTTCAATGCTGTGCCCTAATCTCGATTATTTAAGTATAATTTTTCCGTGCTATAAAATAAAATTAAATACAAAGTAGTTAATTAATTCTTAACGTAATCATAAACATGCGCTGTCTGACCTTTTAAGGGAATAAATTATTAAAATTTCTTTATGGACTTTCATTTGTATGCTATCGATCTACATACACATAATTTCTCCATAGTTTATGATACGTTCTACAAAGCGACATCTAGCGTTACATAGCTGAACTACGATGAGTGATGATGATTACAGTTACGCTAATTTTAACTTTATTACACAAACAAAGCTTTACTTAAATCATGATAGATGGCGTTGGCTTTTAAAATGTCAACCGATAAAACGTAGTGATTAATAAAGGTGTCCCAATATTAACGCAAGATTTGACTTTGCCGCCATTTGCTATTATATTCATTATTCATTCGCTATTAAAAGACTAAAATGGCATTTTCTATTTAATTCAAATCTTGCGTTAATTTTGGGACACCTATATAATTAACAAAAAGGTTTAGCAGGATAAGCGATAAGCATACAACAACTGCACTGGCGTGTAATGAATTGATTTTACCATTTTTATATTGCTTCTCATCTGAAGTAGGAAGAGAGTTATGGGGGTTATAACCCTAAACAAAAAAGTTGATATTTTAGATTTCTTTTGAAGATATCGTAAAAAAAATTTAACTGAACATTATTATTCATAAGCTAACTATAATATATTTTTTCAGAATTTTTGCAATATGACAAATTTTTTTGGTGGTGATTTTTTAGTACTGATGAAAAGATTTTTAACTTAACCTATTTATCAACACATACGGAAAAATATGTAATTTTCCTACCTTGACCTTCTTTTTTATAATTTTTTTTAAAGAACAAAACGTTATAATGATGATAATTCTTACATTATAGGAAACGAGTTGTAGACAGTCACTTCATTTGCGTGAACCATAACGTACGCATTAAATGTCAAATCTCGTTTTTTCCTGTTAAATGGTGCTCCTCTACACTCCCATAAAGATCAACCCACAAAGAGTTATCCATATTCCAGCTTTCTACGGCCTGTATTTTAGACATTGCGTTGTTAGTAACTGGTAGTATTGTAAAATTTGTTAAAAGATTTGGTTTTGTGATCACCTGTTACAAATAAAACAATAATGCGCGTTGTGGGTTCAATTCGTACTATTTTTATTTCTAAGAGCAGTTTTTGTTTGTTGAAACTTGATTGTTTTTGTTTACCCTTCTATGCGGAAAAAAACGTGAAGCACAAAAACAAACTGTAACTCGTGATTATTATTCTCGCTTATGAGTTATGACTAATGTTATGCCATTGATAATTTAATAGAGCAACATATTGTAGGTACCTACTGTAACGCACATTAAACTATGCTTATCATTACATATATTTTTTATTTAAATTATTATACGTAACTTCAAATGATACACAAAGTTTGGTTAAAGATATAAAGATAGATTGCTCTTTTTACCGCTGTTTTACTGTAGCTGTTTTAACACTTTGTGCACCTTTGTAGATCCTTTTGTACGCCACAAAAGAAGCTAAGGTAAAAGTTTAGTTTTACCTAGTATTTACAGATAACGACCATCGGGTCGTGTTTCTTCTCAATTTGGATAAATTTATCCATAAAAATTGAGTGTAGAGAGAAGATCAAGGTGTCTGTATGTTATAGCTAGACACGCAGGAGAAGTGTAGCTACAATAAACAAATACAATAAAAGTTTTTTAATATTGTTTGTGATTGTGAAAAAGAATGGTGATTACCGAAATTATTTTAATTAATTCTCAATTACTGGCTTTTTATGTGCGTAAGGAATTTCGGCTTAAAGAGAAAATATTATGGAAATGACCAATTAAAATTTATAAAATAATCAATAACGTTTTTTACAATTATAATGTCTAAACAATTAGTTGATTGAAATTGAGTAAAATTAAGCGCCTGTCGTGGCGCAGAGGCGCAAGTGTGCGACTGTAAACGCGACAGAAATGGAATTTTTCATTTCCTGGTTCTGGTAACAAGGCAAAGCGCGGCGTTGAGTTCCGCCACTCAGCACGCAATGCCTCCATTCGGCGGAAAAAGGGGAACGGAGTGTCTTAACACTAGGTTCCCTCTACCTACCCTGCTGCGGGATACAGCGTGAAGCTAAGTAAATAAGTAAGTAAGTGAGTAAAATTATTCATGTAATTATGTATGTATTCCTTTATATACTGATTGTCATATTTCCTAATACATGTTCGTGCAACTTTTTTCTAGCTTCACGGTGTATCCCGTCCATAGCAGGCGGAGGGAACCAGAGAACCTTAGTGTTAAGACACTCCGTTCTCTTTTAACATTTCCGTTCCCCACCTTCCAGATGAATGCCGAATCGAGGCATTGCGTGCTGAGTGGCGGAACTCAACGCCGCGCTTTGCCTTACCAGAGCGAAGAAATTAAAATAATTAAAATAATTATTTGTATAATAAAAGTTGTAAATACCATACGTAGCTGAAGTTTGGACTTGGTTAGATTTCACCTATAAGGTAAATTATAATAATAACAATGGAACATAAAAATATATATATTTTTTTCATTATATTTTATACATAGGTGATTAAATTATATTCTTTTGTTATATGCAACTTTTGTATTGTAGTATCATATTTTCCTCAGCTATATTTTCTACTAAAATCTAGCCAAAACATATCTTTGCTTGAATTTAGTTATTGTATAATAAATAAAAGATTTCAGGATTTTCAATTTATATTTTAATTCTTTTGTCAGCGAAGTCAAGAATCACGCATTTTATACAATAATATTGTATTTTAGTAACTTAAACTAATATGGAATACTTATTTTAAATCCATCTAGAAATTATAAACTTTTGAGGAAACAAAAAATGTGTTTTGTGATTTTTTAATTTGGATACACAAACACTATTATCAAACTGGTTTTCAAATCTCAAAGTTCAAGTCTAACAAGAAGCAGGTTTTCAAGCATATTTCTTCTTCACGCTTTTTCGCGCATAGGAGAATAGTCGGTAGAAAGTCACTTTGTTTTCCACTTTTTCACCGAACTTGGGACGTTGCGTGTCGAGAGGCACAACTCAACGCCACGCTTTGTCTTACGAACGGAGAAATAAATATAATTTAAATAAAATCATTCCTCCGTGTGGTAATCGAACTCGCGACCACTAGCATTTACTGTCAGATTGTGTCCAAATGTGCTACGGCGGCGACTAACTCGAACGCAATGAATAGTTTCAATGGGATTTTAATTTATAATACAAAAACGAAATTTCATTTCCATAAGTAAAATAGATTTCGAGTTATGAATGCACAGGTCTTCATTGATATTTTTACAATCGAGAAAAAAGTTAATAAAATAAATGCAAATATATTTAACAATATTTATTTAAAGTTCAATTTCGTTTTCATATTATCAAGAATAACAGGTTCTTCAGTTGAATGGATTGTAAATATATTTTTTTCCGTCACACAAACCCACAACTATCGCACTCGGTCTGCCATACACCGATTGTGCATCAATGGCATTAGGAGGATATTCTATATATTAATACGCAAAAACTTTGGATCCCTTTTTACGAAAATTCCGGTGACGAAGGAGCATGAAACTTGGCATACTTATAGTTTATATAGCGAAGGAGTGCAGAATGATCATATCTTTTTAAAATAATGCATAAAAAATATATTAAATTAATAAAATAAATGTTACACACCCTACCATAGTTTTTACCATAGTTTGACATTCATGTTTATATAAAGTGATATATACATTGCTAGGCAACGCGCTATTAGCGCGTCAACAGGGACACTAGTCATAATTATAATATAAGAGCAAATTAATTTAAGACTACGTATAAGTGTGATTTGTTTACATCGATTTATATGTCATCGAATAATAGTTTGTTATGAAAAGACAAAGAGCTAAATAATATTCATGAGTCATGATTGTGTATTGTGGACTACATGTATATACAAGTATTGATGTAGGTTCTAAAGTATAGTGTACGAGTCAGCTTGAATACTTATTATGGAAACAGATATTGGCGTCGCACTGCGCGCGAGTGCTTTGGACGGAGTAGACGTTCTATTTAACAAAGCTTCATAGATCTTGTAAGTCCTTTTTTCATTATTTTTTAGCGAGTTAAATAATGTTTAAAAATAATTATTATAATTAACCATACATTATTAAAAGTGAATACATTTCATATTTAAGGATTCATTTATATTTTCACGAACTCCGAATATCATGGGAGCTTAGTAATTTCTAAAATAAAATGAATACTAAAAGCTATTTGGCTTCAAATAATATCTACTTTAAATATAAATATTATACTGGTCTGTTAAGAAAACACAAAAACTGTTGCTTTTTAATTGTAGAAATGTCCTGAAAACCTAAACCCTGGTTACACAGATCTTAGTTGATGATATATATAAAAATATTATTTAAGTCCAACGTCATAAAATTATAAGTAAACATTGCTATAAAAATCGATGAGACCGTCTGACGAATTATTTTCGGATATTATAAATATACATTTTTAATTTCAGCTTACATATAGTTGAATTCCTTCTTGACCGTAATGTTACGAAAAGGAATTAATAATTCATTCTTTTGATTATAAGCCATTATTTTTTAAATTACCGAATATAATTGACTCACTGGCATTACAAGTAATATAAAGCCCTCCCCATCGAGTTTAAGTTCGAACTTCGAATAAAGCCGACGCTCTCGTGACCTTGACTCCGGTTATGCACGTGTGTATAAGAAAAGTATAGGTCTATAGAATGCGTCGGCGCAAAAATCCAACAGGATTCACGATTTCAAACATATTTTAAGGATACGTTTGGGTATAGCTTAAAGCTGGTAAATTATAATAAACCATATTTATTACTATTGTTATTTTATATATCGGATTTTTAAAAGTTTGACTAAATGACATAAGAAGCTTTTAATTATATAGAATACATAGGCTATAGGCGGATAGCCTCTATGTTTTACATGACTTTGTTTGTATCTGTATACGTATAACATATTTAAGTTTATGTTAGTATTTTTTGTTATTTAAACTTTATAGTGGTCATTATCATCAATTTATATTATCATCAATTTTGTTTCGTATGTGAAGTTGTCTTGAAATTTTCCGACGATAAAAAACATTATTATATTTATCACTCATCTGGATTTATTTATTTATTTTAATTTTTTGTGTGCATCACAATGAACGGTAAATAAAATAACACATAATATTTGTTTTTCACTTATACAAGTGACAACGTATTCCTAATGAGAACTTATATTTTAATACTAACATAATAATTAATGTGAAACCATTTCAGTTTTTATACGATAGTCTCATAACTCATTTACGATTTAAAGAAAACAATACGCATTCTGCAACAAGATATCAGTGTATAATATACAATAGTGGACTCACTACCTGAAAACTGATCCAGGTCTAAGCTGCTATAGGTGTTAAGATATAGAACGAAACAAGTAAACAGAAACGTCGATTGCGTGTGTGCGTTTGGCAGTCAACGCACATTACCTTGACCACCGATATATTTGAAGTCAGCTGCACGTGCTTTGACCGCGGTAGGCCTTTTATAGTAATATACTTTACAAAGTATTGAGGTATATGATTATTTACAATTTAAGTAAGTCGGCATGACTTAATTTTCTAAGTCATGCATTGCATGCATTCCATATACGTTTTGGATCAAGGATAAATTTGATGGAATGGAAATTTTATGTCCTTTGAGACTGTTTGAATGAAACATAGCGATATGAAACATACCTGGTAATAGAAGAAAAATGGTGAAAATATAACTCGTTTATTTTCTTGTTCAATAAATTTTACTAATAAAATTTAAAAAAAAATAGTTATTATGTGAAATTAAATTTTTCATTTTTAGACGATATAATAATTGCACCTAAAAATATATTTTTTAATATGACATCATATTAAAAATATAATTTTTAGGTGTAATTATTGTATATTAGCTTCACATATATATCATATGTTGTTGCTTCACACTGCGAGGAACATAGATTAGGTTACTTTGTTAGAGACATTGGATGCCAGAGCCCATAATCGCGTTTTGTCTAACCAGATTGATTTAAAATATACATATTAATTTTTGGTATTAATAATCCCCTTAAGTGATATTTGAAACCACAACTGTTGTGTTTAGTCAGGCGCATGGCAACTTGCGCCACAGTGACATAAAGTTATGCGATACGTTAAGGTTAAATGTATTAATCGATTCTGATATGCTATAAAGTTGCTTAATCACGCATGAATGATGGAAAATTATAACCTACATTCTATTTCTTATATTTTTTTCTCAGAATATAATAAAACACCTACCTATAATGGAAATACATAAAATAATTGCGATATAATATGATGTTCATTAAAATATTTAAGATAGATATTATGAAAAACGTAACAAACTTTAATTTTACAATTAATTATGACGAATTGGGAAAATAAAAATAATATAGTATTTAATGTTTGTACGCTGATATAATAATTATAATTAATAAAAACTTTAGAACTCAAAATGCAAACATAACATTATTACAAGATACTGATTTAATTATTTAGAAAAATGATTAATATAAAAATAATAAACTAACACTTCATAATGAGTTAACTATGACAAAATTAAAAAATATATAAATATAAGACTTTGAAGGTCATATACAAACAGCACCTACTTATTTGACTAATGTGTACTCGTACGTACGTAGTTGGTTAAAATTAACAAGAAATATGAAAGAAGCAAACAAAACATGAAGGTTAATATAGTTTCTAATTTAGGAAATAATAAAGAATATAATTATAGTAATAAAGAAGTAATTAACATATCTTCATGTGGGAATGTTAATATTTTTCAAAAAAAGGCTTTGTTTAAATTACAGTGTATAATCTCGACTTTAAGATTATTGTTTGAAACGAAACAATGATAAGCGACGGACCTTATATTTTATTTAAATATATAAACTATATCTTATTTAAATATTGATTAAATTATATATGAACATCTAGTAAATAACCTTAAGGAATTTAACAAAAATGTGAATTAACTCAGCAGTAACTCAATAATTTCGATCAACATAAATAAAATAACATTTGTAAAATATATAACTAATAAAACTTTAACACTAACTACTTAAAACTTTCAATAAACTTAATCATTCTGTCGCCCGTACCAAATCGCGGGGGCAGTCTGATAGTAGATTGAAGAAGTGGGGGAAAAAAAAATTATATATGCAAATAATTAACATTTTTTCGATGTGGTAAATAAGAGTCTTATGTTAATCCTAAAGTATTTTCCTTCAATTACTTATTTTATTGCTTTGTATATGGCATAAGTCAATTCATTATTATATAAGACTGACACATACATCGTAACACGCGTAAGGATGATCTAGAATCACGTTGTAATTTGCGAATCAACTTCAAAAGTATTCCAAGAATATCCTTCAATAATAAAATTTAATTAGCGGTGGCCGCAATACACCAACCAGGTTTTTATAATAAAAGGCATTTTAAGAGGTTTGAGTTTTATTGCATTTTTATCGCAGCTGATATATATTTTTTAACGTATTGATGTTATGTGTTTAAGAATATGTTTGCAAACAAGACGTAAATGACTCAATTGTACAATAACTGGTATCTCTGAAGATTTGATACTTTTTTAGTAACTTTTATCTCTTAATTTTCTCATTTACTTTGCATTAGTAACATATTTAATTTTAATTACAGAGCATTTACTTTTTATTTATGTTAAAAGGCAAACGCAACTTAAGAATATTACTAAAAAAAATAATCTCGCTTTTAGTTTTGGATTCGTGCAGTCATATTATTTTAATGGAAATTTAAAACATTATTTTGTTTATCGACGAAAATGTTACAGAGTCAAGTGGAGTGCGGGTATTCTGATAAATAAATCTAACATGTAAAACCAATCGCTCCTTATATGTAAATTTCTCTAACTAGGACCGAAAACATATCTCATAGAAATCGAATATAATTGGCTAGCATAAATAAATTTTAATTAAATGTATATTATTTCAAAATATTAGCTTTTTTAAAGTAATGAAATTCGAAAAGATATGTGCTCACTTAATACATAAATAATTCGATTTGTCATATCCTTATGGTCCCATTAACGACAATCGGCAATTTAAACATATTCAGCGATTGCTTCACTATCGCTATTGTTTAATAATTCTAAAAAGTATCATGATAACTTCCAGGTTTGTCCGTTGAAGCAAAGATACGATTCACATTACCCTGACTTAGCATAACATATTAATGTTTTATCATATTATACTCGTAGACTCTCTGTCGTGTATAACGTTTGCTACGTACATATATGTCAACTTCATATAAAAGTAAAACAAGTGGTAGTGTAATATTTATTTTATTACAATTTAATGTATTTCTAATGAATGATTTAAAAAAAAATGTTTTCTACCGTTTTTGTGCTCATAAAGTTTAATTGTGCCAAATTACATTCTACTGTCCGTATATAATAATTTTAAAATACAACGTTGTGTAGACAAAGTATTTACCATTTAGCAATGAATTATATGTAATACGAAGTCTATCGTATTTTGTTTATTTACATATGATTTTTTTTATTTTTTGTTATTATCATATTTAAATATTTTTTTTATATGTATCAATTACTTTCTGTCATCTGACATTTTACTAGGAGACTATAAAAGCTACATATACATGATGTTTACATGTATTTACATACGATTATTTCATTACTATTTTTAAGTTCATTGTGTTTCATAATGCATGAGAGGAAACTATTATATTAAATTTATACATTTAACCTTGTATAAAAAAGCAGGTGCAGTTTTTTATTATGAAGTACAAGTGGAACACTTTATTGTGTTTTTACAGAGAGGAATGTTTATACATTCCTATCTGACTTTATAGTCAGATCATCTTTGTTTTATAGTAACCGTCGTACCTGCGAAACATAATAACTCCTTAATGTACCAATCTCCGTTAATATTATTACGATTTATTTCATTTAATAAGCGTCTAGGTAAATTGCATGTGTTATTATAAGAAGTAGCGCAATTGATCGTAAACGCGAGGATTTTTTTTTATTTCTCCACTCTCGTGAGTGACATGACGTTGAATTCGGGAGAAAAGGGGAAAACAGAGTGTCTTGACAGTAGTTTTACTTCATCTGCCTTACTAAGCGGGTAAAAATGTGAAGCAGCATTAAATATACAAAAATCAAAATGTGCATAGTTTATATTATACTGAATGTGATTCGTCACGCCTTTTTGTTCTAAGTCACCTCAACCCAAGAACTTATTGTTAAATTAAATTTACGATTTATTCATAAATCAAATTTTTGAATACAAAAAGTCATTAAAACAACATGTTTGTAAGTTATTCATTTACGACAGTATTCAATGCAGTAATTAAAATAAAACGAAAATGGCTACTACGTGAAATAAAACATTATGTGAAATTGTGTGTCCCCATTCTGGTCCCGTTTGTTCCTTTGTCACAGTTGCTGAACAAAAGCTCTTTTTCATGCTCGTGCATTGTTCCTTGCGAAAAATGAACACGCCCTGCTTAGAATGCTCTAAATATCAAATGCATATGCTATCCTTTGATACATATACCTAAACGTGTCAATTTTCAAACTAAAAAAAATGAGAATTTTGTATATTCCGTTTTGTTTACATTTCTTCGTCTATCCATCTATATTTTTTCAACATAAAGAGGCATAAAATTATAAAACTTAAAACTTAATGTTCATTAGTAAATATTTTTCAAACTTCAATTATGACTGCTTTAGCTAAAAGTATCTTAAAATAACCCTTATATTTATATTATTTATTAAGGTTACAGTTTAAAGTTTATCAGATCTGATTCGAGCATATGAAAAGTTCAAGGTTTCCGTGCCATACTCGGACAGGTCACCAATGCAATTATCCCTCCAATTTTGTATGAAGTAAAGCTAATAACTCAGCAATATATAAACTTTAAGTAATTAAGTTGTAGTTCCTGCTTTTATGTTAAAAGAACTCTTAAATGAAAGAAATTTCTACTTGATTTTATTTTTCTTATAAAGTGGGTAACTTTAATCTTGTAAATTTTGTAAGAAATATCGTAATAAAAACTTAATATGGAAAGCATGGGTTCGTGTAAAATAGATAGCTCGTGACTGGTCTGCACTATCGACTTGCGCAAGCCGGTGGTAAGTGGTGTCCTAACTCTTCCACTTTCTCTAGGCCCTTAGTCATCCGCCCTATCGATAAATGGCATCGATTATATGGTACATGTACTTTATACAATATAACACAATTATTTTCACAAGCGTGAAGAAATCAATTGATAAAATACATTTTTTTATTGTTTATGTCATGTACAGAATATTTTGTTGTATTTTACGTGCTTCACAGCTATTTTCAAATCTTTATTAGGTACACTATAAAATAATAAGTAGATAATAAAGAACTGTTTATATGAGAGGAATTAGAAGTGAAAACCATTCTCACTAGCGCGACGATAATAAAGTTTACGTTTCCTTATTTACTGGTTAAAACAAATAATTCTTAAGTAATAGAAAGTAACTGAGTGTTATACAATCAATGAGCTTAAGGACTTTTCTCATTTACCTAGTTCTGTTACGTCAGCTTCATGAATCCATGTGTAGTTTTGTTGATAGTAAATATAAAAATTATAGAATGTGTGTCAACGCCCTTTTTATTGTCTTCAAATTAAAATACAATCATATTTTTTGTTTTTTTTTTGTACAAAGTGTATTATAAAAAAAAATAATTATTCATATGTAAATAACATCTAATATCAAATGTACAATCAATGTATCTCATATATTACCAAAAGATTTTTATTTTTTTGTACATGGTGGTGGAATTTTTAAAAATATTTCAAGACGTTTTTTATTACATTTCAAGGTGAGGAGAACCTTGAAGTCCTGATAGAGCATCAAATTAATTCATATAATATATCAAAATGTATTATGAATCCCATATAGTAGTAATGCTAATACAGAAAAAGTATACCTTTATATTACCATAAAGTGACCATGAGAGAATGTTTTTTTTACAATGTTACGAAATATTTAAATGATCTAATAGCATTATGATCCTAAGCAATTATTGTGGCATTGACTTGTGAAATAAAATATATACCTACGTAAATTTGATTTAAAACCATATAATTTATGATACTTTGTGCGTGAAAAAATCGATATGACCTCACATAACCTTTAACACAAATCTAAGTTAACGACTCTTACGTTCGTTAGCCTTGTGAGTTGTTGCAACCATGTATTCTCCTTGTGGCTATTAATTAGTTATTCAAATGCTCTTTTTAAAATTATTTGTTTCACATAATATCGTACTTCTTATTTTCTCTTTCCTTATATTTTATATCTCGTTTATACTTAATTTTAGATAACCACATGCGTGCCTATATATTTATTGCTTACTTCTTTCTTTCTTCTGGTAGAACTGAAAATACTGACTTTTTTATGTCAATTGACGATTTGAAAGTTATTGTAATAGCCTATTTGAATAGAAGTTTAAGAAGAACATTATTATTAAAAATTAATTAAAATTGGTCAACATTTTTTTCAAAAACAATTTTAACATAATATCGCAAGAAATAAGTAATTGGCTTTATTTTACATGTATCCAGAACATGTGTATACATATAAACTATAGTTATTTAATCCTCAGACGACAATGCCTACTCCGGACTACAATGTTGACCTGGATCTTGGTGAGCCGCCACCGGAGTTACAAGAATATGCCCGTGTCCAGTGCGGGGAGGATCCTAACAAGCGTCTTCAGGCGATATACGAGTTAAGAGATATGATATATGGTAAGTTGCACGATTTCACGTATGTCTCGAAATACGTAAAACTGTTATAAAAAAAATTATGTTGTTTTTCAATATTTTTTATTTTAGGTAATCATTTCTGTTATCAGGTAGTCGAACCTTGAATCATGATAATTAGTTAATATTTTTAAAAATATTATTAAATATAATACCTACTTCATTTACTTGCTGGAGGTCGTGGGTTTGATTCTGACCTAGGATAAAATATTTGTAGAATAAGTAGCAATACCTAGATATAGCTTGTTAATTATTCATATAATTTGCATATTATGTCAGTGTCAGACTTGTTAAGTCTTTCTAAGCTTCTTTCACTAACTATACCTGGATCATTAAATATAAAAAGCTTGCAATGCTATGTTGACCTAATTTCCTTTGCGGGCGGATTTTCTTGAAAATGAATGACATGATTTTAATTGTATCGGCCTAATTTCGACTCGTGTAGCTGCGAGTTAGTTGATGACAATTTATTAATATTCTGTAATTTGAAAGTTGCTGCATCCGGAAACAATGTACCATATGTTAAATAAACATCACAAAAGCTAAATTTTATAACATAATGTAATGACTATGTAATATAACATTTTTAAAACTTTTATAAATTTACCGGAAGAGATACTAAGGTAAATACTGTTAGCAAGTATGTGCTAAGATGATATGAACACTACGGCTCGTACTTGAATGGATGTAAATATTTTATGGAAGGAAATATTTTTTATTGAAGTAATTTATTACTTTTAAATTTAAGGGTAAAAAATCACATGTTTCATTTATTATAGCAATAGTTCTTATAGCTGTTAACAACATCTATTGATCAATACAATATAATTAAAATTTTAACAAAAGAAGAAAACTGAATTCAAATAAAATGCACTAAACCCTAACATTATAACTATTTCTATTTAATTTAATTATGGTGTAATTAAATTTATATGTGATCACATCAGAAACAATAGCTATCGTACAAAATGAATCATCAAAATTGGTTCCCCCAGTAAAAAGTTATGCCGTGATAGACATAAAAAAACAGTCGTATTGGGAACCTCCAATTTTGAAGTCGGTTAAAAGCTTGGCAACGATATTTTGGACTCACTTCTTATTTTCGTCGTCGTGCTTAAAAATTTACAGACGTATCCAGATCCAACAATCTAATATTTATCTAGGATAGCGAGAAAATATTTTAAAAATATATTCGCTTTAGCTCCTCTTTTAAAATAATTTCGATTATTAAATAATTTTATTTACTTTTTTGACTAATTAAATAGATAATTCTTAATAAATTTATTAAGTTACGCAATTTGGTATTTAATATATATTCTGCAATTTAGTACACAGTACCAAGGCCAGCTGGTTTATTAAAAAACCTAAGTTACTATTTAGGCTAGGCCCAAACTTGTAAATCAAGTTGATAAGACATTTACAACGCATTAGAAATGCAAATAGGTGGGAAGACGCATGATTTCAATTGTCTTGCTATTGGTGTCAAGGTACAAGATTTCGTGTAACAAATGTAGTTGAACGATATGTCTGAGGGCTTTAGAAGGTAACGATAGTATTAGATCAGCTCCACTCTCTTTGTAATAGTGCGTCAAATGACATCCACGATTACCTTTCTTATTAACAAACACTCAGTATCTACTGTATATATTCAAATTAAAATTATATTTTTTATATATTTTTCGCTAAAAACGTCGACCTCACTAAATTAGTAGGTTTTTACTATTAGTGTTACTAGTATCACTCAGCACGCAAAGCCTCAATTCGGCGGAAAGTGGGGAACGGAGTGTCTTAACACTAGGTTTCCTCTGCCTACCCTGCTATATGCGGGATACAGCGTGAAGCTATGTATGTATGTATGTATGTATGTACATCTCAATGGATTGGAGTGAGGACTTTGAAATGCAATTGAAAGATTTAACACATAGGGTACAAAAAAAACTAATGTAGCAATCTAAATAAATGTTTGCTTTATACTATACAACGGGAAGATAATTATTTAGAATTAAAATAATTTTTAACTTTATTAACTTTTATAAGGCATCTACAAGTACAACGTGTTTCGTTAACATTTAATTATAATTAGTAAATAGTAAGGTCATGAGAATATAAAAATTGTTATTTCGTATGCATAGATTATGTTCTAAGTAATCTCTACGCTGCCAGCATAAAAAATGGAGGAAACAAATTCTGACGCCACGATTTGCTAAAACGAGTTTGTTTTTTTTTTATATAATAGTCTTAAACTAATTTTGTAATTATTTACGAGCTATAAATATATCAATTATATTCTAATGAAATATCAAACAGACACTAAAGCTTTATATTATGATTTATTATTTAATGCCCGAGCACTTTTATGTTCTTTATTCAAATATGCATTTTATTACTGAATATCAAATACTATAAAAGAATAGCTTGCAGCTTATGTTGTCATTGTGTTGTCATCATGCAGTTGATCTAGTTAGTTACCCTAAAAACCTCGGAGCACCCTGAAACCGATAGTGGCCTGCAATAGGTAGGCCTTTCATCGAGGCGTCGTAGAGTGGCATGCGCGAGCGATCCTGCGATGTCTCATGGGAGTGGTGAGGTTTCCGCTGGGTTTTAGAGGGTAGATAGGTTTCGATGAGCCCCTCAGTACCGTTCGTCCTTGCTCATTCCTAGCGCAGGGCGGAGGTCTGCGTAAACGGCATATCCCAGCGACAAAAAAAAAAGAAAAAAACGTTAGTTACCCTAAAACAACGTATTAGTGTTAAAAAAATGAATTTACACAATGTAACTGTATGTTACATATTGTATATTATGTACACGTAGTATATAAATATTAACCCTCTATATATCTATTTCTATCTCTAAATATCTATTTCTACCAAAACTTACCAAACTTTAAATTTAGGAAGTTTCTTTCAATTATTCAGATAATTTGAAAAATCATTCCCTAGACTAAATATATTTCTTTATATATAAAAAATAAACATATTTTAAAGAATAAGCAGAAATAGACCGTCGTGGCGTAATGGGACAGCGTCTGTGAACATGTTTGGTTCTAGGTTTGATTTCCTTTCAGGAGAGTGATATATCTAAAATATATTCTCGGGTAAGACAAATCACGGCGTTGAGTTCCACTATCTTCACTATCAACACGCAATGTCCTGTATGGAAAGTAGACAACGGTATATTATTTGTTGTTTCTATAGCTTAAAAAGAAGAGCTAATAAACGGCATGTTTACTCTTAATCAAAAATCGTTTCACTTTGTTGGTTGTTTCAAGTGATTGGAGTATTACATAAAATTTTATCGCTTCTTTAGAATATTTTTTAAATACTTGTGACGTAGGTAGAAGCCATATTATGACATAAAGAACACATTCATATGTTGAAGCTTCAATTTATTATTCCTCTCAGCGACCATGTATCAAATAGTCACTATATAATATACATATCATGTTTCTAGATAATAGTAGTTTCACGCTTTATCCGGCATAGCAAGGTAGTCAGAGGGAACACTCCATGCGCAGCTTTGCGCCTGAGTTCGAGACATTGTGGTTTAAGTGACAGTATTCAACACCGTGCTCTGTCTTATCAGAACAGAGAAATAAAAATAATATAAATATCTCTTATTCTTATTTACCTCTTATTGTGAATCGAACCCACAACGAATCGCGTTTAGGCAGACGCTGTCCCACTGCGCCACGCTGACCTTTACGTTATATGTATATAAAGGTTATTACCTTAATATAATTGGTTTTAACATAACACGTACCTAATGTTTGTCCTTCCAAAGGTACAATTCCTTTTATTATTATATTTTTTTATTTCAGAGCGAGGTGAATGTACTCCTCACCGAATGGATGATGACTTCTTGCTACGCTTTTTGCGCGCCAGGAACTTTATACCTCAGAGAGCTCATAGACTGGTCAGTTTAAATTTTTTACCTACAATTAAAAAAGTTAATACTTCTCTTAAATGTTTTATAACAAATTTAAGAGTTACTTATATACTATTATAAATACGTGACCTTTTTAAGGAGTTTTGAATCTGCTCTCTTAAATAAGATCTATATAAAAAAAGATTAAAAGATACCTATTTACATATAAATTTGTTGCACTTAGAATTTAAAGAAAATATTTGTAAAATATTTGAAGTACGGGATAAATAACTGTTTTATGGAGTACTGGTTTTATTTAAATGTCCAATCCACAACAAAAAAAATGTTACTAAATTTCACACACAAAACTTATTTTAAAACTATTATAACTACAGATAATTAACGTAATATAACATACTATGTAAAATATAATATTTTAAAGATGCAAGACTACAAAGAATCTCTTCAATTTTTTTTGTCTAAGCGTACTTTACTCATGGTCAAGGTAATATGAAAACACCAAGTAGCTTCGCTTAGCTTCTTTTGATTCAAACTATGAATATGTAGGTAGAATATTTACATAATAAGTGAGGTGTTTGAATTCTGAAGTCGAGCTAAATATTTACAAATAAATTAGCAAATGCATTATCAAAATATTATACGTATATTTTATAAGTTTACGAAATTTTTCTGCCGTTACATAAATTGCGTAAATTAAAAAAAATGTAAATATTATTTCAAATATATTTTTTATTTTATATTTTTAAGGCTTAATACGCTATATGTAGCGTATTAAGCCACGTAAGTGGTATGCCACTTGGTTACATATTAATAAAGTGCCATCTTTTTGCATTTGGAACGCGTCAATAGTGGGTTCAAATCTCGTTATAAAAAAAATTAATTGAAATTGCAGCAGTTTCTCAGGTCTGCATAGAAATAGTGGCTTTTCAATAATGTTCTTTCAAATTCTAATGTTTCCATTTCTAAGGAAATTAGAAAACGGAATTGCATAAAACATTAACTAAAAGCATTTTGTTTGACAGATGGTGAATTATTATCAATTTAAAGAAGAAAATCCAGAATTATTTGAAAATGTTTATCCTTTGGATTTACGAAGAATCGGAGACGCGAATGTAATTGCTGTACCTCCATATCGAGATCAAAACGGACGAAGGTTACTCTTATATAGAATAGGTAAAATTACATTTTTATATTCTTAACTATATTATTTTCTTATTTGTACCTTATTACCTACACATCCCAGATTGTTCGATGTTTTTTTTTATTATACAACTCATCTGGATAATCTTAATTATTAATTACGCAAATAATTTTTAATTCATTATAATTCCATATCAAATTTTAAAAATACTATCTGATTATACACTATTGTTTGCTAAAGTGTCTCCATTGACGCGTTAACAACGCGTTGTCTTTAGTAATGTATATGTTACTTTATATAAACATGGATGTCAAATCATGGTAGTGTGTGTAACATTTATTTTATTAATTTAATG
The DNA here is from genome assembly GCA_033558755.1 of Philaethria dido. Lineage (NCBI taxonomy): Eukaryota > Metazoa > Arthropoda > Insecta > Lepidoptera > Nymphalidae > Philaethria > Philaethria dido. The sequence continues at coordinate 358,267 of JAKGSA010000026.1, read as the reverse complement.
TATTTTTTATACATTGTTTTAGAAAAATATTATCATTCTGCACTACTTCTCTATATAAACTATAAGTGTGCCAAGTTTCATGCTCCTCTGTCCTCGTAATTTTCGTAAAAAGGGATCCAAAGTTTTTGCTTCACGTATTTATATATAGATAAGATATAAGAGTTAGTGCTCGCAATTTCGTTTGCATGGACTTTGTGACTGGATTATCTATCTTTTGTAAAACGTTAAATACAGGTATTTCCCGATTTCGTGAGAACTTCAGAAAATCGGTTCTTAAACGAGGAGACCTGGTCTCAGTCGCAAGAAATATATTTTTTTCAATATAAACTCAATATAATATTATACAATAAGTAAAACAAATACAACAATAAATACACTCTGTATGAACGGCCAAGATAAACTTAAATGGCGTCAGCTGTTAAGGATTAGGCTAACTCGCTGTCATTGATGATGACCATCTTATCATATATTTACAATTTTATAGTTACATTTTGGCAGTCTATCAAATCAAAATTTATTCCTTTTTTCAAAACTGTCAAAACTGAAACAAATAAGTAGTTCAATGAAAGTATTACCTATATTTTTATTTGGCGTATGTTAGTAAAAAGCCGTTTTGGGTTTTTTTGAAAAATGTAGAAAAAATACTATAAAGTTATTTTAGTAAGGCTTGAAACGAGCTAGGTAACTTCAGAATCTGAAAGTATATTTAAAAATCTTGTTTATTTACCATCACTCAGGTTGCTGGGATCCGAAGACAGTAGCCATAGAAGACATCTTTAAGGCGACGATTTTTGCATTGGAATTGGGTATGCTTGAACAACGCACTCAGATCCTGGGTGGCGTGGCTGTGTTCGATTTGGAGGACTTGGGCACTCATCACGCCTGGCAGATGACACCATCTGTAGCGAGCAAAGTTGTTAAGCTGCTTGTGGTACGAATTAATTATATTTATATATTTTGTCGAAAAATTTATGTTATATAATTATTGGTACAAAAATGTTAAGTTAATGTTTTGTACAGTTTTCAAGGAAATGTATTGGATAAACAGAAATAAATGAATAAGACGAGTAAGGACAATGTCCTTGCTACCCTTAATAATTTCACAATAAACACCACAATACAATGTACGTGGGCGCTAAACGTGTATGGTCAACGCACGCAAATGCTCACAAACGTCCTCAGATGGCGTCCGCAATTTCTTTGTTAAAGATTTTTTAATACAATAAACATCAAAGTATACCTTAAACAATAATTTCTCAGTTGAGGCTTCTTTCTATTTGATGAAATTTAAAGTTCAATAGTCTAGAATTTTTATGTTTTCATCAATAATGGAAGTACTTCAAAATTTTACTTCCAATTTATTGTTCTGTTACTTATTCTGTATAATTTAAAAATATATATAGTATGAAATATCAATCAGATTTATTTTGATTTTAAAATATTTTTCATATCTTATATTTCGATTTCATTATTTATTTTAGTGTAAAAGAAATCGACTTGTATCTTTTGCAGGCCGCAAAGTTTTAAAAAAAAACATATTTTATCAAATATTTTGGTAATAACGAAATAAAAATGATCTTTGCTACAAGTATAAAGACCGAAGTGCCCCGGTTCAAATCTCTTCCTCTCTCTTTTGCACATGCTTACATGTGCAAAAGAGACAGGAATGAATCTGATAAAGGTTCAGCTATAATCAGTGTTATAACCCAAAGTTAAAAATAGTCATCAGAAATAGGAAATATAGAAAATAATTTTAATTCTAATAAAGTTGAACTTTTTTTACAGTCTAGTTTCCCAGCAATAACACATTCCATACATGTCATAAACCATTCATGGACGTTTGACATCATTTACAACATGTTCAAGCCGCTGCTAACTTCTGAAATGCGTTCCAAAATCTTCTTCCACGGGTATGACGTTACTTCTCTACACAAACACATCCAGCCCGAGTTTCTACCAGAACGTTATGGGGGCATGTGGCCCGATTATCCTTACACAGTGTGGCTTGACTCATTAAAAAAGAATTATGCCGTCGCTAAAGAAGTTTTAGCATGTGGATATAAATTCCGCGAGGATGAAATTTGCCCTGAAGTAGTGAGACGACTCAAACAGGAAGGAGTTAATTTATCTTAAAGAATACATAACATATTTTTATCATATTTCTGAAAATTTTGTAGTTTAGCTTCTTTATATAAATTCGTTTATACAGTTATATTAATTAAATATTTAACTGGACATATTGTAGCGATACTCTTTGTTGCTCGTGTACATTACAAGTAAGAAGCAAATGTATATGCTTGTTTTCTTTATTATTATCGAAATCATTATTGTAGTATAATTTTGATTTCTATTACTATAAAAGTATTACCTTAGTATTATAGAGTTTTGTATATTTTATTGATATGATAATTATTTTATAAATTTGCATAGTTGTAACGTATAGAATATGATTTATATAGTGTTTTATTGATTAAGATTCGTCAAAAACCTGTGATAAAACTGTTTCTTATACACCGGAAGTGGTGATTTTCTATTCCTATAAATAAACTATTTGCCTAGATTTTTTTTCCTATAAGTCAATTATAAAATTATTATTAGTGGTTAGGTTTACATTATAATATAACAATTAAAAATAATAAGTGGATAAGTAGATTTAGTTTTATGTACGTGGTGTATAGGTATTTATTATATTTTTTGTAAAGAAATAAACACGTTTTATATATAAAGATAGTTTGATTTTTAAATTACCTCAAAAAAGGAGAGGTTCTCAATTCGACTGTATTTATATTTGTGTGTTACCGTATAACTTTTTACTGCGTAAACCAATTTTGATGATTTTATTTTATTTTATTTATATGATAGCTAATGATTCTGATGTTGTCTTATATAAATTAAGTTAACCTCTGACGAGTAGTTCTTGAGTTATTCGTAATTAATTTATTTTTTAGTGAATTTCATTTGATGTTGTTTTTCTCTTTTGTAAAAAAAAAAAATTACTATATATATTTTTTTTAAAACTTGGCAAAAGTGATGTCGTATGTGTTTAAAAATTGAACAATATATGAAGAAACATGTAAATATAGCTTCTTGTCTCATTTTAATATTCTCTATGTTAAAGCAGGTTTACGCTTTATCCTGCATCCCTCACCATCAAACTACCCTCACCACCCTGGTCAGAGAGAATCTAGTATTAAGATATTCCGTTTGCTGCTCTTCACCTGAATTGAAAACTCACAACATTGAGAACAATTTCATATTAAGTGATGAAAATCAATGAGTATAAATGAAAATAATTTAAACATAATCTAAATAATAATAACAATAAATAATAATAAAAAACAAATAAAATAAAGAAATAATAATCTGAGTGTGAATCGAACTTACAACCAATCGCATTTGAGTCAGACGCTGTGTCACTAAACTGGCATCTATATTATAGATTTATCTTATTTTTATTAATCATTCAAATAATATGAGACTAAAGTTCAATTTTTATTAAAATCATTAAAATCGTTACAAAATTTGCTTAAAAAACTATTTAATGTGAAAATCAGGTTTAACTATTGAGGTCATATAAAGAATGTAGATATGCTCAATGAAACAGAGTTGAATTGATACTAGAAACATAATTACTCAACTATATTCTAAAAAATCTTTCATCAATATTTATGTAATTTATTTAAATAGAAAAATAACAATAATACAAACTTGAAATCCATTTTAATCATTTTTCGATAAAAAAGGTTTAAAACTATCTTTTAATCTGTCCTGATCTCCTTTGGAAATTATTATCAATACAATAAGATTTTTTTTCAAACTCTTTGTCTTTGATTTCATCTTCCGATATAGCATTTAAGTGAGAGGAATGATTTTTATATCTTTCACATTGAGGAAATTTGTAATTGGATTTGATTTGAACCATTTGTACATCATTTGAATTATGATCGGATATATTGTGTGTCTTATATTTACGAAATGATTCCATTATGCGGGAGATAAAGCCCTCCCCGCTTGATTTAGGGAATGGTAAGATTTCATGCATGGGTAATGTTGTTTGTCTATTTGCAAGACGCTCTTGTGGATTGTGGCAGGCTTTACTTAAATTACAAGTTTTCAAATTTGGCTGAGACTTAGTCTTAGTACTAAGGGCTTTTTCTTGCAATCGTTTCTGAAGAAAATGTACACTTGCCGTATAAAAAAGCCCCACGTCATCAGGCTTCGTTAATGCAACATCTAAAAGAAGAGCTGAATTTTTTTCTTCTTTATTTGAAGTATTCGTTAGTGGCTGCCGTTGCATGCCTTAACTCTTACAGTGTACTTTAATTGCATTTTTACATGAGTCCGTACGTAATAAACATAAATGTGTATTTAAAAACTACGTGTTTAATTTATCTCTTAAGCTGTTGTCACTGTCAAAACCAATATACAAAAGTTGTAAAAGCATGTGCAAAATAAAAAAAATATTTTAAGAAATATTTTTTGTTATACAAACCTTTTTAGTGTGAACCTACATAGTATTTGTCGGTGATTTCCAAATTCTTTATGCTTGTTCGATATATTCACACTCGTACTATCACCTAATGACGCATTTTCAAAACTTATCGGTCTATCTATTAATCTTTTCGAGCTAATGTTCATAATAGTTAAGCCGATTTTACTAATAACTTTTAACGAAATATTAGAGATTTTATGAATTTATATTATTCTATGTGATTTTTTCAACAGCAGCAAAAACAAAATGAGTTTATATAAGTAAATTGTTACAATTTAATACATATAATAATTTTATATATATTTTATATAGTTTATAAAAAAATACACATTGTAAACCTAAACTCATACTATGTTCAGAGAAAATAGGGTTTTTTATTATCATGATTATTACGTGCTTTATAAAAATAATATTTTTCTAATATTCATTTCATTTTCTACTTTGTATCCATGACATTGGTCCATCTATCTAGCAACCAAAATGCAGTAGTGTTCTACATCTGTAGAACATTACTGCATTTTGTCCACCAGAAGGTAGAAACACCGACTTATATTATTTTTGGAATATGTAGTCACAAATAAAAAAAAACTTTTAAAATTTATTCTACATATCATTTTTGTCATATAAAAGGAAAATGTCAAATATATTATTTTACAATTTTATTGTCTATAAGACAGCAATTTTTCCCTTTTTTTGATTTAGTTCAGTAATTATTTATATGGAAATTTTACATGAGATTAACGCTAATTTTAATATATAATGCCAGCCAATGTAATAATTTCATATGTGTCTCTGTAGGAGGTTAGGGTAAATAAAACGGTCATTCGGTTTTATAAATTAATTATATTTTACCGAAAAGAAAGAGTACTCGAAGAGACTGTTTTTCGACTCGTAAGTTCTAACACGTAAAGAACACAGTATGAGTGGCGGCAACCATTTTATAGTAAAAGTCAAAAGACATACTAATTATAAAAGATTAGTTTTAGTATAATAATCAATTGACAATCTATTAAACAACTTGACAATTTAAGAACTCAGTTGACCAACTATAAAATCAATTGATATTCCAACAGTTTCACTATCATTGCTATTATTCATTCACGTAATTCTTGAGACCTACGCCGTAGCAGGCAATACGAGTTACGCTAACTACATAATGAACGTAAAAGGCTCACAACTGATCAATGAATGGTAAAAGAAATATTATGAGTAGTATAAAGTGGTAAGAGGGGGCGGAGAATTTCTCAGTTGATCTTGAAAAATACAGTGTCAATGATACTAAGCGATATATATACTGTGTCGACTACTAGTGCTTCGATCTTCCTGTCTACCTTACAAGAAATAAAGTTAAAATTTAAAAAATATAAAGAGACTCTTGTTTTTTTGGTTTTTTAGGAGTACGTCATCTCTGTTAACCAATATAGAAAATAAATATATTTAAAAAATTACATTTAAATTTTTATACTTCAACTATATATACTTATTTATTATAAACATACGTTCGTACGAATTACATTTCACTGCACAGCAAGCGAAGTGACAGTCAGAAAATATGACTTCGTAAAATAAGAAGAAATGTTCAGTTCAAATAACTCGTGGACCCAGGTAGTAAATTCTTCAGGCGATATTAACTCGTTGGGACGTTGACCTCATGAATTCTAATCCTAATAGAATTGCCATACTAAGAAATAGCGTAACGTGATAGTTCACATTCAGAATGAAAATGTAATTGAAACGCAAAAGGTATCATTCGGTATTATTTTAATTGAAATTAGTTTCTTACATATATAAATAAAAATAAAAGTACTAAAGTAATATTCGGTTACATTTAATTATATTTTAATCATATTGAAATTAATAGAAAAATAGAGTATCAATCTAGTTAATCTTTTTTGTTGTTTAAACATATTTGTAATATTTTTTATAGCAACGTAAAAAATTAACTGACGTGAAACTGCTTATACTTTTGAATTTAACAATTATTAATATTTATTTTATTCACTCTTTCAGATATTATCAAATTTGATGATAGCTTCTGCTTATTGTAAATGTATTAAATAAAATGTAAAGAAATAATTGTACTTATATACCTTTATGAATATATTTGAGTATAACAATACACAATACAAAAAAAAAAAATATTGGCAAGTATGTGATTGTAAAGCGTCATTTTCTTAACGCATATTTTATTGAATTTTGTTTGGTATCATAGATAACCTCACATAAATTTGAAAATAATACGAGGTCGATGAACAGTTTCAGGCTCGAAAGCGATCCAATTCTTTTATATTATATTGATTGATCTTCCACATGCATTATCAATCACTGAGTACAACCTTTAAGAAAAAGAATTGTTCTCCTGAGTAATCTGTTAAAACAAATATGGTAATTAAGACGTAAGGCATTGTCCTTTATGCCTTGTTGCTCTATGCTTTCAACTATTTTGAGCTTATATAAATATTTAAATACAGTTTAATGAATAATACATGAATAGTTTATTTGGAAAATTCTCTTCGCTTTTGTCGCATTCAGTGAATCACAGCACGTTGGAAGAATAAACTTCGAGTTCACGTTATATTTAACACTTCGACAAATATGTTTTTATCGTAAGCTTTATGATCATAAAATATATAACTGAGGAATAATTGTACGGGTTTTTACTGACTTAACTGATAAGTAACAGAATATAAAAAAACTATTAAGTGTTTATTCTTAGTCTTCCTATATTTGCCTATTACTAATTACTGAAACAAAATCATTTATACTTATTTGTTATTGCATTGGAAATAGCGATTTACAAAAGATATTTTGCAATATATAAATTATGAAAATACGCGTGTCCATTTGTGTTCAAATTTGTGGTTACCTCTATGGTACGAGGCACAAGTTCGGATATGTATAAACATTTTTCCATGAAAAATTGTGGATTATTATTATATGTTTTTATTCTTATAATTTAACAATCTATAAACTACAACTGTTACATTAATTACATTTCGATATTTATTATATAGGTATTTATAGTGACCTCCATTATTAGTTTGGAATTTGTTAGTTATAGAGAATATTAGCCATTTAATAATAATAGTATGTAGATTAGTAGATATTTAATATATTTAATTTGCGTTTATTGTTAAGTATCTATTAACTTTTTTTTTTTATGGAAAGGACAAGGCAAACGAGCGTTCGGGTCACCTGATGGTAAGTTATCCCCGCCGCCCACGGCCCCGTGTAACACCAGAGGAGCTACAGGTGCGTTGCCGGCCTTTGAGGTGGGAGTAGGCGCGCTTTTTGAAGGTACCCATTTCGTATCGACCTGGAAAAACTGCCGCAGGTAGGCCATTCCACAGTTCAGTGGCACGTGGAAGGAAATTCCTTCGAAACCGCACAGTACTGGAGTGCCACGCATCCAGGTGGTGTGGATGGTATTTAAGCTTGTGGCGTACTGTGCGGTTTGAAAATCCTGCGGCAGGAATCAGGTCAAACAGTTCCCCAGAACACTCCCCGTGATATATGCGGTAGAGAACGCACAGCGAGGACACGTCTCTACGCAACGCCAAAGTGTCAAGCCCTGCACAGATTACCGTGTCCCCAACGATTCGAATGGCTCTGCGTTGTATGCGATCAAATGGTTCAAGCTGATACTGGGGTGCACCAGCCCAGAGGTGAGAACAGTACTCCATATGAGGCCGAACCCCTTGGCGTTGGCGTTGGCGTTAGGCGGTACGAAGTTCGCCAAGTCAGCAAGTACTCAATATTTTAAACAAACAAAACGCACAAAACAAACAAATATAACTGTACCTGAACTTTTGAGACATCGACAATAATTTAGATCATAGACTGCACTTTTTTACCTTTGTAGTTATTTATCTTAGAAAAATCATAGGCAACATAGAAAGACATTATGGATAATCTTAGAAATAGCTTTCGGAAATAGAAACTTTAATTAAGCTTCTGCAAACACCGCTAACCAAATAAGCCGTCACAATTTTGAAATTTGACGGAGTGTAGTGCTGTCTTGCTCAGTACCTTTCTGAAACGGTTCACGCTACGTGACATAAACGTGAAGTTTTGAGTTAGGAGGTACTGGTGTCTCACATACGTATGCACAGCACAGACCGTGATATTTCCCTTATGTCTGTAGTACGTAACCTCAGCAAATCATCTATATTTGCTTACAGTCTAATATTTTTTTTATTCTTTTTTTTTTTTAACTTCACGCTGTATCCCGCATACAGCAGGGTAGGCAGAGGAACCAGAGAATCTAGTGCTTAGGCACTCCATTCTCTTTCAACAATTCCGTTTCCCACTTTCCGCCGAATTGAGGCATTGCGTGTTGAGTGGCGGAACTCAACGTCTGCTTTGCCTTTTTACCAAACCCAAGAAATGAAAATACTAAATTTTACGTTTCCTGGAGTGGGAATCGAACCTACAACCTGTCGCGTTTACAGTAGCACAAGAGGCACAAGCCTCTGCGCCACGAGGCGTCTAATAAAAATAGCCTATTCATTTCAATTTTTTAATGAAATTTCGAGAAAGCACTGCATACAGTCTCATTTTTGAAAATACTATCTATTTCGCATTGACAAAAGTTGTTTAAACTGAAATGAGGAGTTTGTTGAAACTGCTGTGTTAATAGGTGATGGTGCAGATGTCAATTATTATTTCGCTAAAGACTGTACTGGTTATGAGATTTCTACTGTGTCATGTTCAAATTTTGATTCAGTCCGATAATGATTTCTGGACTCAATAGTTTTTTTGTACCAAAATTGGTCTGATGCCAAATCAAGAACAGGAGCTTTCCTTTTATAATTTCTAGGGGATTTTGTTCTTTTCGAATATTAATTCTAAGTTTATTAACTTCACGCTGTACCCCGCATATAGCAGGGTAGGCAGAGGGAACCAGAAAACCTAGTGTTAAGACACTCCATTCTCTTTTAACATTTCCGTTCCCCGCTCGAATTATTAGAACCAAATAAAAATGACCGGCTTTCAAGAAAACTGACAATTTGAAGATATTTATATATTTATAGACAACGATTTTTCTCCTCGTTAGCCTCAACCCTCACCTCAGATACCACCAGGAAGAAAATTATGCAGTATTTATTTACTATCAGTAAGAATATTATCCAGTAGATTTAAACTATAGATAAAATTCTCTTAATTCTCTTCGTTACATCTCGCAACCCAGTAAAGATTGGAAATTTTTGTTTTTAAAAGAGGTGAAACTTCAAACTGAATTGTGCTAAAATGATTCTTGATTCTTTTTCGGTTGTAGTTCTTAAATTATGTCAAAATTAAAGTAAAAAATTAAAATGTAAACTTTTTTGAATATTAATAAAATACGTATTGATACGTAAGCATAGTGAAAAAAATTGTTAAAAATGTGTATGTGAATAAAACAACATATAATAAATATTTAGTTTTGTTTTTAGGCCTCCATATTTTGTATTCTAATGAAACAAAGTCTATTAATGTCTATATCGATGTAAATATTTGGTTTCATTTATAGATATTAAAAATAGGCGCATTTTAATTTGATATCTGACAGACTACACCTTAGTCAAATATTAATAAAAAGATCACCTCAGTTACAGGTTAACACAAAATAATTTACTGAACGCACGCGTGAATCTTAATCATTTGTCTGTACGCATACATAAATATTTGAGGAACTTCTATGTATCTGCTTAATGCACTTTTCAATCTTTTTAATTGATTAAAAAAAATACTGACAATAGCTTATTCACCCTATATTTTTAAATAGCTTACAAAAAATACATTTCTGAACGCATGCATAAATTTCAATTATTACTGTATTTGACAGGATGGACATCAAATGTTTGACAGACAACAAATGTTAGGGAAAATGATTCATCTCTTATAATACATATTCGTCGATGTTTCATTGTTTTTAAGATGTATTCTTATTATTCATTGGATTTGTTGAAATCCAATGAATCAAAAACCTTGAAAATTGGTCCAGCAGATCTCGAGTTATAAGTGCGTTGACGCGTTAATAACGCGTTGCCTAGCAACGTATTTGTCACTTTATATAAACATGCATTTTTAAACCATGGTAACATTTGTTAGTAATTTAATATATTTTTTATGCATTATTTTAGAAGATATTATCATTTTGCACTTCTTCGCTATATATAAATACGTGAAGCAAAAACTTTGGATCCCTTTTTACGAAAATTACGCGGACGAAGAAGCATGAAACTTGGCACACTTATAGTTTATATGTAGAAGGAGTGCATGTAAATTAAATATTATAGATATTATAATTTGTTAAAAATCGCCAGATACATTCACCTTTTAATTAAACACAAATGTTTGTAAACAATACCAAATGTTCCTCTTCGAATTGTGTCGGTTCACTTCTTCCCGGTGAACTTCCTTTTGCGAATTTTATCCTTATCATTTTTTGCAGGTACGTTTACTCACATTTAACAGACTGAGTGTAATCCAATATTTTATAAGAATAACTCAAATATTAAAATAAATTGTATTCTTGGCTCTTATGTTCAAATATCACTTAAATTTTTTAAACGTGTGGATTTAAAAAAAAAAAATTCGTATGCTCCATAATTTATATAGATAATAGATATTTGTTTTGAATTATGTATTTTAATAATATATTAAAGTGTAATTAATAACATTTTTATATAATTTTGATAAATAATTATAGAATCCCGTAAGATACATACAAGATTAAATATACGAACATTTAATAACAAAAGAAGCCGCAGGCAACATTTTGTCCTGGATCTAAGAATGAAAGGGTTTAACCATTGTACGAATAAAATTCAATGACCTTTCTATGAACGAATTTCCCCATTAAGGTGGTTCTTCACGAGTGAACTTTAAAGTAATTTATTTTAATTAGTTTGCTTACACGTACAAATAACATTAAAGTACAAATAAGATGAGAAGTTACTACCGTGTAATTAAGAACTTGCAAAGTGATCATAGCTCTTACAGTTAATCGAATATGTACGAGATTACTTATATGTAACGTCTTCATTTATTAGTTTGTTGGAAATTTCAATAACTTGATTACAATTTTAGCTTGAATGGCAACGACCTCTAAATGTATGTAACAAATAATATTATAAGCAAACGCAAAATAATTTCTTCAACATTTCTTATCCACAAATGTTATTATATTTAAATAATTTTACTTTAAAGATAAATAGAAATATCTTTTTCTAAAGGTTCTAATGTTTAAATGGTGGTTGACTGTTATTGGGTACTACGGGGTTGGGTACTACTTTATTCATAGATAATTTATAACAAAAAAAATCTAACAGAATTTAAGATAGAAAAAGTATTTGAATAACATAAAAACTGAACTTACAGATAAAACTTAAACTTAAAAATTTATTAAAAATGCATGACCTGAAAAAATGTATCTTGGATTTATCAATATATTCACGCCTAGTACGGAAATTCTTTGCTTAAAACAAATTATTACGAAAAGGAAGTTACCTCCAAAGAAATCTAATATAAATTATACAGGTTCAACGCAGTTCAGTGCTCTACACTCTTCGGCGCGTGAACTTTGACCCTGTCACATTGCATCCGCGTTTGACACGAGAATTTGGTAAATACTCGGATTAAAATATTGGATGTTCTTTAACAAATAATTAGAAAATTTAGACCTTAAAACTTTATGTATGATGATATTGATTACAAGATGATTATGTGTTTCATTGGTTTTCAGGGGTGTGTATTCAAAAAAATAATATTTTGTTTCCCAGTAAGATTGGACGAAATACACAATATTTCATTAATGGGAGGGAGATATGATAATGTATATAATTTATAAAAAAAATCATTCTAGATATGACGCTATCGCAGCACAACAGAAAATCAGGACAAAATTCTATTAATGTAATTCTTTGGGCTGTTAATACGGCATTGGATATTACTATTCGGCGATTAATAACCGGGTTCTTGACACTTAACCCGCAAAACAAGAAAGGAAATAACTTTGAAATAATAAAAATAAGGAAATAAATTGGAAGTATTACGAGCAATAACAAATGTTATTATATTTTTTACACTGAAATTTTACTTGTAGTTGAAGAATAGAGCACATCGTGAACAATTTTCTAATGTAAGATAACGTCCGGAATAAATTTGTAGATAATTTAGAGTTACTTTTTGGTGTCCAAGGTAATACTATAAACGTGTTGGTTTCGACTTCACTCGGAGGAAGATAATATTTTTTGCTCTGGTAAAAAGAGCGCGGCGCTAAGGTCTATCACTTAGCACATTTAGTGCTCGTAAAATTTTTGAGAAAAGTGTTAATCGGAAAGACCTTTCAATTTTTTATTTTCTTCTTTCATTAGTATTTTACGGATACACGCGCAATTGTACATTCCGATGTGTTATGTGGGACTTCCAAACAGATAAAGAGCCGTTGACTATCGACTAAAATTTCACAATGCTTCTCCTCAATTAGTATTATTAATTTCAGTGTAGCTTTTAGTTTTTAACTGATTATTAGAACTTCAATTATGAACATTAATAAATACAAAACGTTATCTTATTCTACACAAATCTCAAAATCACTAACTTTCTGTTTTTTTTTTAACTTCACGCTGTATCCCGCATATAGCAGGGTAGGCAGAGGGAACCAGAGAACCTAGTGTTGAGACACTCCATTCTCTTTCAACATTTCCGTTCCCCACTTCTGAAAATGAAAAAAAACATAATGAACAATAAATAAATTAAAATAGAACTTTTTATTAATCTAGTTTTTTCTTGTATTATATAAAATTACTTAATTTAATTATATTCACAAGAATCACCAATATCAACAAACGCCCAGTTAAATAGTTTAGTAATTTAACTTTGAACGCTCGCGAGTCGCGACATCGTAATAACACGCTAATCAGTGTCTACAAGATCAAAGAGAGCTATTTACAGTAGCTACTCTACTTATAATAATGTTTTTATGCACTAAAGGTAAAATAAACTAATCCAGTTATTGAAGTTTTATGATCGAATATAGAGTTTGTTATCAAGAATTTATTTTTCAATTTATTTTGTGATTTAAAGTGCTTTACTTATAGGCACTCGTATGTGTAAATATATGAATGCAAGGAAATAGTTAAAAGTTGGATCTTTATAATTTACAAGTGATGATGATGATGATGATGATGATGTTCTCCTAGACGTATCCGTTGACGGCGACACACTGTCACTTGTTATTAGTTAGTTCGACGTTCGTGAACGCGAAAGTGACTCGCAAAACCGAATTTAGTTTTGAAGATTCGGTCGCAAATAGCGTAATGAAGCTGTCCGCCCGCTATCATTATATATGTAACTTACAAGTAGAAGACTCTACAATCAAAAAAGAGTCTACCAACAAAAATAAAATATAATAAGCGTATAAGAATTCCAATGCAGCCGCCGGCCACAGCGTTTGGGCGGTTTTAAAGAGGCGCGGATTCGAATTCCACTGCGATAATATTTTTCGTTTCGTACGTCTGTAATTAACACTTTAATCGCTGTATTAATTATCTTTTGAACAATTTATATGTAACGACTATTTAATAAGAAACGATTACGATACTAGCATTTTAAGCTTCAATTTCAAATTTCAAAGTGGGAAAGGAGTGTCTTAACACTAGGTTCTCTCTACCTACCCTGCTATATGCGCAATACACCATAAAGCTATGTATGTATGTATGTATGTACAAATTCTTTAATACTCCAAACTATTTTATTATCCGTTAAATAAATTATAAATATACTCGTTGACTATGAGAACAGATTATTAAAACACAGAGAACTTTGTTTAATGTCTTTTTATATCGAAAACAGGTATAGTTTATTAACCTTCAGTAAAAACTAAATAGGCTTCTTTATAAGACTTATAAACGACGGTTTTCTTTTCATGATGTAGTATCGGTTATAACGGTACTTCATGTTTACTATTGTAATCAATGGTCGCTATATATTTTTAATATACATAGGTATTTCAATTCCAACAAAGTACATTTTTTAATTCAGTTAAGACATTTATTTACTACTTTTGAAGAAGATCACTGCTTTATATATAGAAATATATAAAAGCGGGTGGTCATTTAGTCCTTCGTTAATCCTGAAATCTATTTGAATTATGAACATCTTACCAACTATATAGATTAAATACGTGTTTGGAAATTGAAACTCTTTTAGGTAAAGTGGAGATCGTAAGGTTATATTTATATGGAAATAAAATTCATTTTGATCAGATTTAAAATTAAAAGCTCCAGGAAAATCAAGAAATAAAAATTTTCAGGAAACTACTAAAAAAATAATATCTTCTAATATAAATATGAACGTATAATTTGTAAAATATTTGTTTGTCTGTTTGAACAAGCAAATTTTTATGTTTTTTGATGCTTAGGTAATACCTAAGTAACAGAAAAAATACATCTTTCATTAAGTACTAGTACAAGTAGCTTTAAGTTTTAATCAACGCTAAGGCAAATAAATGACTATCGATCAATTATCACTTGGTTTTATATTGGGACGTTAAAAATAGATTTTATATCGGGATCAGTGGGTAGAATTTAATTGATTAAAAATAACTAATTGCGCATCCGCCGAAATTTTCCTGTGACTTGTTTGTTTTCATAAGATATTTCATTGAACTGGACATTCCGATAACTTCGTCATTCAGATATTAGATTATAGATATTTTTGTGCTAATCATAATATATTGGCTGTGCTTGATAAACAAAATTATTGAATAATTTATTACAAGAAACAAATTACACGTTACGTTTAATCGATTGCGTCCAAATAATGTTTTTAGTATTAAGTATACTTATAATTTTTTATTTCATTATTATACTACTGTCTAGTGTTAAACCAAAGCTAAACGTAAATTTAGATGGTATATAATAATAATAAAATTTAATTTCGTTTATTTTTACTGATAATCATCCATGTTTGGAGAGCACTAATAAGATATTTATCATTGAAAACAGAAGAAGAAAAGAGTTTATCAACTGCCACAACTATGGTCGAATATTTTTTGGATAAATTATTATTATACGAGTATATTATAATGCAGATGCAATAAAAAGAATAATAAATAAATTACAAATGTCATTAAAATATCGTAGAAAAACTACGAAATTGTTACTTTAATAAAGACCATCCAGTGAAGGCGTAGAAACTGTTGTTATTGGTTTTACTCGTGTAGATCTTCAGTAAATGACTTTGTTTCTTTCCATTGCTTTTATTAACAGAGGTTACCTTAATCGCTTATTTATTGATCTCTTAACGACGCGGCAGTAATTCTATAAATAGCATAGCTTTATGTTAAAAAATTTTCTTTTTCTTTTAAAAAAAAATATATTAGAAATAGTCATTTTTTGCCATTCATTTGAATTTTGTGCCGTACACATATATTTTTATAGAACGTTTAAATGAATAAAGAATATTTGATAAATCTGTGTTAATTTTATTACTGAATCACAGATCTGTAAAACAAGAGTTAATGGTTATCTTTTAGGCAAACGTGTGTCATCGTAGACTTTTTTTTTTGTCACGCTGGGAAATGCTGTTCACGCAGACCGCCGTCCGCAAAGCAAAAGATTACTATACGGACGAACGGTACTGTGGGGCTCACCGATTATTCCGATACTACCTACTAAAACCCAGCGGAAACCCACTCCACCCCCATGAGACGCCGCAGGATCACTCGCGCATGCCACTACGACGCCTCGGTGGACAGCCCGCCTACTGCAGGCCACCGTCACCTTCAGGGTGCTCTGGGGATTCTTTCAGAGCACCCGCAGCCTCGATGTGTCATCGTAGACCGCATCAACGCTTAACATCAGGCTTGATGCGGTCAAACGTTAGCCTATCATTTATAAAAAAAATAAAAGATTTAACTGCATCTCTATATTATAATTATATTATAAAAGATCTCATATTTTCGATCTCTTATAGGTGGCCTGTCGTGGCGCTGAGGCACAAGCGTGCGAATGTAATCGCGACAGATTGTGAGTTCGATTACCACTCCAGGAAATGAAAATATTAAATAAACTTAATATTTTCAACTCCTCGTTACCTCTTCTGGTAATATTTAAAAAGAAAACAGAGTGGCTTTACTTTAAGTTCTCCGATTCTCTTTGTCTACCCTGATATATGCGGAATACAACGTGAAAAACAAAGTTTAAAAAGATAAAAAGTAATGTTATAGGAATAGAGTTCTTTAACATAATTTCTTACTTAGCAACAGGCATTAATTTGCTATAAAATTTTCCCAATGAAATAAAATCAACCGTACCAAAATATCTGCTTAACTTTATGATATGTTTATTGAAATGAATTTTTCGTCACGAAACTTCAAAGGCAAATAAATTTATATTTATTTATTAGACAAATATGAGAAGTTTTTATAGTCCGATAAAATTAATAGATGTAGAGTTTAATCAAGGTAAGCACTAAATTTTAATTTTTTAATATGACCTAGAAACGTCATGATGATCAACTTATATAATTAGCAAATGATGAACATATGTTTGTATAAAAAAACAAATGTGTGACCTTTTGCGGAAGTGCTGTAAGCGGCGCCAGCCGGGATTAAGTAGACGTTGCCAATCTTACTACATATAGTATCATCATAATATTCTATTTCGATTCCTTTGAATTTAAAAATAGGTTCATTGAGTTCACTTTAACAAATTAATAAGTAGTACAAGATGTAGAATCGACGCTACGAATTAAATACACTTATTTCTTTTGGATATAGTATTTCTTACTTTTCTAACAAAAATGTAGGTAAATAATTAATTATACCCGTGCTCGTTAGCACGTGTCTTACTGACATAGTGGCTTTAGGTTCACAGTTTACTTCCGCACAATATGTGAATGAATCCGCCCAAATGGGCGGTAGGTGAAATGCAAAGTAACATATAAGCGGGATATGTTTCAAGATAAATAAATATAACTCAAGACTTGCACGATAACGATTCAATCACTTATACATCCATATATAAAGCATTGGTAGTATAACAATAACACACCTCGGCCTTAATTACGTGGTGTTAGGGAAATGTCATTGAAATGTGAATTGTAATTGAAACTCATGTATTTATTAGTAGCTCATTTTAAACAAACCTTAATGCAAATATAGCAGAAGTATCATAAATATAATAATAATACTAACTAAAATAGACAACGGGAAATAAATGTACAACATGCGACCTTATCGGTAAACAGCGACTTCTTCCAGGCAATTGTAACGAAGAAAAAATAGCTGGGGGTGAAAACAATCAGTATAATAAAATATTGTAACAGCTATGTTATATATATATATATATATATATATAGATACAACTGAAAAAGAAATGTTTTTATGTAATCATTATTAATAATGTAGTTTCGTTGATTACCATCGAAGTTTTTGAATCAAATACAAGAAATTCTCAACCTTATTTTAATTCTTTTAGATATGATGTCATGTTCCTAGGAAAGCCAATAGTTTATTGTAAGGCCGAAACTTTCAGGGTCAAGAAATTGACCGTTGGCCTTGCAACGCCAGGCGAGCCTTGCAGGCTTACTAGAATTGGATACAGAAAATTTTCCAAAACATAACCAAGATAATAAAAGACTGTTCGTGCCTAATACAAATAGTTTTAAGTGATACTGTTTTGTATGGTTTGGCATCCTTAGGGATATTTTCGTCTTGCAAGAAATGGACCGGATAAGAAGGTCATTTTAGTCAATTCTTTTTAATATCATTTTACCTTATAGGTTTTGGCACTGGCAGTTTATTTGTTATCAATATAATACTCATGAATATAACTTTTAAAAGTTTTGTATGAATACATAATTAGTTTTACGATGGTGTTCACTGTTCCAATACTTCTCATTGAGTATTTTTAATGTGAATATTTTTAATGATAAATGTTAAATGTTTTATTTTAATGCAATTGTCACAACATTAGTTGGCAGCTAAATTACTAATCATTTCAATCGACCTTCATTGGAACCCTTGTTCTTTGGAAGGATATTTATAAAGCAAAGCTTAATTCTACTTGAATTTAATAAATGATCTTAAAAACTGAAATAAAAAAAAATGATTTGTATGTGACATAACAAAAAAAAGTTTTACTTAATCATTTTTTGTATTATTTATGAAGCAAGTAAAAGATATACATATTAAATGTAATTCTGAAAAATATTTTATTGCAAGTATAGGATGCTATATGTACTCGTATATAAAAATAAGTTATTTACTTACTACAAATAATGTATATGCTTACTGTATTGGTAAGCTTATCTAGACGACAGATTCAGTCTGGCCGAGATAAAAAGCTTTACGCATGAGGATCGCTGTTTAATTTGTGAGGCCCGAACGATTAGCTGTTAGTTATAAAGTAGATAATTATAAATCAGTCTACTACTTTACCCTGATTACAATGTCATATAAATAACGTGAAGTAAATAGTCACCTTATCATTTCGTAAGTGTTAATCTAAACGCTTGAATATAAATACTAAAATAAAACATCTTGTCTAGTGAGATGTATAGTTTATTTCAAATAACGACCTTACAATACGTTTTAATGTAGTGACCTTGAATATGATCGCGTATGTATCATCTTCGGCTATTTATCAGCACTCTGTCAATGCTAACTATTTTCACAATGAAGGCGATCGCTAATTAAATCCGCGAAATATTCAAGTGAATATAATACGACATGTCAGTATTGTAAACTTTACGAAGGTGCTCTGGCAAAAGCTCGACGTTATTGTTTTTCTTTAAAATTTTATGAATGACTCTTTGTAGATGATTCGTGAGTCACATTTCGGTACAACTCGATTGTAGTTCCGCGATAAGAACAGACTTTGTTTTGCTCATCCACGCTTTATTTTAATTTCGCGCGTAACATCAACAATTTAATATTTCCTCGAAATGTTAGCTTTATGAAATATATAATAAGTTAACCAGAAGTATATTTTCCTCTTATCCATTACTGATAAAAGTATTATTATTGGTAGTAATTTTCAATACTTAGTCGTTAATAATACTGTGTAATTTATAGTTCGTCATAGAGTTTTTATAGCTTTAATATTTTGAATGAAAAAATAACAAATTTCAGTACTAAACACATTTCAGATATCAAGGATATATAAATAAAATTTTATTTCCGCGTTAATAGCTACACTCGCATGTTTTTATTTCGCTCATTCAAAAGCGGCATTGAGACCTAAACGTAAACTATATAGTGTCCAAAAAGATTAAAGTATTAATGTTCTTTGAAGCTATCATGATGTCTTTCACATTTATTCTAACACAATAATGAATACGTTTTGTGAATGTAGACAAGGCAACCAACGAGGTTACTTAAAAAAATATTGTTAAGACTTATGAATTAATTTTCAGTAGGCCCAGAGGTTGACGGTTCAAATAGAGCTAATATTTGGATTAACTTAAGGTTTGGGGCTTATTTATAGGCTTATTAATCTGAAGTGAAAAGAATGGGTGGGAATATTCAAAGGAAATTGGAGGAGATCTATGTTATCTCATATTTAAAATGGATCTTAATTTGCACTCAGAAATTGCAGTTATCTATACTAATATATAAAGCTGAAGAGTTTGTTTATTTGTTTGTTTGTTTGAACGCGGTAATCTCAAGAACTACTGGTTCGAATTGGAAAATTCTTTTTGTACCGAATAGACCATTTATCGAGGAAGGCTTTAGGCTATATAACATCACGCTGCAACTATTAGGAGCGAAGAAATAATGAAAAATGTGGAAAAAACGGGGAAAATTATTCATCCTTGAGGGCTTCCGTTGCGTGCGCTGCGAAAACGGTTCAAGATAACAAAAATATATGTATGAAAGAATTATTTCTCTTGAAATGATCTAAAAACATGTCTGCAACAGTATATGTCTATCTTTTAAGATTAACTCACTAGGACCGTTTATATTGTAATCAAATTTGGTCGAAATTAGTGCATTTGTTAAGAGTTGTATCAACTACAAATAAATGTGTTGTTGATTAAAAGTATTTAATTGTGAACAAAATTGTCTTTGACATCACTTAATTTCAATGAAGATCTTAGAAGATATTACAATTATAATTTAAATCGCTTACGTTACTGAGTGACTGACAGACTACGTACAGGCAAAACTACTCGACGAGAGTTTCTTGAAATTTCTACGACACGAGGGGTTTTAACTTTTATACTCTAAGCGGGCGAGTTGAGGCCATCGTGGCATTCTGCTCCTTGCAAACGAAGTTGCGGGATACAGATAGTAAAAGATATAACGATAAGTTGAAGTATGTATGAAAGAACGAATGGTAATAAAAGTTCATTAATTAGCTTGGTGTATTTTAAAACATTTTGATAATATAATCTACAGATATCAAAAGAAAAATCACGATTAATTAGATTATAAACGCTTGTCAAATACCTGAATGTAAAATTTGGCAAAACTTTACTCACATGATGTTCTAGTACATAATTACTAAAAATATCATTATAATTAATTAATATTTTATTTTACTTTGTCTAACCAGATGTATCGTCAGAAGTCAACACAATTAAAAACTTTATTTTTTTTACTTATCTGCAAATTAAATAACAAAATAGTAACAAGGAAACATAACTAATGATTATGCTCTCTTTATTTGAAACGCAGGCATTCTCTGGCGTCGTGTATGCGGAAATGTCGAAATCAGATGTCCCATTTCGAAACTTTTAGCGATATATGACAACTCAACAAAACTGCTACAACACTACATTGAAGTGGTTTTTTTACACACGACATACTCGCATGTTTTAATAGAAATAATTCATGTAAAATATTGTGAATTACTTCCTACAGTTTGATGCTATCAAGAGATTATTTTTATTATTTTACAAATTAAAGTTAACTATTTATTAATTTAGGTTATTTCACTTACAGGTTATGTATATTATGTGCATATTTCGATTCATGTCAACCCTATTATGACAAATAAACAATGTCAGCTTGATAATAATATGTTTACAAAATGTATGTACATACGTAGTATACTTATGTAGCGTATTTCAGGAGCACGTGCGCCACGTGAGACATGCCTATTTCATGAGATGTCGAAATTGGCCGAATGACATGAAGTCACATTACAAACATTTCCGACAAATTTCATATCAGTTTTAAGATATTTATTATTATTTCGCATACGAAAAAAAAGGTGATAGAAATTCGTGCCATTAAGAGACAGTCGAGCTTTTTCGGGAATTTTTATTTTTATTTAAGTTTTTTTTCAATTTTCAAGTTCTTCAGTCAATATTGGTCATATTTTTCTTATTCTATTATCTATTAGTTATCCTAATGTGGCTTTAGAAGTTAGAAGTTAGTGGTATTACTTGGATTATTTTGATTTTGGTTAGGGAGGCAGAGAAACTCGGACAGTGCAGGCGTCAGCGTGTATTTTAAAGCCCAAATTTAAATTGCAAGGCACTGGCCTAAGCTTCTCTCCCTATAACGTAATGGCCTCGGTACTCACATGAACTATTAAGGCTTTTCACCTCTTTATATCTACATATTTAGAGTGAATACCAAACTTTGGTTTCTAGACAAAAGGTTGTGGAAATGTAGGGATAATTTATTTTGTTCCGTTACTTTATATTAAAAAAAAGACAAAAGTCATTTTATCCTTCTAACTGAAGTTTCCTAAGCCAAGCTTTTTTACGATATAAATCTGCACAGCCCTTTCACCAATTATCAAAAAAAAAACAAATATTGAAATGATAATTGTTAAGAATGCATTAGTATATATAAGAATAAATTATTTTTGTAAATATTCTTTTAACCGAACTGTATGATAAATAAATTTCTGCATGCGAGTCATATTGGTTTAGACGGGAGTAGCGCTATAAGAGTTCTCAACCTAAGTAAAATCGATATATGGTATCGGATGGAGCTAACAAGTTTAAGACTGTAACATTTTTGTATATACATATTTTATTTATAGATATATCGCCGTATGCAAAGTGAGTGATTTAGACAGTTTTCATTAAAACAATAAAAAAAAAATTAAATGAAAAATTTAAAATTTTTAGAAGCCTTTGGAATAAAGCTTAATAATAAATAACAACGAATTAATAATATATTTTTTAATATATTTTTTTATAATATATAAGCTATTACCGATTTTAACGATTTAATAATATATTTTTTAACGATTTAATGATATATTTTTTTATAATATATAAGCTAAAAATCACATTAAGTTAATGGCAGTTTCCGCCTGTCAACAAGATCAGTTGTGAGCTCGATTCCGACTCGGGGGAATAATTATATTTAAATTATTTTCATTTCTCCGCACTGGTTGAACGAAGCGCGGCATTGAGTTCCGTCTCTTGATGTGCAATGTCTTGAATTCAGGTGTAAACCGGCAAACTCAATAGTTTGACTATAGTTTCTGATACTATCCTGCTATGCGGATAAAGAGTAAAGCTGCTGCTTTGAGTATTCGAAATACTTGTAAAATTTGTCTTTAGTTTTTCAGATATTTTTTTATCCGTTTTTCTAATATGAATTATGTACTTTTTATGTGCTCACAATAAAAAAAATTTGCTAAATAATATGTCAATTGTAATAAAATAAATAAAATTTAGAAAAAAAAATTAAGCACCTACAGCATTAAAACATACACATTATTAAATTTATTAAATTTTAAATTAAATTAATAATTTTACGACTTTTAACTGACATTTGAAAAGCTATAAATTGAAATTACTGCATTGATAAATGTTAAGAATAAACGTCAGTATACCAAAGAATAATTCACTTTTACAATAATTGTTATTGTTGTTTATTGCGTCCTTCTCATGCTCATAATTATTTCTTCTAGTGTAGGTTGAACTGCATGTTGAGTGGTATATCTTTATATAAATTTTCCATTTCGCTCAGTAGATAGAGATATCACAGTAGCATATAATTTTATATTTTACTTTTTATTTAAGAGTATTTTAGATATGTGAGATGGCGAAATTGAACGCACGACTACGACGATATATTATGTACCAGAAATTTATGTAAATTTTAGGATTCTCTAAGCTGGTTATGAATTTATTACTCTAAACTGTTCCCAACTGCCTAACGTGATGTATGGTCACTCGTTGTATTTGTTGTATTTTATAAAATTCAAAGCAAAATGGTTTATCTCAGAAGTGGTTATTATCTATGTCAATGTCGCACTTAATGTGTTAAATGTGCGACTGAGTAAAATGTTATTAAAAAATTCTTTGTGACTGTATACTTTTGAAAAGAAACTTTGGTTATTAGCTAATTTTCTTTGAACTTCAATGTCAAACAAGTGTTAAAGACTGTTACGCTTACGACTTTTTCAGTATTTCATTATAGTGGTATTTATTAATAAAAGATCTATAAAGTGAGTGTAGCCCGGTAGATTCCACAGTATATTAACAGCGTACGCACATACTTGGAACGTTGCCAATTGCACTCGTGCGCCGGATGCCGTTCGTTCTCAAGAATTTCAATTTGGACATCGTAGGATCGCAGCCGAAGAATCCAACAGCGTTTGCACCGCACAATCTAGATGAACTGGAAAATCTATGTAAATTGAAATGCTATATAATACATAAAATACAAATATAGTTAATACTTTAACGCCACTTATTTATTTATACAGTTTGACGGAAAATTTCTGAAAGCCAAACGTGCATGCAATAAAGATGCCGTAATTCCGGAGCAATTAACAGTTTACGAGTAAACAGGTTGATGGGTCGTCCACGGAATATTTTAACTCTGACACCCAAAGATCATTGACACTTCTGTATATTACATGATTTTATTGCCTTTTCATGCGGCCCGCTTCCGTTTCACAAAATTGTATAAGCATTATCAAAAATAGATCTAAGAACTTAGGTCGGTACATTTTGTTATTATTTACTAATGAGGAAAATGAAAACTATTATAAACATTTCAAACATTGTCTAAGGGTTTGTTTTAAACCGAGAAATATTTACGTTTTGTTGACGTATGAAATAAGTGAAAATTTCTGTCTACTTGAAGCTGACGATTGCCAAGTCTGACAGAAGGACACACTTAATAACCCGAAACAAGGTTAAATTATAATGCTAATAATTATATCTTTCATACGCGTACCTTGCTAACCTTGCAAGAGATCCTTTGAAAAGTAAGGACATAAACAAAAGCTTTATTTGAAGGAATCTGTGTCATTATGAGTATTTTTGTTCTGAATTATGACTATATTTCATGATGGATCAGCGCGAGCTGTGCCATATTGCGTTGTTTAGACAAACATATAATTAAGTAAATATTTATGTATTTCAATACAGTGTCATTGTTAGCCTTACACATATATTAAATAGAAAAATTTATCAGTAATAATGAAGAAAAAATGATTTTATATTAAGAAACGTGAAATTTAAATTAATTAAAAAACTATAAAAAACTCCCACAAGGTACGGGACTAGGACCCGTTGAGTCGTAAATTACGCGTTGCCATACCACTCTATCTAAATGTATTTATTAAACACAAAGTAGTGTGTGAAATATTCATTTTATTAATATAAAGTATTTGTAAAGTATTATTATATACTACATCAAATTTCATACTACTCCATTTGCACATTTCTTTAGAAAAATAAGCAAAAAATGTTTCTTTCGCTTATTAAAATAATTATACGGAATAAAAAACAATAATTTCCTTCTAAATAATGAATTAGCATTTATCCACTCTGCAGCTGTTGGACAAAGGTCGCAAGGTGGTGAAACACATCCGCGATATTGTGTGACAATTAGCGGCATGAGACACAGCTGCTGGACCGGCCGCCAAGAACGCTGTCAATCTCATCCATTACAAATAAAAATAATGCTGTACTAAGTAATTGAAATAAACAATGGTAGTATTATTGACTACAATTTTATAGAAATAAAAAAATATTTAAGATAATTCTTAAGTGACTTAAAGTGATTATACTAAAATTTACACATTCATAGTCATACATTTTTTTATGAATGATAGTTTTTGTGCTACTCTCATGTATAAGCTATAATATTGTAAAGTTTCATCTAATCCCTTACAGTAGTTCTTGCGAGAAAGAATGGTTACTCCTTCAGAGGCTTCCGAGGTCTGATAGATGCTTGGTTAAGCATCTTTTAATCACAAACCTCCGCATTCATAATACTAAACAAAACACTTATGTTAATTAGTGTAATTTTTTGTATATATAAAAAAGTACGATTGACAAACCTTATTAAGGCTCTATTCTAATATCTATATGCCTGCTACTATTGATGCATTAATTCTAGTAGACTTTGTAAAGATAATAGTTTTACTAAAGGATCTATTAACGTGTGCATTGTAGAAACATAACATTGCTGTGGATGAATTATAAGCTAAGAGGCTTTCAGGATGTTAATCAGGATTCTTTAAATCTTTTTCCTATTCTTATTTTTTTCTTTCCCGCTAAAAAATTGCAAGAAGTCTAATAATTATTAACTTTATTAAAGTAATATATATATATCTTCATATTTAATTTCCAAGTGGTTATTGTCTATTAATTCTAAAGAAAAGTGCAAGTGAGTAGTTTCTTACGGCCTTAACCGAGGCCACGCTTGACCTGAATTTGCCACGCCGCGTTGTACTCGCACTGAGAACAACACGGATGACTCACTGTTTTTCAAATGTTCCTAGCCAGTTTATTATCCCAGTAAACTCGTAATACATCAAGTATATTTACATATGTATATTTCATAAATTAATACAGCAGACCTGCAAAGTTTCATTATTTAATGAATGAATAGGAAAATCGTAGTGATGGCTGGCTGATGGCTCTCTTTCCCAAGCAAGATCCACAAATTTCATTTTTTAATTTAATATAGACACTCATGACTTAGGTATTATTAGTCTAGTGTAAACATTTACCACATTTCTACATTTGTGTAGTCAAATTTAGTCTCATGAAACTGTTAGAGACCTCTTGTTGTTCATATCAATATGGAAGTTTTTATGATTTCATTGTAATTTCATAAAATTATAATCAAACTGGCTTGCTTTCCTTTTATTATGTAACGCAATCTATGATTTCACATTCGCAAACTTAATATAATGTTTTTGTTTTACATATAAAACATATATCTGCTAAGACAGATAAACACTACCAAATATATTTACAAATTACACTCATATTTCTAAAACCATTATTGTAATTGAGTGATGAACTTCACAACATAGAATATCACATTTAATATGCATTAGATAGGTTACATTTAAAACGTGACTGCATGACGCCCCAGAAACTGCAAGAAGCTTTTAAAGCTCATCGCTGACTATATTTGATCGATATTGGAACGTGGCATGGATAAATTGCAGCTTTGCACGTGATTTTACCTAAGTCTAGTACATATTTGAATTATTTATATTATACTAAATTATGTATTTTCATAATTTATATGTATAATAGATTAAGTACCGCCATTTACGCCACGACGTAGTGAAGCATTTCTGACAGGGAGCAACGATAGTGGTTACAAATTGTACTAATATTGTGTAATTGTATATGCGGGGCAGTAATTACATTTAAAATATATTACTTCTTAACCGACTTCAAAAAGGAGGTTCTTAATGTAACTATATTTTTATGAGTCCGCGTGACCAACCGCATGATTTGTTCCGATTGAATCTATTTTAATGATTCTTATTTTGTATGATAGCTAATGCTTCTGATATGACTCCATTTAAATTTAGTTGCGATTTGACGAATTATTTTAGTTTTTCGTAATAAATTTACTTTTTAGTGCATTTTAAATAAAGTAAGTTTTTTTCGGTTCGGTTTCAGTACGACACATGGGCAAAAGGTACAATTGTTTCAACGTTGAAATTATATAAACAAAAATCTGTCATACCTTCATATGTAAATTTTTACTTATTAAAACGTAATTTCATGGTTTTAGGCAATAATTTATATTTTAGTACCTCCCAATAAGAAACAATACTCTATGTGTATATGCATACTTGCGATTCTTTAATAAGATCACAAATCCTTCTCAAAATTAAATTAAATAAACTAAGATATATGATAAGCTCATAAGCATCATAGCATATTAAAATATACGTTATATAGATTAAGAGATTTTGAATAATGAAACAACAAGAAGTAATGACGTTTAGATCCGTAAATATTTCCTTTAATTATATTATTCAAAGAATTATTAGGAAGTTATTTAAAGTAAGAATTTTATCCTAGAAAGTATATCGTGTAAATAAACTTTATTTTTAAGGTAAATTATTTTTTTTCATTACGCGAGATAACTAAACAAAGAAGTTTCTCTTTGAACTCGAGGCTATTGAACTGTGAGTTAAGATGGTAATGTGTACAAACTTCGTAGGGACTATGACAGAAAGGGGACGAAGTGAACTGGGATCACAAACATCGCTACGATCGCAGGTAAGGTTTTTGACCGGACTTTTGACATCAGGGAGATTCCACAGTGGCGCCCGACAAATTAGGGTGCCGAGCTTAAGATGTCACAAAGGAATTTGGTAGGCATTTAATGGATAACATACCTACCTTGTAAGAAGCTTCGCGACTCCGCGTCCATGTTTCTTAAGTACCCATGTTGTATACCTACATTAAACCGTTTTAACATTCATAAAACAAATGGTTTGCTGCTGAATATAGACGCAGACGCTTCATTAAGACATGTTTACATAAGTTTAACACCGTGTTACACATCCGAATGGCGTCAATAAAGACTTTTCCGTATTCGGAATAATTATAAACAATAATGAAAAAATCCATTACATTATATGATCGCAGCCGCGAAAAATCATAAAGTTATGTTGTTACACGTCAACTTTTTATGCCACGAATATAAAACATACAAAATACTTTGTTTTTGCCACATCAAACATTTCTACCATCAAAGCTGCTATCGCGGCGCATTTAATATGCATTTGACTTGCAATCGTTGATGGTCCAAATTCTATTATAACATGCAAATACTTACATATCATCTAGGTGACATTACAATAAGATTCATATGAAACTTGCGTACTAAATAAAGAATAAGTGAAATGAAAATAACCATATCAAGGTAAAAAAATAATAATTAGTATTTGTTTTAAATAGGATTGTAAAAATAAATACACCGAGACATTGGCTTAGTAAATTAAAAAAAAATATTAGAAAAGGAGATTAA
Source organism: Philaethria dido (assembly GCA_033558755.1). NCBI lineage: Eukaryota > Metazoa > Arthropoda > Insecta > Lepidoptera > Nymphalidae > Philaethria > Philaethria dido. The sequence goes on along the minus strand of JAKGSA010000026.1, from coordinate 329,561 downwards.
AGTATTAGATAAATCGTGTACTTGGAAAAGCTATTAATCACCACATTGCGAGTGAATCACAGGGTTCAGAAGCAGTGGGCGACAAGTAATCCTGTTTATTTTTATAACTTGACTTGTGATACAATAAGAAATTATATTTAGAAAACTGGTTACGCTTCCCCTGTGAGTATTTATATGTCATTCCTTTTTGGTAACGTGCGCATCCTTTATATAATGTGGCAATTTCAAATGTATGACATAACCAGCGATTAACTCCAATAGTTTTCATATACTATATCTCTATTATATGCACTGAAATAAACACAAAACGACGCTGTTAAAATTTCTAGTTACTGAATGTATTATTTGTATGTGAATCACATGTGAAAATGAAATACATGAAATGTGTCCTTTTGTATTTACATAATTTGGGAAAGTGTAACTGTTTGCATACATTTTAAATAAAATTCTCAGATAACTGCAAAGTATTAAAACAACTTCCTCTTCCAACTTCTGAGCCGGACAAAGACGTTGTGTGTAAACAACATTGAGAATTCCACAAATCATCGACTAAAAGCTACTAAACTGGATTAAACCAATCAAAGATAATCATAATATAATCTTATTACTATATTTATGAAATTTCAATGTAAATTTAAGATGTTGGTGTAAAAATGATAATTACTAAGAAATAGTGAATTACTTCAGTTCAACATACTATTTTAAATTCAACGTACTACAATTATTATTTTCAACAAATTACGGTTTTCTTAAAAGTTTTAAATTTTATTTTGAATTTCACTTATGACAGAGCGACAAAAAATACTGATCTAAATATAAATTTGTGTTTATTACAACTTTCATTATTCCTATATAAAACATTTGAAACGTTAAAGTGAAAGATGCCTAGGGTACTTAACACAAGTTTAATTTCTCTTTGTGAAATTGTCAAATTGAAATGAAACAATGGTAATCTTCAACGACTTTCTCGTAAATGTCTATATAAGCATTCTGAAAATCTTGTATACGTTATTGTTAAATGTATTTAAAAGTACTAAAATTATTTCAAGCATCACATGAAAGACTATAAAAATATAAATAACAATGAAAATAAAATTAATAATTTATATATAAAAAAGATTTACGAGATTTAAAATACACATGTAGGAAAATTATCGGTACTTCTAATAATATTTGAAACAATGCGCCTTCATGAAAACATATCTTTACGATATGTTCCGTTCTAGTGAGTCAAGTTTTCTAAGAACGAAGAATATCATTTGTAAGAATCACGTACAATGAATGTGTAATCCAATTGGCATTGAGAATAATTGTATCCGAGTATTGCTCTTTTTGTACAATAAGCCAGTAATGTTATAAATATTAGAAGTTCCTGCAATGATCTTTCCTATGGATTTTGTAGATTTTATTGGATATGTCTTAATGGTTTCTACCATACTAACTGAAACAAGAAAACTTAAGCTGACATAATGACGAAATATTTTATCAGTTTAAATTAGCGAATTAAGTAAAGATACACCTACCTACTGTACAAGGTCATGTGTGTATTCAAATTTATTTAACGAATAAAATGTACCTATCTGATCTATGTTATTTTTACTCTATTCATAGTTTAGGCAGTAAATATGCACTAACGTTTTTAAGATTCGACTTTTGATGTGTTTAAGAATTTTATTGAGTAATAAAGTCAAATTCCTCTGACTGAGAACTCATGACGGAAGTCGTTTTATTTTTAGCCCGAGTTAAATTATCATATAACTTTAAAGAATTTACGACTTATATCAAAAATAAATAATGTAAGCAAATATATCGCATCTCAGGCAGAGAAAACCTTGTGATAGGGCATTTCCATTTTCCAATTTTTGCTCATTATAGACATAGCGTGGTACGTATTAGGACATAATGCACTACTTATAGCCTGATATAAATATTTTAAATAAATATAAACACTCCCCTGAGATGTATTTTAACCCACACTCAAATCGTTCAGGCAGCTACGACCCAAATAGGTCTCGAGGGCATCTTTTTTCGTATTTAACATAGTATGAAAAGAAATCTTATTTTACTGCGTTAAAATCACCGAAATCTGAACGGACATCGTTATTAAAATTTATTGTATTTTAATTAATATCAAACCACAGTTCAGTCCTCAACGTATCTACCATTCTGCATACATGAAACCCACACAAAACATTTAAAGACGTTTAACATTAGCACAATGTGACTGTGAATTTATTATTGTAACGAACCGATAAATGTTATGTTTAACAGATTATCTAATGAATCTACAGATTTATCGTATGCTAAATATAAAACAACGATAGTCTTAGCTTAAAATATTTATGATCAAAATATTTTGTCTAAATAAATAGATTTTGCCTATATTCCCCTATTTATTTATATAAATAAAAATATAAGCATATTGCTAGTATATTATATATATTAGAATGCCATTGATTTAGGGCTCGAGTAATATTTATATTTAAAATATTTTCTATTCCCTGCCTAATTGGAGAAGTTGCGGTATTGAGTTCAGTTACCCAACCTGCAATGTTTCTTATATAAATGTAAATTGTAGGACTAAATGACTTATCAAAAAAAAAAGTAAATAAAAAATTATAATAAAATTAAAGCATATTTAAACTTTATTTGAAAATACATACAACAAAATTAACATACTATGTAAACATAATGTAAGCACTGGCCGACATATTTGTTATATAAGCTCCTCATCTATCAATTAAAATATGTTATGAGTACGAAAAACGTAGCCGAAACGCAAAAACACAATTAATGTTGTAACGAGGTTAATTGGACGCCATGATCCTGGGGCTTAATAATAAATGACTAAATCTGGACATTCAGGATACAAGGACGCGCCATAAGGGACTTACATCTAAATTATATAATCACTCACGCTTATAACCATATTCACCATAAGCTAATGTTAATATTTAACTTACTTTATTTGTATTGACGTAATCAATTTTATAAAACCACTAACAAATATGATTGTGAATTCAAATTCCATTGAAGAAAATATTTTCAAATATTTTTTTTTGTGTTACAATTAAATAACTGTATGACAGAGGTTAGGGAAGGAGTGATATGTCGCCAAATTATAAATTATCCTGGATATTAAAATATGAAAGCACATATTTGGAAAATGTTTTAACAAAGTTATGCAGACAGAGCTCGGAAAGTAAATGAAGTATGCAGAAGGTCAATATTGTTCACAATATCCCATTAGAAATATAATAAATAATTAAAAAAAATTCTATACACACAGTCATTTGTTTAACTTACATTTTCATATAACAGGTTGCTCCATAGCATCCATAGCTTACCATGTAACGGTCTATTAGTATTTAAATTGTCTTAATAAAAAGAAACAAAGAAACACTTCAACTGTGATCTCGGGTAACACAACACTGTTGCGCAATTACTGAGAAAAAGTTTAATAGGAAAATATGAAAGTAAAACTAAATTCTAAAACTGCTCGTCGTTTTAATGAAGTGGAAAAATTTGGGTGACATAATGAATTTGTCTTTTATAATAACTTACAAATTATGTAAGACAGTTATTACCTTATGATAAAGTAAGCTCCAGTGTATATAATTCATAAATAATAGGAAATTAAAATCCATTATATTCCACAAAATTAATAATATTACTCTACACCACTCCCTATGGAGATTATTATACTTTTATACGTATTTTAATATTTCTTTTTGTATGCTATATAACATACTTGTTCCAAGAGGATTTGAACTCGAAATTCGGGAAGCACTTTAAATACTTTCTTATTTATAACGTAGTTTAGGTTATGATATCTACAAAATAAATCTCTATGTGAAGTACAACGTTAATCCGTTCGAAATGTACAATGCACAATCGAGAAAGTGAAAACTTATACATAATAAGGTAAAAATCATAACAAAATTCTTAAAATTGTTAAAAATAGTATTGTACTGTTTTCAAATATGTAAATAAAAGAACAATAGGTAACGCATAAAAGCAAGAAATATTTTAGTGATAATTTAATACAGTTTTACATTTATACTTGATATATCGTAATACAATATTAGTTATACCTTATGGTAAATTAATAAAAACATTTCTACTAGCTTAGCAAATTGTAAACAACAGCTTCACAAAGCGCGCGGTACCGATAGCTACGCGCAATGTTTCTACGACGTAGTATCTACGGCGGTACTGCATTGTTTATTTTTATGGTATATTTTAAATATTAACAAATCAGTTTTACTATTTGCTATGGCTTTATCAAAATATATTCAGTCAGTGGAACACATTTTTTATGTTTTTCTCGCTATTTGAAGACAAATGTTTGAGTAATGTTCTTAAACAAAGTCAAAACAATCTTATAAAGTAACTCAAAATACATTATAAAACAAAACATGACCCTGCCACGTGATCGCACAGATTGAATTCAATTTGAGAAGGCTTTATTTATTTTTCATACTGATTTTGACATGTGATTTCTGGAAGCAATAGAATATAAAAATATCGAGAAATGATAGAAAACTAAATATATTCAAGGTAAAAATGAATTTATTTAGTTACGTGTTTAATTTATTTATATTACGATATGGATCTAGATTTAAAACAATAGAGTAAATATAATACACAAACATGTATATTATGTATTAACTTTTCTTTAAAAATATTAATAAGAATCATCTTTATACTTCGTATATATACGTAGCTACTGAGAAAGTAATGGCTAGTTATAAATGTAGTAGTTAGTGTAGTTCAAAATAAGATGGTAATTCAAAATAATATTGCGTCGTACCCAAAAACATTAATTAATCAACAACACAACTCCAATAATAATAATAATCATAATAAAAGATGTGCATTACATTTGAGGATCGGCAATACTGCCTCAAGTATAAAATTTATCCTTGGGCCAATTACTGATATAAAATTCTCCTTCAATTGTTGAAACACATTTATTATGATAATATATTTTATTTAATTATTAATAACAAAATACAATGCGTTAAATATTCAAGCGTATAGTATACAATTTAACTATTCACTATTATGTATTAGAGGATTCGAGTTGCATGAAAGATCCAACCCATAAATGGTTATGATAAAATTGAGGGCAGACTTCAGAAAGCCGGACATTAGAGATTGAAAAAATCTGGTCATTTGAGTTCCGATGCACGGAGATCAACGCTCCCATTGTGTCGAGGAAGGTAGTGACAGAGAAAATTAGGCTCCAGATTTCTTCGGTATTTTTATGTATTAAAATCATTCGGAAAGCGGGCAGCTGTACCTAGCTACGATAGGTGCGAGTATATATATCACGTTGGGAGTGCGCGCCGCCCAGTCGCTTGCAAGCTCTGTTTCTGTACGCACGTAGAACTTTGTGCGCAGTGAATTCAATATACACTCTTATCATTATTGTAATATTTTATTGATTTATATTACTATTGGTTTTAAGTTTGTAATTTAAATAGTGAGTTAGAAACTTTTGTGCTTTGTGCTAGACTGTACACATACAAGTGGAAAACCGGCACATTACTGACCTGAAACTGAAAGCTCGATTCGGCCCTTTTCATAGATTACTAGGTGAGTGTATTCGATTTTTTTTTACAAATGGTCTAAAAATAGATGTTACTTATAGTGCATAATCATTTTTACTTTTATTTTATTATGTCATTGTATTTTCTATAGCATATTTGTTTAACTGTTAAACAAAAGCTTTGATATTATATACATAAACCATAGTTTAACTGATATTCATTAAAAATATTCTTCATAATTTGATTATGTCTGTAAACATTGCAACTATTTGTATTAAATTGAAAAATAATGTCTGTTCAACCTTTTCTAGAACTCATTCTACTTATTGGTCTAATATTGTCGGTTTTTAAAAGCATAAACCAATAATATGAAGTAAAATTAAAATGTAACTTTAGTAATAAAATTATCGACTTACAAACCCACTGGTTTTGACTCACTTTGAACGAAGTATGAAAGATTGGATTGATACTATCAGCCATGGAAATCTGAAATTAAGTTCAAAATGATAAGAATTATGTGTGCATTAATGTAAATTCATAGAGATCATTAAATACTGTCTTTTCCGAAGGAGTACGGTGTAGTCTAGGATATCAGTTACCTATGTATGGACTTTCAAATTCATCTAATTAGCCGATGATAATTAAATAACAAACATCCGAACAAACCGAATTCATAAAATATTGGACAGTAACTACTTATAGGTATAAGCTATGTTACTGTAAACATTTTTTTAGTAGTACGATTTGTTTAGTAGTTTTAGTGGGAAAGAGAAACGAGCATCCATCCATACATCCATCATCTCTATCTTGTATTAAGCCTTTATAATATTAGCAACTTTATAAGATATGCATTACACTGGTTTAAGAAGCTGTTAAAAGTAATATTAATAACACAATTGAGGCCACATTGGTACATAATTGTTGTTATTATCGCTATCGGTAGCCTCAAATCGTTTCGATATAAAAGTAAATTTTCCATGCGATCTCAATTTCCATTAAAATATGGAAGAAGTGTTTTTCCATCATCGCTAATTGCTTACAAACTAGATGTTATACATACAACATCCATCCATTTCATTTAAAGTGAGCTTATGATGGATTGAATATCGTAATTTATCATTATGAAAACTTAAATGTGACTTTAATTCTTCATAATGATAAATTACTATATTCAATCCATCTTCTTAATTAAAATATTCAGTCTATAAAGTAAACCATTTATTTTTTTATGCCTCCTTGGTATATTACACTTATAGGTTATTTTTGTTATTTATTTAAATAAATATTGAACAGATACAAAATAATAACAGAAACCTGATAATATTTCTTATATTATCAATTCTAAATATTTTCGTACCTTTTTAGGATTTTGCAAGGAAGACAAAGAAAATTTAGTCTCTCTAGCTACTCAACTCCTTCTTAGATAATATTATAAGTTTAATAATTTCCCAATGGTTGAGGATTGAAATCTCATTTATGGGAAAGTTAGTATCTACATACTAGGGCTCTACGACTAAACACACAGTCATATGCAGAAAATCACGAACCGAGCTATTGAATCTGTGGCTGTTCTTCTAAATTCCCTATAATTTACCGTACATTTGTAGTTCAATATAATTTAAAGCCAAATGATACAAAATGGATCTTTTACCATTAAATATATGTAATTTAGATAGCAAAATGTTCTTTTATCGCAAGAGTAAATAAATCACTCGTAGACAGAACCGTAAACACATTTCAAGACCATTGCACTTGACTTTATATCACTATTTTAGATTTTACTGAAATGACGTTCAACGCGACGTCAAAATCTGGAATCGATTTGCATTTACGTAACTCATTATATTGTACACTATGTATATGTGTAGTACTACTATAGTTAACGTATGTTACTAATAATTTTATTTTTACTAAAGAATATAGATTTATAATAACATACATGTAATACTATGAAACGAAAACATTGATATTCCAAATAGTATAAAAACATTTTTATTACAAGCATATTTTATAGTACGAATAAGTAGGTTAGCAATTGATGAGATGTATACTGCTATTCTTCTCAAAATACACTATAAAAGTAAGCGATATCTTCAAGGTCCTTACATATTATATTATTTTGTTATATATTAATACGTTTAGTTATATATGGACGTGGAATATTAAATTTATTTGAGAGTATGGAACTTTTTCCTCATAAATAAGGAGTAAATAATAAATTGTGCTGAAGGTTAACGTTTCGAAACTTTCCCAACTGTAAATTAGATTAGAAATAGCCGAAACTACACACGTGGTATTTGTTCATGCCTACTGTTTATTATTACGTTGAAATGTAATAAGCGTTGATGTATTTAATCAATACTAGCAGATCCTAAAGAAAATATTATTTCACATTTTTACTAATCGATTAAATATTGTTTTGAACAAGAAATCTTATTGTGTAACTGAAAACATAGACTAAGAACATTGTAAGTGTAAAGTTAAAAAAACGTCAAAAAATTTTAAAAAGATAAATTTATTCGTTATCTATATCTATGTATTTGGCTACCTGTTACTAGATCTCTCTTACATCAGTATAACATTTTTTTCAAACACGTGTTGTAGTACACAGTTTCGTTTATCTGCTATTGATTTGCGCATTGAAGATTAGTAATCAAAACATTAATCAATAGATGTTTACTAAAAGTTATATGAATATTACAAGCTTTTTTACTATTTCTTTTTATGAAAATGAATGCTAGCATAGTGGCGTAGATGGCATACTAAAATGTATTGAGTTCAAATTTTACTAGTAAGAAAAAATGTATTTTTTTAATATAGGTTTTATAACAAACTAATGCGATTCGCCATACACAGACTAGGAAAAATGGTTAGATATTCTTTTTTATTCTACCTTGATACCTTGATAACAATCTTTTATAATATATTATAAAAGACCTTGTGTATATTATAAAAGACCACCTCAATTTATTGAATCGCTTTCAAAAATATAAAATCGATAATATGAAACTCTAGCTCTAACTCTTAAAGCAAACGAGTAAAACTATATAGATTTGTGTTTCTCTATACTAATTTTAACGTTTAACTCCTGTGTCAGCCAAGACATTGTGCAATTTTTATAACTGTTTGTTTATTGTTAGACGAAAAACTGGGTCAAGTTTATCATGAAACACCATGGCTTCGTGATATATAGGTTACATGTAATGGGAAAATATATTCAAGTTCAACTGGCCCTTTTGATCTCGTTAATATAAACAATCTCCTAAATACAGCCCTTCATATAACGTAAAATTTAACTTATGACTCTACTCCCGTTTTACGTTTCATTGAACCAAAAATGTAAACCATACATAAATAAACAAAAACGTAGTAAGTAATGTATATAGATTACCTTCAAATAGTTTAGAACGACCGAGACATTATTTTTAGATATACACTTTAATAGTAAGCCTAACAAAATACAAAGGCGACTAATTACACATAGAAAATGAGCTCTACAAATCTTTTATCTCAAATTTTTAGTAAAGAAAACATAAATACAGCGCCTTTGTCTGTATATCATAAACAGTAATTAAAGTAATAAAATATGGCAAACCTTCGATATACACATATTCAAATTCTTTACTTTTGTAGAATAAGGATACATGAAGAAATTGTTTTATTAATCTATAGACTGCGGCAGGCATTTCATTTTCTAAGAAAATATTCTAAGAAACATATCACGTAGACAAAAATTTATTGAAAAGATATCTTCTCTAGAGAAACAAATGCAATATAATCACGGCGTGGACGCCAAGTAAATTAGCCGTGAGAGTTTTGTTTTCGCCGCAGGTAAAGAGAAAAATAGGATAAAATAAAATGGCAGAAGCAGTTACTTATATGATGGAACACAAATTTTCAGCAAGACTACGTTCGACTAAGTTCACTTCACGATCGGCACGAGCGCAAAATTTCACAAGAGCTAAATTAAAACATCTTCACCATATAAAACAGTGGAGGAAATTCAGAAGAGAGGAAATAAAAAATAACAAATAGAAATACAATAACGGAACGACGTTGAGAAGTTTTTAAAAACAAAGGAAAAATTCCAGTCTTTTTTCAGAAAAAAAAGAGACTGAACCTTGAAAACTATTTGATGAACCCTGGTTTCAGTGTCAGGTATGCCAAGACTGGGACTTTCATTGTCCAATTCTCACATACGTAAATGCATCGAATGTTTGTTATAACTGCTATCCAAATCAAAAAGCGGTTCGGACATCATTGATTACTATATCCGTAGCTACCCGCGATTTATTATGGCTACAAAGATATTAGAATAAATTATCCACAATATATTGTTTTAAAAATGAGATATGGCTACTATTAGTATCTTATTAGAGAAGTTCCTAATTTAATTTTAAATATAAATGAGAAAAATCTTTTACCTGTGCTATTATTTGCATTTCGTTTAAGTTTCCGGGGCTACCGCTAAAATTTTACAATTAATAAAATATAGGGGAAAGTCGTCCCATATATTTTATTAATTGTAAAATTTTAAATCTAAATTGAATGACTTTTCTAAAAGTAAAAAAAAAACTTAGTGCCCTTTTTTCTATGATATTAATGGGGATATCTATATTACCTATAATTTATAATTACGGTAAATATAAAAGCATATACAAAGAGGAGCCGTACTGTCAATGCTATCGTAAATAGTTGTCCAGATATTTGTCTTACGGAGCATATATTCAGGAGGCGTTCACCTCGTGCACTAAATATAATTCGATCCACATACCTCTTGTTAATTCAGCACTCTTTGATGCGTGATTAAGTGACTATTGATACGGCTTGGTTATAAATTTCAACAATAGCAAGTATAGTAAATATGAGGATGTTGGAAAATTTGTTAGGAAATATTAATAATGAAAATTCTACAACTAAATCGGAATTTATAAGTTTAAAATTTAAACATTATATGTTAGTGCTTACGCCAGCTCATTTGCTGAGAAACGTTGCCGAAATAAAAAAGACGTAAACACTTCTCATTCATGCTATTGGTGCGCAATAAATCTAAGGTTAATAGGTGGCACAAATCTAAATCTATAAGTAGTTAGTTCGTAAATTTATGGCCTGTCTAATAAATACAAAAGAGCATTAAGCAGAAAATGCGGCAATTATAAACGTTTTTTTTTTTAATTTCTCTCAATTTTAAGTTATTCATTTATTGCTTTGAGTTTTGAGCTGGGTTGGGACCTTAAAAACAACATTCAAAATATCACACTGTGGGCTTATTCTAATTTTGTTCAGTAGGTTTACAACTTTGATTGTTATCTTTTTTTGTGAAATATAAGCTCGAATGTTCATAAAAATCACAAGTGCAGCTTTCATGTGTTCAGCCACAACGAGGCGTAAGTATCGTAAACCGAGGAAAAATTTATATAAAAACAACGTTTTACGCTAACACAAAAAAATGAGATTACAATCGCAAACATCATAAGAATTACAAATACGTCATAGGTTACTTTGTAACAATTTCCGATTTAACCTTGATGACTGAAAGCTTGAGAATTATAAGGAAGGCTCCTTTGAAGGTCCTAACCTTCATAGTAAAGTATTGGATTAGGGGTATTTTGATAAAATCGATAAGTAAACACGAATTTGATATCGATATTGTTTAGGATCAAGGTTGCGTAAATTTTTCTTTTCCTTTGTTATGCTTATAATTTTCCTCGCTTCAAATGTGGTTAGCTGAAAGGTGTATTGTTAACATTTTTAGACATTCTAAACAACTAAAAATGAACAAATAAAAAAATATATAATACGAATCTCTAATCTCTTGTATGTATCTAATATATGAAATGTTTCCTTGTGAGGGAAAGGAGTTAGAATACAATTCACCTCCGCCGCTTGGTAGCGTCCCGTAAGAGGCGGGTATCCTAGTAATTTGGTGGTAGGAGGTTCATCCTCCGACTGGCTCGCGACTACTATCATGTCTAAGACGAACCGCCAAATACCTAATGGTGTGTTCCGATTCGATGACATGTAAGCCAGGATTCTCCCTATTCCTACCCATCCTTTCCCTAGAATGTGGTGGTTCCAATGGCGAACTGCCGCGGCCATTACATTATTTGCTCCCCCTCCCATCTGAAAACAAGGTCGGCATTCACATTTACAACTCCTGTTATAGATGTCCATGGGCGAAGGACCACTTACCATCAGGTGGTCCTTCTACTCGTTTACCATCCTTCATCAATAAAATATATGAAATCGTATTTTATGTACGTCCTTGAAGGTGCTATTTTGCGAATATACAATTTATAGGAACACACTGACGCAAAGACAAGACGCATCCTGAGACAGGAACTTATTTCAAATTGCATCTTGTTATAGTATTTACAAGTTCAGAGTTTGCACTAGGTGGGTAGATGTTCCGCATCTATCTCCGAGCGCTTAGCAATTTCACCCACGTAGTCGCGCACTGCGACTTCATATTCCAGATGTAATCAACTCCAAGTGCTAAACAGACCTTTATTAAAAATTCAACCACCCACCAATGTGACCTTTAATTTGATTAAATATTTTAGATGCTTCTACAAATAGACGCCTACTATATAACTTCATAACCTAATATTCTTAAGTATGTTATTATCAAAAGCGCCAAGTGAATGCTGCCACTTAAAGCAGCAAAAGGCGAACGTAGTGTCTTGACACTAGGTATTCTGTGACTAACCTGCTATGTGGTATAAAGCATGAAGTTGCATAGTTAGACTTTTCTGTAAACCTTAATGTCAATATCTTATGTGAATTGTATCTAAAAAAGTCATAGTTAAGGCACAGAGGGGTAAAACAATGATATTATTATTATAGAGTTTATTATTGAGACTACATAAAGGTTTCACGTGTTAACTCTAGCTATTATACTTAAGTATGCCACGGGCTTATTATTTACTTTATACTAGAACTTTGCTAGCAGTTTCTAAACACGTTCTGCTTGTTATAATCACGTGGTCTTAGTATTTCAAGTAAGAAAACTATTTTATAAGTTTTAATAGAAAACGAAAGTTTGTTTATTATACATTCAATTTTTATTTATTACATTCCTATTCTTTATATTTTATTAATCTAGTAGTTCATATATTATTATTTTAAGAAATTACAAGAAAATAACTTCTCAATCGTTTATAAATTAAAATAAAAAATTGGACAGAGTATTTGTTCTTATGGTATGAGGGTAGAGATATATAATAATATATCTCTCACGGTAGATTGTGATTTATAACACTATATTCTTCTTATTTTACCTATTTAAAGACGTTATGTTTAGTGACAAAACTTCCGAGTTTACCTTGTTTTCTCTGACCAGATCAAGGAATATATAAAATACATATTCATTCCATCCAATGAACTTCCACAACAATATACAGTCGGACAAATATCAAGTGTGCCGCGATGACATATCTATTTCTATATAAATATTTAAAAAGACGTAGAATCTACATGTGTGCATTTTCGACGTTTTTATGTAATATACAGCTGCGTCAAAAACAAAAATTGGCAGCATTCATCCTTTTTTTAGCACCACCAGCAAAATATATTATAGCTTGGCGCCAAATATAAATAAAACTTGACATCCGTCGCGACAGATACACTACCGGAGTGTCCACCGTAGTGCATCAAACTCGGTTCAATGTGCACATAACTGTTATTTTTACCTGAAAATATATCTCAAATAAGAAACACCGTGACAGTAAGAGGTAGAATCAAATATTTTTTTTCTGTTAATAATAAATAACATAAAACCGAAATACGTAGGCAACGAATGATTTTTTATACTCGTGTATAAAACTTTTAATCTTAAATAACAAACACCTTTTATCTGCTACTACAGATGTGTGCACAGAAAACAAAGTGATACGTCAAAACATAAAATAAAATAAAAATAATATTTTATAATTAAAAAATATGAGCTAAATTTTAAAATAATAAGGGAGACACTTTAAGTTTCGTTACATTAGTATAAAAATGAATTGATACGAAGTCACTAGATATAAATCTACAAAAAATGAACGTGGGTTCTATACACTGAAGCAGCGAAAATTCCTTTAATTTGAAGTGGGTTATTTGTCATCATAAAATCAAAAAACAATCATTAAAAATTCTTACATCGAATTTTTGTCATTACGGGATTCTTATAGCGTAAAAATCAGACTAGTTCCATGTAAAATTTCAACAAAATTTAGGGCAATAAAACTGCTAATAAAATTCACGTAAAAGTGCTAGATTTAAAGTCGACATAAAACGCTAGTTTAATTGCGGTGTCGAGTGATTATTTCGTACTGCTGAGAGACCGTTCTGCAAAATTTTGTTGATTTATTGGTGATATATTATGAAAGTGAACATCGAGCTATAAACTACTCAAAGTATGGAGGTTTTTTGCAATTTTAACAAACTACTTCAAAAATTATGTATCATAGCAGAAGGTTAACTGCTGTGTCAAGTACCTTAACAACAAATATATTATTTAGATTTCTTTTAAGAGAAACAAAAATAACAAACCAACTTCGTAGCACGTCTGGACTGAAAGTTATGGATGTTTAAAATATCATTTGGGAAGATATATTATTATAATATAAGCCTTTTTATTGAAACTCGGGAACTCGAATGGAAAGCAAAGAACGGAATTATTTATCATTAGCATATATATAATACCTACGTAAAGGCTAAATAAAAATAGTTGCTTATTATATGTGATACATATTTTATTTATTTGTATACAAAATTCAAGATGAACTTCATTATACTTCCATTGTCATTTACACGTTCATCTAGGGTTATTCAACCAATCAGTAGTCAAATACTGACGTAAAAACTATTAATACCACCCATGCCTCATTTTCACTGATGTTTTTGTTGTGAGAGTTCAGAAGTAATCATTTTTACGTTATACTCACTTTTTGTTTTTATATTTATTAGAAAAAAAAAATATTGACACAAAGGAATATATAACTAATATTGTTAGCGTTTTAATTATAATATTATAGTGATAAAATTAATTATATTTGTATATAAAACAATATTTTATATTAGATTAAATATGTAGCTAAATTAGTTAAAGCATAATGTAATTATAACCCAATATTAGTGTTACGACGTTTCTAAATGAACTGTTACACAAGAATTTAGTTAAACATCATCACGATAGTAGGCGGCACCAATGAATGAACGTACAAAATCCAGTAAATGCCTGCGAGCTTTGCGTATGATTTCATATGTTGTACTTGGAAAAGATTCAAAACAACACTTTTTTGTAGCTGCGGCGACGTATTTTTTAAAATAATAAAAGCTATAAAGTACGTGGTATGTGAAGGAAAATTCTATACACACATTTATCTTTTTAAAGCATCACGTTCTTCACCTACGTAACAGAGTAGTCATAGAAAACCTACTGTCAAGACCCTTAGTTCTCCAATTTCGAAACGAGTCATTACATTTTGAATTGTGGGTCTCAACGCCACACTTATAAATGTGATGTCATTAATTAGTTATGAATTAATATATTTTTTTAATTATTCTCATTAGTTATGTCGGTTTATAGTAACAATCAATAATTTGATTATTTTCGTTTCAGGTACTTACGCAATCATGAGGGACGAGCGTGCCAGTCCCCCGCGTGTGCGCATCGCCGTCATTGGTAGCTCCCGCGTTGGCAAGTCCGGTAACACGAAATTACAAAACTATTTATTTTTTCATTAAACATTCTTAAGTAAACATAATTTTTCAACAACTTATTAATGACTTCCCAAATTCTTTGATAACACGTGAACATTTCTAAACTCAATTAATTTACTACAGTACTTATTTCAAGTTCTTTTTTATTTTATAATTACATTTTTACGAAACTATTTTAATGTTTCAACTTAACCCAGATACATTTAACATCTATCGCGTGTTTAATATTTATAACTAGCAATATTTTTCTACAGCATGTAATTTCTCACATTCGTGAAATACGAAACTAAGCAATCTTCACCCTACATTTACTGACACCATAAAGGATACCGCGACATCTTAATGTGCGTGTTGATTTGACCTCGTTTATTTAATGAAATAACACCTCATTTGACACACATGCTTTTAAAATTATAGCTAGTAAGTATAATATAATAGTAGCTAGTCTGTCAACGTAGATGAAATTTTAAAGGAAATATATAAAAATAATAAAATATGTAATTTTATTGAGCAATTAATAACATTTTGTAGCATATAAAAAACGAGACAAATTTGAATGGCTAACTGATATAAATTTCCGTAAATATATTTTCGCTCCACTAAACTTTTTTTTCGATTGTATTCTTGTGTATTGTTGACATTTTTACGTTTTGTATTTACATGCCTGGTATTTTAAATATTATTATATTTATAATAACATATAACTTATCTTTATTTTTTTTTGTTTCAGCTCTTATTGTTCGATATCTTACAAGAAGGTACATTGGAGAATACCACTCAAATACTGGTTAGTATAATAATATTTAAAGAAACATTACCATTCATTCAGCAATTGTTGTATTCCATCATGACCAAGTATTATATTTTACAGATCTCTTATATAGACAGACAGTGCCAATAAATGGAACCCCAGTAGAATTAGAAGTTATCGATGTGTCGGGCTCCAACGCAGACAAATTCCCGACAGAGCAGGTAATAAAGTAAAATATTACTAATGGTTAAAGTGGGTTCCCTTTTGTACGCCATATATTCCACATGCAGTCTTACATAAATTACTTTGACTATTATCATTACATCAAAATGTGTATTGTGTATGTAAAAGAATATAGATCTGAGACGCTCCTCAGTGTCAATGATACTCACCTTCACGAAAACCGAACATTGGACGACCTTTGGCACCCCATTACTACACATACTAAATCACAAAAAGATTAAGGATATTTTCGTTTTATTTTAAAACAACAACGAAATATTTTTCGAGGTCTCTTGTTATACCGATCTCACGTCGTCTACGTTATGAGGCGTATTAACGACACCTATATTTTTATTTCCTTCTATTTTACTGCGGCTCTGATTCAAAGCTTCCGTATATTTATGCCACAGTTTAATCCATCAAGATTTTAATTTCCTCGATGATAGAAACCATCTGCCGTACCTACTTATCTGTTTGCAAACCAATTTAAAGGAAATTGAAATATTATGGTCAACAAAGTCATAGATTACTTCAGTCTGAAGTCTGAACCCGTTTAGTGTACCGGCAAGTGGGTTAATCGTCACAAATATAATACGAATGGCTGAGGAGTCGTTCCAGTGACCCGTACAACGCGTTCCGTATGAGTCACTTTGTTTACAGCTGAATGCTAATTTAATAATTTCTCTTACCTGAGTCGGCGTTTGTATATTTACTTTAACTTGCGATTGCATTTTGATAATGAAAGATTTAAATGAAAAATAGTATTTAAATATTCTACAATATATAATTAAGCTTCTCGTATTATTTCTTTAAAAATAACAGAGATAGCTTAGTTTATATAAATCCTTACTAATATTATAAATACGAAAGTAACTCTGTCTGTCTGTCTGTTACGCTTTCAAGCCTAAACCACTGAACCGATTTTGATGAAATTCGGTATGAACATAGAACTAAACTTGGGAAAGGACATAGGATACTTTTTATCGCGATTGTTTTTATATGGAAGTTCCTTATTGTCAAACATAAAATCATGTAAGATTGTTTAACTGTTTACAACTTCATCACATAAACCACTTAACCAATTTTGACAAATAGTCTAGACCATGGGAAAGACTATAGGATATCGCGCGATATAACAGAATTTCACGCAGGCGAAGCCGCGGGCGGAAAGCTAGTATTATATAAACTAAGCTATCTCTATATATATATATTATTATTGATTATGTTGGATCTGTGTTGTCAAAGACGAGACGCTAAGCGTTAATCTGTAGAATTACATCATAATTATATATTCAAGGCCGTTGTTGTAGGGAAAGGATTAAATATTGCTTAATAGTGAATTACCATATTATTTAATAGTTCACTAAAATCCGAGGTTATATAACAGTAACAAGCCTCGTGTTTTAGCAAAGAATTTGAAATTTTCTTTTTGTATTTATAAATTAACCATATGTATAAGAAAATAACGTCAACATTTTTGAACATATCCTTTACCAAATATAAATACTTTTTGCGCCCTACGAACAGTCCTGAAAATCAATTCTGTATTTTAATGGTTGCCTGTAAGATATCACTCTTAGTGATAAGGCCGCCATTGCACATAACCTGTACTATGTATTTTTACAATTAGTTTTTGTATGCTTTTATGTGCAATAGAGTATTATTATTATTACCAATTAAAATACCAAAGTATACATTATACAAGTGAGTTTTCTAAGTAATATAGTTCAGTGGATGAATGTAAAGCCAGTGGAACTTAGGTTATTCTTTACATATTAATTCTACCTATGTATAAGGTAGTCTTAGTAAAAGTGGTTTTTATATTTTTTTTTATTGTAAAAATATCGAATTATCGTAAGATAGTCTTATTCTAATCGCATCACACCGCAAAACAGACAGTGCTCTAGTTTACTTGGCCTAATTAATATAGAGTGTACTTGATATAAGAATAATAATACATTTATTATAACTAGCTGTTTCCAACCAGGTGTATACCTAGAAACCTAAGAAAATATTTAGATAAGCATAATTTCAGTTTTATAAACCATATACATTTATATAGCATTCTACGTTTATTACCAACAAAAGCTGAAATATATATTTTTTGTTTTAGATCCAGTGGGCAGATGCCTGTCTACTCGTATACTCAGTCACTGACAGGAGTAGTTTTGATTATGCTACAGAGATTCTAAATACATTAAAAAGGACACCCACGCACAGTAGTCCGGCTCATGCACCAACAGGAGCTTCATCAGGGATGCCTCTCGCATTACTAGGAAACAAGATCGATTTGGACCATTTAAGACAAGTAAGTTAAAGATTATCTTGACTTGTTGATATTTATATTTAAATAATTCAACTTGTATACATAAAATATTTTTTTCTTGTTTGGTACTAAAAATTGCTCTATTAGGTGTAGTTAAATATTATGTAGATCTAAATTGAATTGAAATAATATCTACGTAATGGGCGGAAAATGGAGTAGTAACTACTACTAGATCCTCTTTACTTAAAGTGTATTTTTAAAAACCTAAAAACATTTATAAACATTTATAAAGAAAAAATATGAAATAACATACTCATAGCAACAAGTTAAATTTTATATAACGGAATACGCCCGAACTGCTTTAGCGTAGAGCAGTGATTAACGAGCGTAACAACTGGTTTTAATTTACATGATTATACCAACGATAAACCAAGTAAAATTAAGCTTTAAATAAAATATGCCGATGTATTAAATGAAGTACGTTATAGACTATAAAAGCCCTTCTGAAAGTTTTTAACCTTGCAGTATTAACGATTGCTATGCTATTATCAATTCCATTAACCACACATATCTTTGTAGAGTTACTTCCTACATTCTATCTATTATATGTCCTTTACATTCGCCCATGAATTGTTATTGTTCAAATATAAAACTTGAAATAACTGTACAATTTGAGACCTTGAGTTTCCAATATATTTTCCATGGTTATGTAATAACGGCGTGGGCTCTGTTCGCATAGACATTTGACAGTTATTGTGGCACAGTGCAGCCCACGCGCGTACTTCTATATCCATAATTGTATACGCTATGGAACATAATATATGTCCTCAAACGGGTAGATTCCTGTAAAGGGGTTTCGTCACGATTAAAATAGCTTTATATGAAGATAAAAAGTTAAAAGAATATATAATAAAGTAAATAAAAGTGTAACATATATACTTATAAGCGTACATACTTCTCAATTCTAATTCATACATACATACTTAGAAAATATACTTTAGCGAGACTTAGTTTAAAAATAAATTATGTCTGACAATAAAGTTTTATCTGACATCCCTTGTTCTTTAACTAAATCAAATTCAAAGAGTTTGGTTTTCATAATCTGTGGATAAGACAGTTTTAATTTTAGATAATATTTTTGGGATATAAATAACATAAAAGAATCGGGTTTCCTTTGTCTGTAAAAGTAACAAATTTTGTAGTAAAAGTAAAAAACAAAAAATATGAGTATAAAAATAATTCGCTGTTTAGTACCAGTTGTTATTTAATAACATCTGGTATGGACAAATGCCTTTTATTTTTTATTTATTAAATAAATGCGTAAAAAATATCGAAATAATTAAATTCTAATTTAATTAAGATGACACTACATGTTCCAATATTGTCTGTATAGTTACATCTTCAATGAATATAGGAACAGACTTCAGGAGTCTATTAAGAGTGACGTGTTTGTTTACGTGAGTTGAAAACAAATACGTGGGAGGTTCACTTTTCTGTGTCAATTCTAAAGGAAAATGCCTTTCTGAGAATTGTCGACAACTCCATTCAGAGATCTGTAGAATAAAATTCTTAATATTTATAAGCAGTTCTGTGCAAGTATAAAGAAAACCTATAAATATTGATAGTAGTTTTTAGTTTATTTTTATAATTTAAAAGCAATATTTTTATATAAAATAAATTTTCCATTACGTGTCCGTCGGAATGTGCAGGCCCGTCTGCAATGGTGACTCATTGTGTCTTACAGAAAATTTAAGATTCTACCATTTTGCAGACTGGAATTTTTTTAACATATATTTTTCACCAGATCTATTTTTCTCAACTATGATAGTTGTTGAATTAATTTATTTTGATAGTTAAAATTTTCTAGACACTAAAAATAAAGATCAAAACAAGCTAAGTTTCTGATAGTGCATCAATCGGCAAATTTATATACGAGTATGTACTCCTACATAATATTAAAATACAAAACAATATGAAATACTATAATAATTTATTTCCAATTTCCCCTCTATTTGCAGGTGCCTACTAAAGAGGGACAAGCCATGAGCGTGGCGCACGGCGCATCTTTCAGTGAGGCGAGCGTGGCCGACAACTCCGGCGACCTTTACAGGTGCGTCGACCGCTTGCTCGCTGAAGTTCGAACCCCGCATCGCACGAGAAAATTCTCCGTCACGAAGATGCTGGGATCTTTAATAGGTATTTTTTTTATAATATGGCGTATAAATAATTTGTCTAGCCATTAGATATATATGACCTTTACATCTAATATCGTTGGCCCATATTTCAAATTTTGCCGTGCTAAAAATGTCAACTTTATTGAAAATTTTACACAAACTTTGTGTTTTAGACATGCTATTCGTAAACTATATAAATGAAAAATATCGTAAATTTATATTTAGGAAGAATACCTACGCAATTAAGCTTGGCACGAAAACTGAAATATGTGCTGTGCATAAATTATCATCACTTTCTTAACTAACAAAACCTATTTTTTTTCTTTTTACTTCACAAACTCGTATACACTTTAAAAACATATGACGTTATTTTATATACCTAAAAATATGAAAAACGTCGTTTATTTTATAAGTAACGAGCAACTTCAATGTATATCAGTTTACTCGAGAACAAGAATACGAGTATACCTGTTTTCTCCAAAGTAATAATTTTAATTTTTCCAGGTGGAGCAACCAATAATAGCCAGACAACACGCGGCTCTGTCGTAGCGTGTCCGAGGGTGCCAGCTCCAGCGCGACCCCCCCTGGCCGCTGCCGCGCCCTGACCGGCACCGCAACCGGCGCACCGCGCACGCTGACGCCTCGCCGGTGCCGAGTGCCTCATATGCCTCCCAGTGCCGTCGCGCTTCATGTCTCCAAAACCGCTATCCACTATGTAACTGTGAAAGTATCGTGATTATGTGCCTCAGGCAATATACGATGGACGATTACTTTAGGAATGACATGATATAATATTAATTGAAAATATACGTGAGTGTTGGTGCAGTACTTAAGCTTTAAACGCTATCTTTTAATTTTGCTCTAGTGATTTATAGGTGTATGTCAATCATTGTATAACTTAATGTATAAGTACCTAAGTAGTAAAGCTACAGTATCTAATCATGACAATAATCACATCATGAAGTCATCATGCAATTACGATACCTGAATATAAGCAACGTGCCAAATATATATACATAAATAAATAAATTGCTAATTATATGTATAGTAGTAAAATTATTTGATCTTCGTGTCTAAGATACTCAAATATAAGTGTGCCTAAGCCTTTGAAAACCAAAAGATAGTTATAAGATATTAAAATAACTCTTTCAATGACACAAATATCAAATAATACAATATATATCAATATAAATATAAATTTTGAATTATAAATATTAAATTTTAATAACTTTTATTCTTTAATTCACTTGTGCATATGATTAAAGACATGCTTTATACTCGTATCTACTACAGAGTCTGTTGGGCCTAAATATTTAGATGTTAAAGTTTGTAAATTGACGTTGATAAAACTTCTTTAGATATTTTACAGTAAAATAAATTTCATACACGTTTTTCTACTTTTTACACAGTATTATTATCTTAAATATATAATCTATATTCTCAAATATTAGCTATTATCGACTTTTATGCATCGACCGTTTAATTATCATAAAATGTACATCTATCACAAATAAACCTATGTATTGATATTATATAAAGCTTTATTTGGTGGCTTTTCTCTGAACGACTTATAGATTTATAAAATATATTAAAAAAGCTTAAAATAAGTCTCCTTTATAACTATTCGAAGCAAATCGTACACAATTTTTAGGAAAACGAATAATGAATTGTTTAAAATAGCACAAACAGTTTATTTATGTACCAGTATATTATTAAATTAGTGTGTATTTTTATTTTGTCTATATGCTTAGGTTATGTACATTCCGAATTGTTGTAGTGGAATTTTATTACTTAAAAATTTTAATTCATATATTTTAAAAATATTGTCTAATAAAATTTATGTCGTATAAGCGTACAAACATATATAAATGTTATATATGTGTTAACATAAAGTTATGAAAGAATATATACTTAACAGAAATTCACTATGTTCTTGGATAAAATGTTGTCGTTGCTTAAAATATTTAAATTATTAAAAAAACCTGAAAAATGTTCAAGCATTTGTTGAAAATATAGTCATTATCTAGTCATTATGTATATATAGGCTGTGAAAAGGCGGAATGCAACATTTGTAAAAGCATTTACATAAATTGATCTGTAGGATTATAAAATATCGTTCAAAATACAACATAAGATTGTCTTATTACTTAAAAATATTGAAACAAAATATATTTTTCCAATAGTATGAACAATTTGAACGTAGCTGGAAATAAAAACGTGCCTCAACATTGTGGGTTAGTTAAATAAACTATGTGATGTCGTATTAGAATATTTGTCTTTCCTGGTCTTTTCCTTAATATGCTTGTAGCACGTGTTTCAATACATCCAAGAACTCTAGCCAATTTAGTCTTACGTTCATAATATTTGACGCTTTTTTGTGAAAAATTAAGATGACGTTACTTAAAGAGAAAAGCATATATGTCTTACGCAGACAATGATTTATGTAACAAATATATATTAAAATTTATATGTTTATCATACGTTATATTTAAGTAAGGAGTGGAGCTGGAGGTATTTTATAGTAAGAGGACTAAGAAATTGAACTGACTGGAATAAGTTGTAAATAAATTGTATGTTAAAGTATTAAATGTTTAATAAATTATTTTGATGTTTTTGTTTTCTCCTATTTTAGTATTTATTACTTGTAAATTTTAATGAAATAGTTATAATAGGATGATATCATTTATATGCAATTAAATTGAAGCATTTTGATTTAATAATTTAATGAAATTTTAGTATTTAATTCTTAGTGTACATCGTTCCGACTAAAATTCTAATCTTTTGCCTCCAATGCATATTTACACTAAACAAAGTTACACTATTCATAACTCTACAATAGCTAGACTTATTTTCATAATTTTCGATTTTTTTATATAATATATACAAGAAACGTTTTGTTACGTTAATAAAACCCTTAAGATTTACCTAAAAGCTAACACGACATTCCTTGTCTTTTAGGCGCTACGAAAATTTATTGAAGATCCATATAAAAAATGCAATGCATTACAATGAGTCAACCTTTATAAACGACTTAAAAAAAAAGACTATATTTCGACTGTTTTTTATTGTAGGCACCGTATAAATTTTTACTGGATGAACCAGTAGTACTTTTTCATAATACAGCTTCTTTTCTGATGAGGTCCTATTTAAAATTAGGTAAGACCAGATGAGTAGTTTTTGAGTTATTCCCAATTCCAAATTCCTTTTTAGTGCATTTTCGATTTTCTTTTATTTTATAATATTTTTAATAGTTACCCTTAGTGATCTTCAGAATTAAATATTAAGGCATGTAAAAGAGAGAAAAGTAAATTTATACTCTACTATGGAAGATTTTTTCTCAGTTTTATACTTTTTACTCAACAAAGAAGGGCAGTCAGAAAGAACCTAGTGTCAAGACATATCGTATTTCACTTTCCGCCCGAAATTGAAACATTGTGTGTTGAGAAGTGAAACGGTGCGCTTTGTCTTACCAGTGCGGCGAAATAAAAATAAATTAAATATAATCATTCCTCCGAGTGAAGATCGAACTTACAAGCATAACGTTTACAGCCAGACGCTGTCCATGATGGCCTCTACTACATAAAATTACCTAGCACCTACTAGTATATTTTTGTAAACCAGACAAAAACACTTACTCGAATCAACAGTCTCTCAAAACTAATTTTAGAATATATTTATCTCTTATAACAGAAAGAGATTTTCCTTAGTGTCCGATGTATGGAAATCCCTCTGATAAAATGAATGGTTGGCACGATTTAAGACTCTTCTGCATTTAACCCACTTACGAAGCCTAATAAAATGAATCATAACAAGATTGCTGCAGCCACGCGTGTTACACATTAAACATGCAGTTTTAGATTCTTATAAAATATTAGTACAATAAAAGAAATTTATTATATTTTAAAAGTAAATAAATTAAAAAGGTCTCAAACTGATGTATTTTAAAAATTTCAAGTTAATTTATAAAAAAAACAAAATTATTATTAAAAATATTGTTGCGTCTAATAGCAACTAGGAGTAAAAAGAGTAGGGAATGTAATTTCATATATAAATTAGATATATTGTGTAAAGCTTCTACAATCAATATTTATGATATATAAAATCGTAAAACAGTCATATTTTTCTAATTGAAATAATATATTTTAAAATTAAGAAATATAGAGCATAAAACAGTGCAATCAGCATAACCGCGATTGTGTTATAACAATAGACGCACCGTTTCGGCGGGTCGCATCGTGCACGCGCTCAAATAAATCACGTTCGCATCTCGAACAATGCGAGATGAGAGGGGTGCGCACCCCAGCTGCGTCCCTATCGATCTGTGCTCCGCTCCAACTTCTCACTGCTAAGCTTCAGTCTGTCAACTCCGTTCCATATACAAACGTCCGTCATTCAAATTATTTATAATGTTTTAAGCGTCGTCATCGTAAGATTTGTATTTAGTGTTATGTGTTAGTTTTTCTACGATGGAGGGGCGGAGGACCTGGGATGGAGTGCCGGTGGAGTCGCATTCTCCTCCACAGTCGGTGCCGGGGCGACGGACGCCGCTGGGTGCTGTCGGCCTCGGCGGCTTCTACATGCAAGGCGGCCAGCCTCCGCCTCCGCAACACTGCTATCCCACTGATGAGAATCAGCCAGAACCGGGAACTAGTTATGCTCAAAGGTAAGTTCAATGGCTTGCCGCAGTTGTGAAGTGTGTTTATTTTTCTCTCCAAGTAACTTTCTACTTAAATTCATTTCATTTAACAATATTACGCAAAGAATATATTGGTAAATTACGTATATTGCATATCTATATTTTAATTTATAAGCAGATATGTACATTTCATTTTATCATTGATTTTGATTCAATTTTCCAATTATTATGTAACCATGTTTTTAAAGCGGTTTATACATATATTTTTTAATTTTAATTAATATTTTAATATTTATTACTTTTAAGTAAGTATAATAAGGAAAATTACTTTTCTTATGTCTACAGTTGCAGCATTTGTGTTGCTTTCTTACATTTCATAACAAGATCCAATAGGTATATCCAAGTATCCAATAAGAGTCGTGTATTTAATATTTTTCATATATTTTACAGATTTATTAACTTGTTATTATACTTTACAGGCCCTTAGGTGAAGGAAAATCAAAACAGAAGCTACGTCAAGGGAAAAATGTGAGACTGAATATAAACGCACGGGAACGGAGACGGATGCACGATTTGGTAACATTTTTTTTTTTAATTATGCTGATTTTATGTAAATTTAACAAATAACAAAAATGTTTAAGCTTGAAATAAAATAATTATAATTTTAGAATAAAATATCTTGCTGTCTACGATATAATAATAATACCGAATAGACTAACTGATTGGCTCACGTCAAATAAATAAAATATACATTTTATTAATATTATTATTATATTGTTGATATTTTTTTTAACTTCACACTGTATCCTGCATATAGCAAGGTAGGCAGAGGGAACCAGAGAACCTAGTGTTAAGACACTCCATTCTCTTTCAACATTTCTGTTCCCCACTTTCCGCCGAATTGAGGCATTGCGTGTTGAGTGGCGGTACATTGTAGATAAATACTAAAATATACTATATTGCTATAATAAATATTTTTTAAAATTGTAATTTCTAAGTTGTTATTTTATTATTAGTTTATACAGATCCAAATAAAGTGTAAACAAAAAACTTTTATTTTATTATAACTTTCAGAACGACGCTCTAGATGAATTACGGGGCGTAATACCGTATGCACACTCTCCTTCTGTTAGAAAACTGTCCAAAATAGCAACACTTCTACTGGCCAAGAACTATATTCTTATGCAGGCTAGTGCACTTGAAGAGTTAAGAAGGTAGGCAACATTTTTAAAACCAATATATTTATTGAAAAACAGGTATTCTCAAAATCATCTTATATCTTAATAAGAAATTTTTGTGCTTTATAATGGTAACAGCATAGCGAAATGAAATTGCACATGGATGTCGAATATTAAACGCTAGATTACAGATTGGCCCGGATGGTGTGTTGATAAAAATTAGCCGCTGATATTTTTTTTATTTGGCTTCTGCTCTACCCTGTTATACACTTATACGTTATAAGTTAAACCTTTTGACACTCTGTAAAATATAGGTTTTATAAAAATATGTAATTTCGTTTCACATGTTGTGTAATGTACGAAGATACATTCTGAGTATTTTAGCTATTATTGGCTTTTAAAAGAATCCTAATACATTTTATTATACATATATACAAAATAAATTTATTCTCACGTAAAAATATTCATCTTTTGACTAAATTATAATATTCACAGGTTAGTAGCGTACCTTCAAGGTACCGCCACTGCTGCAGGTTTCGTTCCACCGCCAGGATTCGACTTAACAACCCTACCAGCTGCAGCAAAACTCTTACAGCCTCCTGTCCTTGGCCCCCCAGCTCCTCCAGATCCACCTTCTTGAGATTCATCTGTCAAAAGTGAATTATAAACTAACCAAATTTTCTAAGCAATTACTAACTAATTATATTGTATATCTAAATGTATAATTTATATTAGGTAATTTATTAGACTACTTACTAATAGCTACGGTATAAGTTATAAATAATTAGTATTTTTTTTTAAATTATGAGTTTTTTTTAATTATGAATATATGAAAAAAAAATAACAATCAGATTTTTTAAATGTAGAAAGGTACTTTTTCAAAATGTGAATAGAATTTAATTAAATAAAAGAAATTTATTTTTTAAAGAAATTAATATTATTTTATTATAATTTGGATACTTTCAATTTATTCATTAACACAATCCGCCCAAACTGCTAGCGGTGTGCAAATTCACGAGCGTTGCAGTCGGACTGCTAGTGCATAGATAAGTAGCAATATAAAGTATTTGAGTAATTACTACCAATATTTTGGATCATTGATGATAAAATTAGTAACATAGCACAAAATATGGTTTGTTACGTAAACTTATGTCTTCATTTTTATAGGTTTGTCGTAATTAAATAATAATTTTACAATTTTGACAGATTTATTTCTGTAGAACAGATCTAAGTTACATTTTCTCTACTGTTTTTGAACTTTTATGTAAAGATTAGCTATAGTCGTAGTTAAGTGTCTGAAACTTCAAAAAATATATATTTATGTAAGAAAGTATCTTAAGCCCTTAATTATTATTATTATTATAACATATATGTTATTAAATACGAAGACGTATTGACGTTGTATACAAGATGAATTATTTAGGTTTTTTATTTCAAACATATACTTTCTTGCAATATGCCTTCGTGACACAGTGTCTGACTGTAAGCGTAGTCGTGGGTTCGATCTCCACTAAGGGGATACTTACTCGTACTATAAATTAAAATAATTCGTTTTGTATGCGTCAATAATAATTAAGTAATTTACTCTCTGTACTGAGGAGACAAATGTGAATGCATGTGCCAAATGATTTAGATTTAAAAGTAATTTGATATTAATATTTAAAAAGTAACGTATATATAATTCTCGTATTTAACATAAGTCTAAGTACTTAAAAGGTCACTAAATATTAGATAATATAATTTAAAGATTAACAAGTGAATAGTGTTGAAGTAGTGTAATATTTCTTTATATAACTTGACCTATATAGAAATCAGTTGTCTACTATAACACATAATCCTAATAAAAAGTTACGATAACAAGTGTAGGTACAATAACGAAAGTTAGGAGAAAGTTACTAACTCTTCCTAGAAACTTGTTTTTAGCTAAAAAACAATTGATTACTATAATAGCAATATTGCCTAAATTTGTTACACAAATATTATTACACAGTTCTCAACTCAGCTATGGTCTTTCATAGCTCTAAAAAATGAATACTTAATCTGTCAAAATCAAACACACGGTCGTTAAAACAATTAAGAAATCGAAAAATATATTGTATTTTACTATTTTCTTTAATTTCTTGTACGTATATGTAATGTAGTTTTACATAGAGTAAATAATTTTATATAAACCAAAGTAAATTGTGATTGTTATTAGCAATAAATAACATTAAATATAGTTATGGAATTATACATAGTTAATTGTCCTAACAAATATACTAAAACGAAATATAAATATAAGGCGTAAAAAGTATGCATTTCATTTACTGTAATTGATCCCCAGTAACCACGCATTTTTTTTTAATGAATAACGGATGGCAAACGAGCAGACCACCAGATGGTAAGTGGTGACCTTTGCCCATCTCCATCTACAACACCAGAGGTGTTCTAGATGCGTTGCCAACCTAGAGGATACAGATGAAAGGGGAGGACAATGTAGTAGTCCGCTATCGGAACCACCACATTTTGGGGAAAGGATGGGTGGAGAAGAGGAAAGCCTGGCTTACATGTCATTGAACCGGAACACATCATAAGATATTAAAATTTTTGTTTGTTTAATGTGTACCTAACCAAAAAAAATCATAAAATTAGAGAAAAAGGAATTGAAATCAACATACTTAAAATTATTTTCACCTTTATTATGTTATCTGGACTCGAATGGATAATATACAAATAAAAATATATATATAATATTAAGAATTTTACAAAAAAGGAAACCCATTTCAAATAAAATGCACAAAAAGTAAATTTATTACAAATAACTCAAACTACTCGTCAGATCTAAACTTTAAGTGGGACCACATCAGAAGCACTAGCTATCACATAAAAAATAATCGTCAAAATTGGTATACTCAGTAAAAATTTATGAAGTAAAACACATAAAAAAACAGTCGAATTGAGAATCTCTTTCTTTTTAAAGTCGGCTAAAAAAAGACTAAATTTACTAGAACTATATTTAAAGAAATCCACGCCATCTGTATATAAAATCACTAATTAAATAAGTCTCACATATGTTTTTACTAAGCTGAAAGCGTATGTTCATGAAACATTTTGTTTGCTGAAAAAAAGGAAGCGTTTACGATACTTGACGTTAGATGGCGCTGGCCAGTAATGATTAATACGTGACCACGCCCGGCGCATTATCTCTATATGAAATATATATGTACTGACATCTATAAATATTCTAACACGACACAGCTGTTTTGATACAAGGTGGGTTTACAAGAGGGAACACTTTAAAATATTTAGACAAAACGCGGAATTTGTAAGTCATTTCTTCAGTGCAACTGTACAATATGTTCACGTAATATTTTTTTATAAAATACCAAAATTGAATTAATTAATGAAATATATATGAAGACATATTCATTCTCTCATAAACCTCTAAATTGTTTAAATAATAATAAAATCGTCAATGTATCACAATTGCGAACTTGAAGAAACAAAGACTAGAATAGTCATCAGAATTTGTCCTACAAAAATAAGTGACGTCTTACGTCTATATTTAACAAATGAAGATAAACAAAAACAATTTATATACTCATTTAAAAGTAGAATATACGTAGTGACCAATCATTACGTTCTCCAATAACCGTAATTGAGGCCAACAAATGTGAGCACCAAAATATTCTATATATGCCATGAAGACTACTATTGAAACTATATATTTATATCCATGTACCTAATTAACTAAGCAACGTAAGTTTCTTAACTCTAGATCCTTTCTACATTCGCTGATATATGAAATTTCACGCATTTTCCCACAAAACTGTATGTTCAGAGAAAATCAAGACACTCCGTTCTCCATCACCTCCCAAAAATTTAAGACATTGTATTAAGTGACGAAACACAGCAGACAATGAAAATAATTTAAGTATAGTAATGCCCTCAAGTGAGAATCAAACCCACAACCACTCGCTCACTCGCTTACAGTCAGATGCTATCCCACTATACCTTAATGCCCTTTGGTATATACAGACGCATAAAGCTAAAAAAAGTAAAATATTTTATAGAAAAACCGGAAGTTTTTATATTTATGAACTACTCGTTATTACATGTTAATTTCCGTATATGTTGATAATTATAAATCAATTTTATTATAAGTACACTATTCATATTCTATTGCTGATCTTTTCATTTGACTTAATTATTTTTGCGTATTTATATTCAATGTACAGACATACTTTATTATTGTTTTATTATAGCTTAGATAGTCTGCTTAGACGCGACATAGCAATGGAGTCAAACAAGAAACAAATTAGTAGTATAAAAATGCGCGTAGGATATAGAATATGTTTATAAAAGTAAATTTAAAATTATATATGATAGCTGTATGTATTTCAAAATAAATAGCCTATGAACATCTACAAGTTATTTTGCATCGAATAAGTCAAAATCCCGTCATGCGTACCTTCAGTAGTTTCGACGTGATAGGCGAACAAACAAAAATCATTTTCAGTATATAATAATATAATAATAATAATAACTTTATTTGTTTAAAACAGAATTTTTACAAAAATAGAAATTTGTGGTAGAATTATCCTTTTAAGCATATAGTGCCTGTATTAGGAGATTCTGCCCTTCCAAAATAAAATGTACTATAATTATTTAATCTGTTAATTTACAGTAAAACAATTTAAATTACAATATATATTATGTTTAAATATATGTGCATGTGAGAGTGTGTGTGCGTGTGCGTGTGCATGTGCGTGTACATGTGAGTGTGTGTGTGCGTGTGTATGCGTGCGTGTGTGTATGTGTGTGTGTGTGTGTGTGTGTGTGTGTGTGTGTGTTCTTGTGTGTGTATGTATTTGTGTACATGTCATTAAACGTGTTGTAACAGTGTCTCAGTTTCATAATAATTGCGTCCTTTTAACCACTTAGTGATGGATTTTTTACATTCCTTGCAAGTCTTTGGGTAGATATAAATATGTTTGTTTATTTTATTATATAATAGAGCCGATTGCTTATTATCTATATATATTTATATATAGATTAATAGAGTAATAGAGCTTCACTTACTCCTACATTGACAGAGTATAATTTTGATATACATAGATATACTAGGCAAGTTTATAGCAACCTAATCATTGACATCGTAACCTTTCCACACAAGGCTGCGACATTTGACCTATGCAATCATGGGAGGTATACGAGTACGTAGCTACGGATACTACAATAATGGGTAAAAAGAAATTAGATTATAAAAACAATTTAGCCTTTAATCAATGCAAATGCGTTCAAAAGTGTGTGTGTGTAATTATAAAGAATATACAAAAGTGACATCTCAAATCCAGTCAAAATCTTTACGCATGCTTAAAATGAGTTCAATTTAGTTTTGCTGCGTTTACCATTGCATATTGAATAACGATGTTTATTTTTACACTTCTTTAAAATGCTTCTTTAATAAGCTGTTATTATTAAATATATGTTCTCGATTTTCTTTCAGTGAAGAAGTTAATGGACTTAGTTGGTCAACAGAACCAACGAAATTTGCATACGATATGGACGCCATTACACTCGTAAACGATCCTCATCATACGGGTAGGATAAGACACACGCGCAAACGCACTAGACACACACACCGTCTCCGCCGGTGGAGACGAGGTCCTTATTTTTCTACGGCCAGTTCACGCCTCGGCGCGACAAAGTCAAACCATTAAATTCCAAACAGGGCATCCAACGCCCTACCCAGTAGGCTGCAAATCCCCCACGACAAGCGGCGTACGCAAGCCGAGGTTCGGCCTCACAGGAGGAGCCCTTGCGACACCGCACTTCTAAGCTGATGGACCTCCTCTCGAGGAGGCCAAGCCAGGGTCAGAGCTCCAAGCTTGGCCTCTCACAAAGCCCGGTGACGCTGTAGGGGCCGCTATGGCCAACAGCATACTACACATTCGAAAAAAAAAAAAAAAAAAACATACGATGTATTGTAATGTATTCATTTTTTAAATTATTTTTCTAAATTTTATTTAAATAAACAAATGTCACATTTAATCGGAGTTATTTCCAGGTGTAAATATAATTATAAAACCAAACAAACAAAAACAAAAATATCCTTTTTGTTTTATATAAGTTTAACTATCAAAACATACACTCATCGTTTATACGATTAAAAAAATCTTGGCATTGGGTAGCGGAAACTAGCACCTCGCTTTCATCAGACCGGGGAAACGCCTAACTAAAGAAAAATTTACACATATTAAGTATAATCCTGAATAACTGTATAATATGAAACAAGTTAATCGTAGTAAAAAAAAAATAAGTAGCTTTTTCCGTCACGTTGCGACGGTCAGATATATATACTTTTTTATTTGCTGTTGCTTTATCTGTAACTCAATTCCTTTTATGTAATATCAAAATAATTATACATTTTTTATAACCCTCTATCTCCTCCATTTCGGACGGTTGTACAAATGTATGTTATATGTATGCAATGTGTTCCAATAATTATGTTTATTAAAATTGTCATCATTCTAAAATTAAAGATATATATCAAAGTTCAGTTCATATAGACACATCGACTCCGGGACAGGAGAAACTAAATAATAAATAAAAATAAATAATATAACAGAAGCAAGTAAATTTATACGTAATATATATCGGAACAGGAGAAGCTAATCGAATTTCATCATATTTAAAATTATTTTTATAATTAAAGATTATCATCACTGGATTGTAGAAAGAATGTAAGAAGCCAATATGTTTCATAATAATCCATTATACATCAGTAAATTAATAAAATATATATTGCTGCTGCTGCGACAACGCATACTTTACTTGTGTAATTATACTAATGTATTTTTTTTTTTCAAATAAAAGCGTGAATCTGAAAAAAAATTAAGTAACCCTAGTTTCAAGACATTCCGTTTTACTCTTATCGTCTAAGTTCAGTTCTTTAATTATGGCGGTTCGAACACCGTCTAAATTCGAGACATTGCGTGTCAAATAACGGAACCCAACGCCAGGCTACGTTTAAATAAAAATAATCATTTTTCCGATTGGTTGTCGAATCAATTGCGTTTACAATCAAATGCAACGTGGTACGTCGCGCCACGATGGCCTTAAATAAACATTACATAAACATATTTTATAAGAAAAAATATATTGTATAAAATATTTACATATGTATATAAAATCAAAGAGGAAATGCAAATTTATCAGTAGATATGTACGCACGTAATATTACAAAGAAATATATATTTTAATATTTAGTGTCATATTAATAGAATGAAAATATACCCACACATATAGGTAATTATGTAGTTGGAGTCACTTTAGGGATTGACGTCTTTTGTATGACGTCCAACATGACATTTGTTTCTCATTTACTATTTCACTTTCTGATCTATGCC
The DNA here is from genome assembly GCA_033558755.1 of Philaethria dido. Lineage (NCBI taxonomy): Eukaryota > Metazoa > Arthropoda > Insecta > Lepidoptera > Nymphalidae > Philaethria > Philaethria dido. The sequence goes on along the minus strand of JAKGSA010000026.1, from coordinate 295,680 downwards.
CTAATATATATTTTACAAAAAATATTTTGGAAAAATATAGAGTAAAAAGATTAGTTGACATATCCATAGCTTCATTGTAAAGTACACCGTGTAGTTAAATGATGTACTAATAATGTAATTCTTTTTTTTTTATTGTTAATAATATATATATTTTTTTAATTCTTTGTATGTAGAAATAGGGAAGCAGAACTATGCAACTAAGCTACTACAACAATAGTAAATCTGGCTCCATTTACATGTTTATTGAAAAAAAAAACTTAGGAATTTATAGGCAAACTTAAATTAAAGTTTACGACAAGTTTCAAAATTTTTACTTCCTATGAAAATTTTGGTTTACAACAAAGTTTTCTTTTTTTTATCCATCCAAAAATGTTTGGAAATTTTAAATGTAAAATGACTATTGCCCATTAATATAAAATTAAGAATATGAAGACCCAGTAACACACATTAAATTGTCTCTACCAGAGAATCTATATCACTTACAGTTGCCTTGTATGTTACACTTTATTTTAGAAATTGTAATAAAATGAAGCATTAAAACAAATTAAAGCATTATTTTTTCATGTTTCTACTTGACGTCAACGAAAAGAAAGTGAAAAGAATAAGAAGGCAACAGACTATTGTGCATTGTGATAAGGAATGGTAATTTTCGACTAAATTTAAAATGTAATGATAATAATGAACGCTTATCAACAACGCGTTTCTTATTTATGGTTTTGAATAAAAAAATGTAAGGTTGAAATTAAATTTATATATTATTTTCTTATAGGTAGCGTAACTAATGCCTTTCAAACATGTTTTAACCTTCAGATAGTTGACGCTGTCCTGCATCAAATATTATACATAAATATCTTAAACAGTATTTTATAGTACATATTAGATTTGTTTCTTTTCATCTTCATGCTTTATCCTGCATAGCTGGGTTAACAGAGATAACTTAGTGTCTAGAAACTCCCTTCTCTTCTTTCCGTCCGAACTCGAGATATGCGATTGCGTGTTGAGTGACGGAACTCAATGCTTTGCTTCATTATACCAGAGCAGAGAAATCAAACCCACAATCACTCGCTTTTATAGTCCAACACTGTCCCACTGCGTCACGATATCAGCTTACAATTTCTTACAAAGACAATAATATTTACGTAGGTATATCAAAGTGTTTTAGCTAAAACTCAAAAAGTCGAATATTTGTAAATAAAATAACGCATGACTAGGTTTGGCTAGGTAAATGAAAAACATCATAATTTCGAATAAGATTTCACCTTAATACTTACCTACAATAATATCTTATAGATAATGCATAGCAGTTGAAGCTTTCTCGTTCTCATTTCGCGAGCCTTGTTGGACTTTTAAGTTCTGTAACTCATGTAATAATATGGAACCTGTGTTCTTTTTTATCTTCATGCTTTCTGCAAGAAATGTCAATTATTTTTTTTTAACTTCACGCTGTAACCCGCATATAGCAGGATAGACAGAGGGAACCTGAGAACCTAGTGTTAAGACACTCCGTTCTCTTACAACAATTTTGTTCCCCACTTAAATTAAAATTAAATTTCTCAATTAAAATTAAATGTAATTTTATGTAAAATTGTTATAACAAGTTATAATTCCGCGGAAAGTGGGTAACGGAATTGTTGAAAGAGAATGGAGTGTCTTAACACTAGGTTCTTTGGTTCCCTCTGCCTACCCTGCTAGATGCAGGATACAGCGTGAAGCTAAAAAAAATGTCAATTTTATGTATCAATAAATAAATAACGATGTATACTTATAAAATCCTAATTACCGCGATTCCCGCGACTTCGACTGTGTGGACTTTATAATGCTCCGGACGCTGCTTCCATTTTCCTGTTATTATTATACTACCAAACCACTACTTCCATTTATAGCTATATTGTGTTGATCTTTTATTTTCACATCAGATATTCCAGACAAATGTATTTTTTTTCTCTGATATAGGCCTTCTCCTGCATACCAGATAGACAAAGAAAACAAAGTGTCAAGACGCTCCGTTTTATGTCGCACTCAAATTCAAAACATTGTGTGTTGAGTAGTGGATCTCAAAGCCGCAGTTTGTCTCAACCGAGCGGGAATTTACAAACATATTAAAAATAATAATTTCCCCGAGTGGGAATCAAAGATATAACTACCGCGGCTTACAATCATATTATTTTCCACAGCGCCACGATGGCGCTATCCATAAAAACTGCCCATCATACTGTGCCAATGTGCCATTTAGTCTTTTGTTATAGTTTAGCTGATTTATTACGATTTTTCATAAATTATTTCAGATTTTATCTATCACGTTAAACCACTTATGCTAAGGTCCTTATATGTAATAGTACAGCTGCACAGGTTTTGTTTAGGCGACTTTTCTTATTTACTCATAGAATAGTCGATTTTAATGGTTCTACATAAGGTGTTTCACTTTTTGAAAGAAATTAATCATAAAATCCTAAGTCTTGTCCAGGCTTAATACCTATACTAAAACAAAAGATTCATTTAACAAATTTATCCAGCAGACTCAAAGATATGCGCGTACAAATAGAGAAACAGAAAAAAAACTAAAACTCGTAGTCACCATCACTCGAAATTGTTTTAATGAATATATTCAGTAAAAGAGTTTTTTCTCAGTAAAATCAAAAAAAGATTGATAGTGTATACTTTTGATGACGTCATTTTTTCCAGCTTCACGCTTTATCCCGCAAAGCTGGGTAGTCAGACAGAACCTAGTGTCCTAATTGTCAAGAATCTAGGGTAAATGAAAACAATTTAAATATTCCCCTGAATGGGGCTGGAACCTACAACCGATCGCAGTTACAGTCAGTCTCTGTCCCACAGCGCCGCGATGCACTTCAGGTATATATATGTACATAAAAACGTGAACTATTAGTAAAAAAATATATTTTACCCTTAACACTATATAATTAATCTTTATTTATCTCTTCTATTCATTAGATACGGTAAAAAGGTCCAGGACTAGCGTTCAGTTCTAATTTAACTTCTCGTAATATTTATATACCAAGCCCCTTTAATTTTGTTAAAACGCATAAAGCAGAGATGGTCTTATATTGTTTACCTGTATTTATTTTTTATTAATATACGTTAGGACATTGCGAGATGAAATACGGCGGGAAGCAATTCCAGCCCTAACGGTGATGAATACAAGAGAGCTTGAGGCTACGTAGCTATGTGGTACGAAATTTAATCTACCCTCCGTCTGCCACCCTCGCCAACGCCCGCCCTGCGCCCAACCCCTCTACACCGCGCACCTATATGTCTGTTATAAAAATAATTTATTCATGTCAACTTGGTTTTTAATGGATATTCCAACTTAAATGACCGGTATATGAAGAAGTTTGTTTTGCTGTTACCATGTGAACGTCGAAAGCGGTGCCCTGTTCGACCCAGGCTACGATACTGTACCTAGGTACGAAGCGATACGGCGCTGGGCTATATACGTATTACTACAGACCTACACTGTACACAGGGACTGGCAGAAACACAGTGTGACGATAAAAGTGAGATTGTTCAATAATAGATTTAAAAATAAATTTAAATGATTTCAAAATAGAGTGAATATCAGTACGCTTCGTGCTGTAGCGTTTACAGGCAGTGTTTATCTGTTAACGTGATTGGATTTAGGTTCGATTTCTACTCAGAGTAACGACTATATTTTTAAAAAATAAATAAATAAATACAATACATTTGAATTATTTTCATTCTCCGCTCTGAAAGACATAGCGGGGCGTGGAGTTTCGTCACATAACGCGCAGTGTCTGGAATTTAGGAGGAAAGCGCCGAACGGGGTCTCTCGACACTAGCTTCTCTCTAACTCCCCTACTACGCAAGATGAAGCGTGAAGTTGTTGCTTACTTTTATAAATTTTTAAATAATAAAACAAAATTGTTGTCAAATATTGGTATTCCATAAAATTTGACTAATTTTGCTGTATCAGTATTGAAGAACTAGAAAAAAATCACTTTATGGGCTCACTATAACTACGGCAACCGTAGTTACAAAATTTTATTTTAATTTTCATTAAAATACAAGTATTTATAGTCTCTGATACACTAAGACTACAGTTTTATTTTTGTTATAAATATTAATTCATGATCACAGCCTTAGCTCAAGGTCATTTTTTATCTCATTGATAACAATTTTCATGGAAAAAAAATTATTAACTTGATAAGAGTGGACGAAACCCGATCTATTTGAGTGAAAAAAAAATAATTGAAAGCATGAAGAAAAATATATTTATTGTATAAATTTGTCTTGGTAGTATAGGTATAATAAGTATTGTACTACACTCATAAATGTTTCTTGTTTTTAAGTTTTATATTGAAAAATGATTAAATTGTTTTTAACAAAATTTACCTAATATTAATACTTTTAATACACTGCAATAGGGATTGTAGTATGGATAGGGATTGCTAATTAGGGAATTAGCACTACGAAGATGCTTTCATATAATATGTAATGCTTACAATGAAGCAATACCAATAAAATTAGTATATACACCAGCAAATTAAATGAAAAATTAAATTGTAAACATAAAACAGTTTCATCGAAAATTTTTGATTGCTCTGTATAAATTACAGGCGAGAGCGAGAAAGCCCTATGCGAGCGTCGCGTTCGCCCTCCGCGAAAGCCTCCTGAAAATATCTATTGATTATCGTATACGTGCCGCTTGGTACGTATAGCCCTCGCCCTATATTATGTCTACCGCAGAGTGCCAATTTATTTGAAGAACGCTCCCATGTTGTAAATGACACTAACTACTCACTCGTAATTAGTGACGACATCTAACCAAAATATATTATCAAAATATTTCGATGCACATAATTTTGACACATAATATTATTTACTATTTTATATTATAAAAACACAATAAGAAATTATAGTTTTAATGCAACAAGTCACATAAGCGGACCCATGAGGATTATACGCATGAAAAATATTTTAAAACTGTTTAAATAACAACTGCTGAAAAGCTTCAAATCGGTTTATATATCAAAAACAAAATTGTTTTAATCATTCAAACTAATATATTTGTTACGAAGCTATATATCACTTAGACTGTTTTTTAAAATAGATTAATACACACGTCGATTACCTTGAGTAACGAAATGCTATTTTTATTACGAATTCATGCTCGCCATTCGATACTATTATGCTTAGCTCATTTTATAATTTAACATAAAAACATGTACCTATATATTTTTTTAGTTTTACATTATGAATGTTACTGTCTCTGTACTTCAAAAAACTACAAGGCATAAAAATGAATGATAAAAATCGTCACATGTAGGCACTGTATATTGGAAAGAGGTCAGGTCAATGATTTTTCATTTGTGCAATTGAAACGAATTTTGGATTAAGATCCATCCAGATTTATAAGTAAAAGAAAAATGTAAGTTGACTAAAATTTGGTTAGTAAATTTAGCAACACAGTCGCTTTCCTTTAAAGCATGCATTTATACAGTACAAGGATTTCTCTTATCTCGGGTGTACATAATATGTACATAGCCTCCCAAACTGCAATTTAAAATTTTCAATTAAACAAATTCTGCCATGTACCGTGTCCGAGGTATGCAATTTTATACCGTACTGTCCTAGAAATAGAATTTAGTTTTTTATTTAAAAAACGTATATTTTTTATATACGTATATATGTATATATTTTCCCCTGTGAGGGGACGGGGTTAGAATACAATTCCCCTCTGCCGCTGGGTAGCGTCCCGTAAAAGGCGGGTATCCCAGAAGTTTGGTGGTAGGAGGTTCATCCTCCAACTGGCTCGCGACCACTATCATATCAAAGACTATTTGGCAGTTCGTCAAATATCCAATGATGTGTTCTGGTTCGATGACATGTAAGCCAAGTTTTCCCCTTTCCCACCAATCCTTTCCCCAGAATGTCGTGGTTTCGACAGCGGTCTACTACATTGTTCTCCCCTTCCATCTTTATCCTCTAGGTCGGCAACGCATTTACAACGCCTCTGGTGTTGTAGATGTCCATGGGTTAAGGTAACCACTTACCATCAGGTGATACTTCTGCTCGTTTGCCATCCGTTATCCATAAAAAAATCAAAAAAAAATGCCGGATTTTCTTCATGCACCGGCTAATGGATATGGTCACGGCGTTCGTGGGTTCGATTCCTACTCGGGGTATGATTATATTTAAATAATTTTTATGTCGATAGCGACAGCGATGTGTGTATTTTTATGTCGATAGCGACAGCGATGTGTTGAGCCGGTTAGTTAGAATTGGAATCCAATTCTAATTAACCGGCTCAACACATAGTGTCTCGAAGTTGGTAAAAAAAGTACGAAGTGTCTTGGGTTGAACAGTAGGTTCTCCAGTTTAAGCTAAAAATTGCTATAATATATTAATTTCTAACATATATACATAATACTTATATAGATAAGAAGACCTTTTTGAAAAACATAAAAAAAAGTTTTGTTACGTATAACTATATAATAGATACCATTCTTTCCGCAGATCACACTTGTTGTTTGGAAAATTAAAAATAAAATACTTAAATAATATTACATTGTAAACACGAAATGAGCAAAAGGAATATCTTCGTTTTTTTTTATCGGTGTCCATAACACTAAGCGTGGGATCTTTTGCTCATTTGTTATGCGCTTACCTTAGCAATATTCGCCTAACCGGCTGTCAACTAACATTGTGAACCAAAATATCTTAGGTAGGTATTATTCCAGGCATTATTTATTGTACTGTAGATAAATATTAATTCAGCAGACGAATTTGATAAACAACAGTAAAAACTTTAAAAAGTCGTTCAGAAAATTGTTTCATATTATATACTTAGTTTTTATATAGAGCACAACCAGAATACTTATATATGTATATTATTTATTAAAACTAAATATCCTCCAATGTCACATATAAAAATACATAATATACGTGTTTCTCACAAAATACCCGAGAGTCTACTTAGTCCAGATATCGATACCAGAGACTTCACTGCTTAATAATAAACATAGCATTACTTGATTTAATCATTTTAGTGAAATTTTATTTATTATAAACATGCTATGACACTTTTATAAAATGAATATTGGATTTTTTTTTATCTTCACAGTGTATCCCGCATATAGCAGGGTAGGCAGAGGAAACCAGAGAACCTAGTGTTAAGACACTCCATTCTCTTTCAACAATTCCGTTCCCCACTTTATTGTATTTGAATTGAATGAATTTATATTGTATTTGAAATATAAATTAAAAATTAAAATATATCGTTTAAGTCATCGTGCGTCACATGCAATTCTTATTTAAAATGTTTAATCAGCTTTAGGAACAATTGTTGTTGTTTTTAAATGAAATTAAAGAAATATATAATAAATAGTAATTGCTGCTTGTACCTTCGTTTGCGCGGACTTTATGAATTTTAGCAGAAGCACTATTTTCAATTACCACAACGGGTCGTTGTCATCGAAAGTTCGACCCAAAGTTTTATCTGCTTTACATATATACATAATGAGGTAAAAAATGTTGATCACAAAACAACATTGCCTAGAGATCACTTCCATATCTATGTAAAAATACGTGAAGCAAAACTTAGGATCCCTTTTTACAAAAATTACGCGGACGGAGGAGCATGAAACTCGGCACACTTATAGTTTATATAGAGAAGCAGTGCAGAATGCCAACATTTTTTTTAAATAATGCATAAAAAATATATTAAATTAATAAAATAAATGTTACACACACTACCATGGTTTGACATACATGTTTATACAAATTGACATACGTTACTAAAGAGAACGCGTTGTTAACGCGTCAACGGGGACACTAGTATGTTATAGAATAACTATTCTCTTAGTTCCAAAGTTGTTTCACTTGACTGAACTTTGATTTTTGTTTGCTAACAAAAAATGCTGATCAGGCTAAACAACTTTTGTTACGGCGCTGTTGTCTCTTAGAGATCCACATCTAATGTTCCATACCTTTGATTCTTAATTGTTAATGAAAACTACCTATTAACTACCAACTTTTGCTAAGGCGCCATTAAGTTATTACTTATAGTTAAGCTGGTCTATTGTGGTCCTACATTAGATGTTCCAGATCTTTGATTTTCATATGCCAACGGATATTATATGATATAATATGATGAAATGTCCATCCAGCTACTATCTTTGCTTAGGCAACATTTTCTACTTTTTATATTATAGCTGATAATAAAAAAAGAATAAAAAAATGACGTTTGGACTCTATAATATATTTATTTCACAATAAACTGTAAAAATAAGGTGGATGTTATGATTTTAAGAAATCAATACATCAGGCTTATCGGTTAAGAAGAAATCGAGAAAAAAGTCGTTAAAACCAAAGCGAAACGACATTAAAAAATAAAAATACACAATCACACACCTAACAAAAAGTAGATGATAATTAAACAAAAATTCAGAAGTTTAACAAAAATAGCCGTTTTGGAATTTACTTGATGAGTAGGTACATCACCTACCCAATAATCTTCATAAATAATCTCTCAAGGGCGTCGAGGCGCAGTAGAACCAGCGTCTAAGTGTAAATGCGATTGGTTGGGGGTTTGATATCCACTCGAAGGAATGATTATATTAAAATTATTTTTATTTCTTTCCTCTGGTACGACAAAGGGCGGCGTTGAAAATTTTTATATAACCATTCCTCAGGGTGGGAATCAAATCGACAACCACTTATGTTTATACTCAGACACCCACTGTGCCGTGAGGGCTTCTAGGTAGTTTTTTTTAATATTGTATTATAATATACAAGCTGTACCCCGCAACATCGCTGCGAGGACTTTATGACTCTCGCAACATTTCCATCTTAGCATAGTTTCGGCTATAAAACGTAAAATCATAATCGTTTTCGAAGAAATTTCAGGAAATCCTTTCTTAGACCTCTCTTACATTTTACAAGGAACATACTAGTTAAATTTTACCCTACCAAACCTATTAGTTTGTGCTATACTCGTACTTTGTAGTAACAGAAGAATGTTATAATATTACAACCCCCTCCTCGCTTCAGTCACCAAAAAAATCAACCGCCGCAGCGGTGAAAATCATTAAGGTATATATAACGAAAGTCACATCACACTACTCTTAGTGTTATACCACCATCGTGAATAGTTGAGAGTATCTATTTAAACTCGATAACAGCGTGTTCAAATCCAAATCAAACAAAAATGGTGGCAATACGACTTCTACCATCTAGCATATAATGTCTCGGAAAGAATATAATATAAAGAAACTTTCTTCCTATTTACCATACAAAATATGGGAAATTCATGTAAATCAAAAAATATACTTATACAAAATACCTTTTTGTACCTAAAGAAATACAAAAATATTTTCTAGACGGCAATCATTTCTTTTTACGAATAAAAATCTATCAAAATCAAGTAAGTCAATATACCTATGTCGTTTTCCCAACAGCTATTTGATTTTTCAAAGTTGAACAACAACAAACACTACAACGAACACTAACAAAAATAAAATTAAAAGTATATAACTTTTATCGTATACAATATCGTGACACATATATATGTACTTTAAATATAAAATAAGAAAATAAAAAAAATATTTGATATTAAAATAAAATAATCTGACTTATAATTATACCTTATAAGTCAATAAAATAAACAATTCTTTATGAAAAATGTAGAGCCGCATACAGTTGTCATAAAATGAAATGACGCCATCATGGTGTAGTTGGGACGTGTTTTTTTCAAGCTTTATAACTGTTTGTTCAAATATCGCTTGAAACAATAATATATTTTTTATATTTATAAATAGCTTCACGCTGTATTCCGCTTATATACGCAGGGTACGGAGGGTAGGCACACGCTGTATACGCAGGGTAGGCAGAGGAAACCTAGTGTTAAGACACTCCGTTCCCCACATTCCGCCAAATTCAGGCATTGCGTGCTGAGTGGCGGAACTCAACGCCGCGCTTTGTCTTGTTACCAAAGCCAGGAATAAAAATTCCATTTCCTGGAGTGGGGATCGAACCCACAACCTGTCGCGTTCGCAGTCGCACGCTTGTGCCTCTGCGCCACGACAGGCGTTAAATTTATAATAATAATTATTAGAGAAAAATGCAATGTGTCTCTAAATGAGCAGAATTGAAGTGCACTGCAATAATGAAAGCGATGCCTCGCAAAAGGCAAATTTCATAAATGTTTAATTCATCTTATAATTAAAATAGTATTTATAAAAAATAAAATGTCTTGATTGAAGTTAGATGCAATCTAATATTATAGAACTTGTAACTTATGCATACAGTAGTAATGATATGACGTATAGCTTGTGTCGAACAAGACCTGTCGGGTGTTGAGTTGGCCAGAGAGCAAGAGGTTGTGAACTGTAAGGCTAATACAACTCCTACATTTCGGGGAGAATAATTGCTACATAGCGTTATTATAACACCCATAATTTAAAACAAATCAAAACGTTTTAAAATATATATATATGTATATTCAATCAAGTTTAATTATGTTATATATTATACAGATAACATAATTGTTTTTAAATTTTTAATCGAGTTTTTGCTATAATATGTATAAACTTATCTTTATTGTTTTAAAAAATCGTTTACCGAAATATAAATAAAATATCTGTATCCAAATATAGCGCACGTAATATATGTGTCGGTGTATTTAATAGATATATAAACAACCGAGACGTGTTCATGATTGAATTATATTCCCACATACAGCTTATATCAGTCCGAAGCCTAGCCTATTGCGCCGAACAAAAAGCATATTTTATATAAATAAAAAATGAATAAACAAAAATACATAAGAATAAAAGGCAAAATATAAAATTGAGCTGTTATTACTAAGCGAGAGAAGGATAGCGCTTGCGCGCCTTCGACGGGTAAGCGCGGTGCCGAGGGTCGCAAGGCCGGGGGGAAGGGTGAGGGGGGAGGTAACGTCACGTCGAACAACGCAAGCTTTACCCTACCAAATGAAGAAGACGCTCCGGCCCGTGCTATATCACGCGTTAGGATCATCTTAACTATTGCCGTATTATAACTTGCCTGCGTCGCTCAAGAGTCGTCGTACACGATTACGCGAGAGGGAACGGCGAGTTCGGTGTTGTAAAAGTGGGCTCTCTCTGTGCGATAAAAACAGTTGATATATAATTATAATCATACAATTTATTTCAAATAGTCTTAATAACTTATAGTGCGTCACCGTATATAACTGGCTGAAATTACTGTGTGCTAGTGAAAAAAATTGTGAAGCGACTATCAAAATAAAGCAGAAAATAAATAAATAGGGAACGATACGGCGCGTCACCTTCCGTTTGTGAATGTTAAAAAGGACCTTATTGCGACTTGTGTTGAAGTGATATTTGCTTAGTGCTGCAGACATTGATAACCAAATTAATAAAAATTATGATTTCTCACTCAGTTGTTGACTGCTGATCTGAGTGCATGGACATGATCAGTGCCTCACGGAGTGACTCACAATGGACTGGAGAATTCGAAGATAGTCATATAAATGCCGGTGAAGCCCGTTGAGGCCGCCACGGGCTTTTGAAACAGGTACCGGTTTTGTATTATCATTTTGTTTGATTTATAATGCTGCTCCGTTCAAACCCGACGGCACCTTGTACTCAACTTTAGTGCAACAGTTTTTAAATTTAACCTAAATTATTTTTGTATCATGGTATTGATAACTATATAAAAGAAAGGTTTTTATTATGTTAAATTCAATTATTTTTATAATCCTCATAGTTATTATCTATGTGTTGTAATTAATTTTAATTTCTTGCAGAAAGCAATGGACATGAAGCCTGTAGAAATAAATAAAGAATTAGAAGAGGAACAAAATTCACGTAGCAATATAGAGTTGCCCGCAATGGAGCAAGTAGAAGATAAGGAATGTCAACCTGTGATAAAGGATGAAAAATCAAGTGACAGTGACGCTCACAGTGAAGATCTTAATTCTAATGATGAACAAAATAATGTTAGTAGCTCTCCGTTTTATGAGAGCAGTGATAGTAAGATAGAATATGCTGTTAAGTTAGAGGACAATGACACCTTAAGTGATATAGATGACATAAAAACCGACACTGCATCTGCAGACAGTGAGGACTCTGCACTTGGCAGTCTGCCTCCTGACAGTACCTTAAATGACAGGGAAGAAGATGCTCAAGATCGATCTGATGGAAGCGACTCAGGGCTTGGGTCGGAGACACCAGATGATACAAAGGTACCCAGTTTTAATTTGCAATTACCCTGTGAAAATGATGAAAGTAATACACAATCAGCATCCGAAGAAAATATTTCAAGTTCTTCCAATACTATTGATCATGTCAATGAAGATAATACTGTGGATGTAATAAATAAACCCCTAAAAAGTAGCCTTAAGAGAAAATGTGATGATGAAACAAATGAAGAACCCCAGCAAAAAAGAATGAAGCACAATATACAATTTGATAATGTTACAGTTTTCTATTTCCCAAGAGCTCAAGGTTTTACTTGTGTTCCTTCTCAAGGAGGCTCAACACTTGGCATGGAATGGATGCATAGTCACACACAGAAATTTACTCTAGCTGAGCATGCCTTAGAACAGCGACGGTTACACAGACAAGTTCTACAGCAATTAAAGAGTGAGAGACATACATTACAAGGTGTGTCTTTATCATCAAGTGAAGATAGTGACACTGAGGAAGAAACAAGCGATATATCTGAATCAGAACTTGATTTGGACAGCTACTACTTTTTGCAACCAGTACCAACAAGGCAGAGAAGAGCTTTATTAAGAGCAGCTGGTGTGAGAAAAATTGAAGGTTATGAAAAAGATGAATGTAGAGACATAAGAACATCTCGGGAATTTTGTGGATGTGCCTGTAAAGGTGTATGTAACCCCAATAATTGCTCTTGTAGTTTGGGTGGCATTAAATGCCAAGTTGATAGATTAAACTTTCCTTGTGGCTGTACCAGAGATGGATGTGGTAATACTACTGGCAGAATAGAGTTTAACCCTATGAGAGTTCGAACTCATTTCATTAATACCCTTATGAGAATAGGTCTAGAAAAGAAAAATGAAGAAGCTCAAGAAGCTGTTAAAAGAAAATGGGCAGAAGCACATAGTGTCAATGTCCAATGTGGCACTAGTAACTATGAAAAAGAAAATCACCATAGCCATGAAGAGGCCTCTCTGTCTAATATGAATATACATAGACTTGGCATGGAACCTTGTATAAACACAAATTTTAGTAATATACATCACAATTTAAGCAATCCCAGCACTAATCAAAGTGACTCATTTAGTTTTAGAAATGAATCTCTAGATCACAGAAATCTAAAAAATAGCATGTTAAACTTTGAAGATAAATCAGATCACCGCAATCATGACCCTTACACATCCAACATATTGCAAGGTAAAGGTCCTCCTTATCCCACCACAAACACTATGGAATTTAACACAATGACAAACAATATGCAAAGATATCAATGTGATCTCAACTATTCATATGATCAACACTCAGACCATCACTTTAAGGGTCTACAAAGTTTTTCAGCAGCTAGTTTTGAAGAGTTTGCACACAACTCTCAGATGTCTATGCTCAATCATTATGGCCACATGTATATGTCAGATTACATGCAGAAGCCGAGCACTAGTATTACAGAACACAATTCCATGCAATATCAATCAATGTCACATAATCATTATAATATGTATAAAAACACAGAATGTGTCTCAGAAAACAAAACAGACACACATTACACCACTTTGATGACAATGCCATATCAACAAAGCAATAAATTGCAAGCTGTAGATAATGATGAGAATTGGTTTAGTCATAATACACTTTTAAATTTGGACCACTCTGTTCAAGTCACACAAGAGGCGACTGTAGTTCAGCCTGAACCAGCCCAAACGCTCACTGAAAGTGATAATTGTGAAACTACCGAAAACTTTGGTGAACTTATTAAAAAAACTATGGTAGAGTCTGTTACAGTGTAGATGAATTATTTGTTGTTTTTATTGATTTCAATGAATTATTGTGTTAATATTTTTAATTATATTAATTGGGTCTACCATTTTTATTTATTTTACTGTAGTTAATTGTCTAAGTACCCCACAATACAGTTATTTAAAATATATTTCTTGATATATTATTTTACCTATGTATAATAAGTAGTAAATAGCTAAAAGAAGAACATTTTTAGAGTTTTATTGTTTCCGATTCCCACACCAAATAAAAGTAAACATTGAAAAATTCTGAGTCGCAAAATACAAAAATAATGTTGACATTTAAAATGTATTTGAATTATACATGCAGTATTACCTAAACATAACTATAACGAAATTTATTATTTTTAAATATCGTATCGTGTCAACAAAGCTACACAATATAGCATAAGAAATATGTAGTGACTGTGAGACATCGACAGAAATATCTTTAAAAAAAATACTTTGAAAAGCGCCATCTATGACACACATACGAAGTTACTAATGCTATATTTATCTCATTCACAATTTGAGCCCAGTTTATGCTCCACCTAGTGTGTAAATTAATACATTGCTAATTCGATTCATTCCAATATTTTGTACATATAACGTGGAAACATATTCATTGTCTAATTCAAAAACAGTATGTAAATATAACAGACATATTTGTCTTTTGAAAATATTGTAAATGTATAACTACTAGTAAAATAACACACATTTTTTATATAATTTAATTTCTATATTTAATTACAAAATATTTAATAATCACATTTTTTTGTAATAAAAATAATTTTATGTAAAATGATAAAGAAAAATGAATACGCAATAATAATACTGGAACAAAATAAAATCACAGAGGGTCAAGATGTTTGAGTCAACTTCCATACTTTAATCGACTTGTCATCACTGGCTGTTGTGAGGGATTTCGAAAGACTATCGAAGTGAATGCTCTGAATTAAATCTGAAATAAAAATCAGCAATGAAATACATATCGTAATAGAGTTTTAAGTAAAATTCCATTATTATTTTAATTGAATTGAGAAACGCCTGCCGCGACTGTAAACGTGACAGGTTGTGGGTTCGATTCCCACTCCAGGAAATGGAGTTTTTCATTTCCTGGGCTTGGTAACAATGCAAAGCGCGGCGTTGAGTTCCGCCACTCAGCACGCAATGCCTCAACTCGGTGGAAAGTGGGAAACGGAGTGTCTTAACACTAGATTCCCTCTGCCTTCCCTGTTATGTGCGGGATACAGCGTGAAGCTATGTATGTATGTATAAATTAAGAAATAGTGTTACGCAACTTAAAAAATAGAAAAATAATTTCTTACAACACATTTATCATTCCTTTTGCTATTTTAGTAATAATGAAAATATTTTTGGTGAAACATAAATGACAGATACTTTAAGAAAGATATATTTATATAGAGTATACACATAATACATCGAATCGAATACGTTCAAATCCATAATACGTTCGAATCATCACTCAGCAAAAATGTTAATTTTAAAAATACAATATTTCATCTTGAATAGGACAAAACTGTATGCAGCATAAATTCTGCTAAAAATTGATTTTTTTGAAAAAGGCTGAATCATTAAGTTAAAATGTACCGTCATGAGCTTGCTGTTTACTAAGTTGCTCCACACTTATCATGTCCCAATGTAAAAGTGTACCGGCGTTACCACCGAGCCACAGCACAGAGCCATCACAGCATAAAGACGATATCACTGAGGACACTTGTTTTTGATACACCTGTATGAAATAAATAAAATTTAAATATTATCATTTCCTAGACTGAGAAATAAACCAACGACCTTCGTGCTTATGGTCTACACTGAACTAAGTTGGTCTCATAATAACAAATAATATAAAATTATTTTTTATTTATTTATGTTATATATAAATAATTAATTTCAGTTGTTATTTTTTGTTACAAAGCACCAAAAACAGTTATTTTTTAAATAGATTGGCAACCCATGCAAATGAAAAATTCGCGAGAAATCATATATAGCTATATTAAAGTATAATAACTATTGACATAAATCATGTATATGCAGCACATTAAAATATATATTTTTTTTATCAAATGTCTAATAAATTGAATATATTATCATATAAAACACACACATTAACGATAACATACTTATATAGAATACTTCCAAGTTCATTGTACTCGGAATGTATACACATAATTTTTTTAGATAGTTCTTAATAAAGCAAAAAATTGTGACCCGAATATAATGACAGTAATGATTTGAATAATCTTTAATATTTGCGGTCTATTTATCTTCGATTAAGGAATAATATAATTCAGTTAGAAAATATAAAAAAAAGTATTGAGGTCATTATGGTGCAGTGGGACAGTCGTAGAATGTAAACGTGATTGGTTGTGAGTTCGATCCTTACTCAGTGGAATAATTATATTTGAATTATTGCATATTTCAGATCAACTAAGATAAAGAGCGTCGTTGAGTTCCACCACTTCATACACAATGTCTTAATTTGAAATGGAAAGCGGAATGCAATGTCTTAACACTAGGTTATCTTCTCTTCTCTCTAACTATGCAAGAAAAAGCGTGAAGTTTTTTTTTAATATACACATATCTTTAAAAATTTAGTTTTAATATTCTTACTATAAGAAACACTACTCACAGAATTTAACACACTGAGGTCAGTGACACTCAAGTCTCCACTTTCACTGGCAGTGACTATTCTCTCCTCGGATAGTAAACAGACGCCGGTTACAGGTGAACTGTGTATTGATATTTTATTAATGAGCTCTTTACTTGAAAAGTCCCATACAAACACTTCTCCATCAGACGTACAAGCTAGAATATCAAGGATGTGCCGTCTGTATCTGGAATTATGATAAAACAATGACATTTTATAAAAAAACTTTTAATTTTTTCTACTATACAGCTATATTGTATACACAGTAGTATAATTAATTTACATATAGGGGAATATTTACAAAATTCTAAATCTTGTGAAGGTATTTTTTTTTAGGCTTCTACTTTTTTCTCTATAATTTCTATAATATTCTAAACTTTCATACCCCAAATGTTCTTAGACGTAAAGTGGTTAACGAACTAAATCATCTAATACTTCTATCCACATATGTTGAAATATAAAAAAATGCCTACCTATGAACAATAGCAGTAATTTTCCCGTCATGGTCGAACTCTGCTTTGAGGCCGCGTAGAGCTTGCCCCGTTTTGCCCACGTTGCCCCACACTCGCACGACGCCGTCCCATCCGCCCGATATTAGCAAGTGATCTAATAAATCACACGGTAAACATACATTTATTATATCATATATAATTAAAGCACCGATTAATATTTATTAATATAAAAGATTTGTTTACAAATACATTCATATATTATATCAAGAAATTTATTTAAAATTGGTTTTGCACTTCTTCCCGCTAAGTAAAGTGTCCTACTAAGTTTCACTATTAATAAAAGGTTGCCTGTAAGAGATTACTTTTAGTGATAAGGCCGCCTTTTGCCTAATTTTTTATATAACGTGTAATCTTTTTATTTTTTATTTGTTGCAATAAAGGGTTTTTATTATTATTATTCTGTATCTCATTGTAGGTTGTCGGGTTCCCCGACAAGGAACCCGGTCCTTTGGAAGGCTTGCGTGGGGACACAGGTCCAACACGTAGAGGCCCCTTTGAGACAATAATACTCTTTAATCTGACGCATTGACCGGGGTCCATCTATGAGTAACCATAGGCAATTGCTCACATATGGTCACCGGTTAATATTATTATTATTATACATTTATAGGAGATTCAGGTTTTTCACGCATAACAGAGTATGCAGAAATAACTTAGTGTTAAACACTCCGTTCTCCCGATTTAGGCATTTCTAATAACGGGACTTAGTGGTGAATTTTGTTATACTAAGCGCAGAAACGGTAATCATTTAAAAGAAAATCATTCATACAAGATGGGATCGACACCACAATCATCGTGTTTACATTCAAAGGGTGTCTCGCAACACAAAGCTAAGGGTCTTTATAAGTCAAAAAACTAAATTACATGTTTTAAAGTTCTGATACATCTCTCGTACTTTACATACATAGATATTACTATGGACTTGGACATAAATATAGTTATTTAAAATTAAAGTCATTTCATCATTTCCTTTTTTCAATAAGTTTCAAAGTTTTAGTAATCTAGGTATTTATAAAGTAAATATTGTAATCACGAGGAAATGAATATTTAAATTAAAACTATTATTATATTATTCAGTATCGTAGTAACTAACCTTTTTCTAGCCACTGTAAGCAGCTCACAGAGTCGTCATGCGCCCGGAAGCTTTCAACGACACGTCCGTACTCCACGTCATATAAATAACTGGGAATATAAAAATAATATGTTAAAACTTTTTTCTATTCTATTGGGATTGATATATATCGTTTATGAAATTTTATTATGTAACCAAAAAAATACGTGTATTCTATTTTATAGTTGTTATGTCAAAAACAAAGTTTTTTTTTGTAGTTTCATGCTTTAGTGGCAAAACACTCCATTCTCTATTCTATGCTCTTCTCTCTTTCCGTCTTAATTCTAGATAAATTAAATGGCGGAATTCTATGCCACGCTTTCTTTGTTTGTAAAGCGGAAGCGATTATATTTTAAATATTATAAATTTTCCAAGTGAGAATCAAATTCACAACCACTGCTGTTTACAGAACGACCCTGTCACTGCGCCACGATGGTCTCTAAAGTTCCAGGAATAGGGGTAAAGATCTAAAAAATATATTACAATTACATACATTTCATTATCCCAAGAGCCAGCAGCTACAATATGCTCATCAACCATAACGCACGAACTTAATGGCGTCGTACATAAAATGACGCTTCTTATTTGTTTATTCTGCACTAAATCGTACACTTTCAAAGTACCATCTTTGCAAACTGATATTATTCTATTCCCCTTTCGCAACACACCGGTCACAGCTTCTTTATGTAATTTTATAGTATTAACACATTCCATAGTATATTCGCGAGAACTTTTTGTATTCAAGGACTTTAGTATTTTCGGTATGATTTTCCGAACGTGAGGCTTTGTGAATATTTGTTTGGGAACTTGACCAAACTCCATGATCTGGACTTCTAGAGCGTGTCTGTCGTTCATATCGTATATACATTCCAAGTCTACCGATCCCTCGTAGCATACATGGTGGAATACTGAAAAAAAAAGACATATATATAAAAACAGTTGCAATACTGAATGCCTGACAAACAACACAACAACACAATTTAATAGTAGAAAGAAGCAAAATGGTACGTAGGATCCTTACAGTAAATAGGGGCCACTAAGAACGTATTATAAGTGACTTTACGTTTCACAGACTAAAATACGGAAGATAGAATAAATACTCCAAATAATACAAAATTCTGGCCAAAAATTCGTATTTATATATGTAACTTACAAACCATTATAAGCTTTAACAGCCTCTTCTCCTCGCTGCTTGTATCCAAATATAAGATCAATCCATAAGTGTAAATGTCTAGATACAAATGGAGACTCCAGTGCTTGCCTCATTTTGACAATAAAATCCTCAGGAGAGGTGGCCCAAGGCGGCAAGTTTACATTATCGACTTTGGTACCATCATGTCTTTCCCCAAAGTCAATTTCTTTTGCATTTACTAGAAAATCACCTTTTGAATTTGTGTCATAGAATTCTGGTACTAATTCCTAAAATAACAAAGTGTAATGAACAAATAGATACTTTAAGGTAAAATTAAAAACCTTTTAAATTATTACTAATTTAAATTATCAAAAAACATACTGTGTAGTGTATACATAATACCTTAAAATCTGACATATTCTTTAAGCAATTTTTATAAACGTCTCTAACTGAATTGAACATTCTATCAGGATGATCAAATCTCCCATTTTGTAAACACAGCATGTATTGTGGATACTTTCGCACCTAAAAACAACAAAAATATAACTTAAAAAAATGTCATACATATAATCCTAATGGCTAAACCACTCTGTATTTTAAAATTAAATACATATTTCAATATTACCATGCCACAAACTTTTACATCTGAAATATTCCTTTAAATAAAA
Source organism: Philaethria dido (assembly GCA_033558755.1). Classification (NCBI taxonomy): domain Eukaryota; kingdom Metazoa; phylum Arthropoda; class Insecta; order Lepidoptera; family Nymphalidae; genus Philaethria; species Philaethria dido. The sequence goes on along the minus strand of JAKGSA010000026.1, from coordinate 275,614 downwards.
CCAGAGTAGCCTTTTTAAGGTATTTTTTCAGTTTATATAAAATAATATGTAGCACAAAATATAAACATAAAATGAAGTCTTTTAAATATCTAACAAGGAAATCCACACTTACTAAATAAAACAGGACAAGACCAGGTGCAGAATAATGAGAACCATATAAAAATTTTGGATCGGACATCTCATGGTATCTTTCCAATAGTTTTTCCAAGCGGTCAGGATTGAGTGCTCCCATAGGTTTGGACAAGTCCCGGAATGTTTCCACGGAATCCAAATCTAACCTCTCAGATATGTAATCAGCCACTACCCAGGGGAATACTGGGTATTGAGTTAGATCATTTTTACTTCTATCTGCCATACTTGAAAAGAGAAAATTTGGTTATGTTAATTCAATGTCACTGCTTCTCAGTTATCATTTTATTTAATTATTTACAATACTATTTGACATATATCATTCTATAATTTTACATAACGCCTGTTGTGGCGCAGAGGCATAAGCGTGCGACTGTAAACGCGACTGGTTGTGGGTTCGATTCCCACTCCAGGAAATGTAAAATTTAGTATTTTCATTTCTTGGGTTTGGTAACAAGGCAAAGCGCGGCGTTGAGTTCCGCCACTCAACCCGCAATGCCTCAATTCGGCGGAAAGTGGGAAACAGAATTGTTGTAAGAGAATGGAGTGTCTTAACACTAGATACTCTGCCTACCACGCTAAATGCGGGATACAGCGTGAAGTTACAAAAAAAATAGATAATTACATTAAATTTGATCTAAAAGCTTATAATCCAGGTATAAAAGACATTTATAATATTAAAAATAAACATTAGGTGGATAATATAATAACATTAAATTGTTAATTGTTTGTTGAAAAAAATTACATACATACCAGTTAAGGTACATCAAATAATCATAATTTGATACAATTCCATTTTGCCACTGCAGAGTCATCTCTTCTATATGTGCTCTTTCTAGATGAACATTAGGAGACTCTTCAAGCAACTGGTATACACTGTCACGGTCTGACTCAGATTGGAAAGTTAAATAAATATGAGGTATAAAATTTGATTCTGAACAATATATTTCAAGTCCCTGTTGAATAAAACAAAGAATGGTTCCAAAATTACATGCACTATATTGTTAAAAAAGAATTAAAGTACATCATAACTATTTTAATATAAATATTATACTATTGTACTTAAATGTAAATGTATTAAAACTTATGCTCAAGAATTAACAAAGTAGCTATTTATTTTGCATAAGCAATAAATTTCTTACAATATATTTATTAAATACATTTAAAGCATAAAAAATAAGAAAATAAAATTATAAAACATACACAGATACATACAACTTGCCTTAATAAAAATCTTCTTTTATATACTCTCTTTATTTGTTCCAACTTTATTTTCAATATAGAACTCTGTAAATTATAAAGTTTTTAAATGTATTTTTTTATTCATATTGTAAAATTATAAAATATAGTCTATATACATATGGTATAGATAGTCAACAGCATAAAAAATACCAATAGCAGTTACAAAACATTTTAACAATTAACTTTGCAAATTACAAATGACAATAACTAAGGACATGCTTGAATGTCCTTAGTTATTGTCATTGTGATTAAGGTTTTCACAGATCTGTACAGAAATTATTGTTGTAAGAGCATATTATAAATTTTTAAACTTAAGAAATATCTTTAATAAATTTTATTATTATCAATTACTCTATAAAAAAATATAACTATAATATATTACAGCAATTATTAGAACAACATTTAAGAGTTTAAATTACATAGTTTACACAATTATTAAATTATACAAAAAATGTTACCTACCTACCTACCTAACTTCACACTATCCCTAGCAGGGTAGTCAGAGAGAACGGAGATAAACAAAATGACTACACAAAATGTTAAGAACTCAATTTTCTTAAAATTCTAATTTTGCAACATATAACCTTTATATCAGACACAATAATTTTATTACTCACATTTTCAATGTTGCTAAATGGTTGAAAATAAAGTGAGGTTGGTGTTATTGCAAGTTTTCCATTATGCCTTACTAATGGTGAAATTTTTTCTGCTTGAAATTGACAAATTATTTTCTCTGTAAAATCTTCCATCATAACTGGATCAAAAATCATTCTCATGTAACGAGAATGAAGAATTGTAGCTACCATACTGTTATGTTCTGGAGCATGGAGAGAAGATGCTCTCATTAACTGTTGCATTTGCATTAAACACTCATCAGCTGAAGAGAAATCAAATGAGAAGAAGAAATCTTTACTGTGATAGTTAAACTTGTAAGGGGCTAGTAGATTTTCTTCTAACATTTCAGAATACTGCCTTACAGTTACTTTTATTATGTTCTGTTCATTATGCACTGTATCAATATTAACACATTCCTTGAAATGTAGCTTTACAAGTGGATGTTTCCATTCTCGGGGCTCAAAAATAAGAGATTTTGAACAAAGCTTTAGGCGACCTTGTTTCGCATTTTTCGTTATTAAACATGTTATTTCACTCATAGCACACGAATAATCTTCAAAATATATTTCGCCGGGTTCTAATAGCAGCATAGAAAATCTAAAATAAACCATAAAAGAAAGTTACGAATTTTCTTTAAGCCATTACACACTTTGGTAAAAATATAATTGTACGTTATTCTATTGTGTACCTTGATTTATTCATATTTAAGAGTTTTATTAAGTATCTTAATATATATATTTCAATTTTTATATCTAGTTAACAATAAAGTCATTTCTGCGACACGAATTAAGTTCAATTATATTCGCTTACGCTTTTTCCGCTGAATTTACAAACAAAGAAACATAAACAAGTTTGCGAAAAGTATACTCAAATAGAAAATAAAAATTTTGAAAATATAAATAACTGTCTACTAGAATTCAAACTTATTCAGTAAATAGTTATATTCAGAAGAATACATAATAACTACAACTACTCTAAATGCATTTGATAAAACAACACAAATTGCACTATTTCTAACCAATGTACAAATATCACTGAACTAAACAGCAACCGTCAAATGTCAAAGATTTTATAGAATAAAAATCATATTTCAGAAATAATAGTAAGATAGCTATTATCATGCTCGAGTCTAGTGGAAACAGATTTAAACTAAAGAACTTATAAATTATTGTAAAGAACTTGTAAATTAATTTAGGTTCTAAGAATATCTTTATTTATTTATTTTTTTTGTTTGTTTTTAAAACGTTTAAGACGCAAAATTATCTAAAATATTTTTAGCATTATACCAATAAAAGCTTTTTTTGTTAAAACAGGTCGCCATTTAAAAATGACATTGAAATATTAATAATCTGTTATTTATTGTTGAGGATTATTGTCACTTATGATTCATCACATTAGTTTGTAAAAACCGCGAATTTTAAATTTCGCTAGCTATCACATATTTTAAATTTGCTTTCATTTCACCATAAAAAATGCAAGAAGCTACAAATGCTATATTTCAAATGCGTTTTCCTCAAAAATTATGGTATTTGTTGGACTTGCAAACTTCGGCTATAATATGGGGAGGCACGGGACGAACAATTTTGTTAAATTATAGACTTCTTCAAAACTATTTGCAATGTGACCATTCTATTTTTAAAACTACTAATATCTCTAGCTTTATAAGACAGTTAAATTTGTATGGTTTTCGAAAAGTTACTTCACATCTTCAAGATCCTTTGTGTAATTCTAGCAATCCGTATATGCATGAATTTATTCATGACAATTTTCAGTACGGTAGACCTGAATTACTTAACAAAATAACCAGAAAGGCTTTAACTATCAAAAGAGGATTTAAACCTAAGGTTTGAAACATATTAAATTGGTAATTCTAAAATTATTTCAAAATAATTATTTACCATAATCCTTTTAGAATTTAGATATCTCGGATAATTTTGTATACATATCTCCATTACAAAAAGCAAGACGTGCTTTACGTATCGCCCTAAAAAAAGCAGCCCAAGATTTGCTCATATTTAGTTCGTCAAAAGTTGACTACAATTTGCAAAGTGAAGGTAAATTTTAATCTAATTTACTAGTTTATATTTGGAGCAGTTTATTGATGTTTTTACCGTACAATTACTTTCGGTTTTCTACAGATTATGAAGAAACATGTGATAACCAAGAAAATATAGAATTTGATTGGATCATTCCCGATACTGCAAGCAACAATCAATATAAACTTACAAATCCAGGTGGTTTTTACTTAGCTTTTTTATTGAATAACCTACCTTACCCATTTCCCACTTCCTACCTATATATTTATTTAATTTATCATACAGATGTTGACAATCCCAAAGAAACTGCATCAGACAATTTAAGGTAAGGCAATTATATTTAAATAATAACGGAAAAATAATTAACTTTAATTCGTCCGCAGCTAACAGGTGCACTCACGGAAGATCCGCTTGCAACGAATCAAAAAAATAAAATTAAATGTGAAGTTAATGTAAATCAGATATTTTTTTGTATTACTGTAATTCACTCGAGTACCTATAAATTAATTTTCTCAATCGCCTCGTGCTGTTTCTAACTAATAATTATACAACAAACAATGGCGATAAACATTTAAATATGATAGAAATACTATGTATTGTATAGTAATATAACATTTTCTTAAAAATTGTATTTATAACTCAAGCATTATGATTTTTTTGGTACAGGGAACCTTCTCAAGATGATATTTTAGATTTTTCTGTTGTATCTTGCCAAGAAAACAATGATAACTTTACATCTCAGTTCTTAAACACAACTGATTTAGATTCAGAGGATAATTCTGGTGTGGAATTATTAGCAGAGTTTAACATAAGCAATGAAATAGATGGAGACATTGCTAAGAAGCGAACATACAGTGATAATAATTCATTGAATTGTGTTCTACCTTCTGTAACTGATGAACTAGATGATGTGGGAGTTATTGAGGTATGTCATTTTAATAATATATTTACAATTGAAATACATGTGTAACATAAAAAATTAAATGCTAGAAATTTATTTTACAGAAAAATGATACAAATCCTTACAATGGTGAATGGGATCAAATGTTTTATGATATAGTAAATAACAAAGGGTCAAGCCAGGAGGGTTCAAATTTGAAGGACCTGTATTCTCAGATATCACAAACCATAGATTTACTTAACTCTTAAATATTTAATTTGTCAAAAATAAAAGATTCCAATATACTTTTTATAATGTATTAAAGTGTTTATAAAAAATGTTTTCATTTCTTTTGCTTCTTCTTTTCAGCTTCCTCCTCCTTTTCTTTTTCAATAACTGACACATATGAATTTATAGTATCCAAGTCCAGCATTTGCATTGGTTGATTACGTCTCATAACAGCTATTTCTAAATTTTTCTGCCCTGATTGAACAACTTCCAAAAGAGCCCTGATTGCAAGCTAAAATAAATTTATTTTGAATAATTCAATACTGCTTTATTATTCTATCTTAGTTGTGTAGACCTACTGCTACTTTTTAAAACTATATATATGTGTGTATTATATTTTTGCAGTAGGCATTATAAATAGGATAAAAAAGGAATAAGTATATTTTAAGGGATATCTTGTTTAAAATTAAATTATTTCATAATTAACAGATATGATTGTAAAAGAAATTTAACCAAAAATAATGAGTATTACCTTTACGGCACCATTTTCTGAAGCAACTTCTTCAGGAGTATAATTTTTCTCTAAAAATTCACGGACTGTCTTGGCTGATCTACCAGTGGCATTTGCTTTCCATTCATAATAAATGCCTGACGGTTCTGTTTGGAATAGGTGTGGGTATCCATCATAGTCAAATCCGCCAATAAGACATGATATACCAAATGGACGTCGGCCGTTGCTCTGGGTATACTTTTGTTTAAGGCCAGCAATGTATCTTGTTATGTACTCTAATGTAACTGGATCTTCAACAGTCAGTTTATGTGACTGACACTCGATTTGAGCCCGGTTTATTAGAATACGTGCATCTGCAGTTAAACCGGCAAATGCCATTACCACATGATCGTCAAGCAGGCAAATTTTCCTTACAGTCCTTTCTTCTTGCAGTTTCGCCACAGACTTTTTTTCAACACCAAGAACGACTACATCTTTACCTCTCACACCCACCTAAAATAACAAAAACATTTCGATGATAATTTACCAATGTTTTGTAAAATATTACTCGAAACAAAATTTACTCACCGCTGTAGATCCTTTTCGTACTGCTTCTTGCGCATACTCTACTTGTAATAGATGACCATCAGGAGAGAAAACAGTGATAGCTCTATCATATCGTGCTGACATTTTTAAGTTAATAAAAGTAACAAATCCCAAGAAATATTCTTAATTTTGCTTCGTAATTGTTAGAAAGATACAAGACAAGCGCGAACCGACAGAATACAGATGTTTTATAATACAGATTATATAGCATGACAAGACAAATAACGAATGATTAATAAAACATAGATTAAAATATATGATTTTCTCAACATATCATTACTTTATTTTCTGTCCTCAAAAATATTTTGAGCTTGATGGTTGTCATAGAATAATTACAAATATATTACAAAGTATAGTAAAATAATCAAAAAATATTGCATACCTAGATGTAGGTACACTATTTAATTTGTAAGGTATTAATCCCAGTTTTCCACTTATAGCACTGTTCTGTATGTAATTATCGCACAACGCCGAAATGTGTTAGTGCTTGATTTTCGTGTATTACATTAGTTTTGAACTCCACCGGCAGTGGTATGTGTAGCATAATAACAGATAGAACATTTTTAAAAGTCAATTAAATAATTTTCGATGTTTATTTTGGTCCATATTTAACCTGAAAACAGTACTTTTGAAATTTGTTGATTGGGCAAAACGTTGTTGTAATTGAAACAGTCCCCGTTGAGCATGCATGCGCTTTAATGCTGTAATTGAAAATATATGGTACATAGATTGTATATCATAAAAAACATATTAATCATTTCTTTTCTGTTACTTCACAATTGACAAATATGTCAATTAAAGAGATGTGAATATGTCAACATGGCGGCTGCCGTAGAAGAATTTCAACCGTGGTTAATTGATAAATTAAGGTCTTTAAAAACTGATGAAAATATTTTTGGATCATACATATCTGGTATTTTAGAAAGCGAAGAATCTATCGATGAGAAAAAAGATGCTTTAGAAGGAATACTATCTGAAATCGTCGTAAGTAATCAGAATATTTATTGGTTATATTTAATTATTTAAAAATATGAAGTCGTAAAATCTTCTACAGGAAAAAGATATATCTGTACACGTCAATGAAATAATAGAAAAATGGGAATCATGCAAACCTCAGGAAGAAGCTCCTAAGAACGCAACGGATGTAGATCTTCAATTGGCTAAATTATTGGAATCACAATCTTTGGCAACTACGACTCGTCGAGAATATACCGATGAAGAGAAAAAAATACGTGAGGCTATTTTGTCTCAATACAGTCAGCTTCCTGACAATGAGGTATATTATAAATAAATATGGTTTTTACATATCTCCTATAGTACCATTATTGAAATACTTAAAATATATGTATTTGGGTTTTTTAGGAAGACCAAGACAATGAAGAGGAAACTGACTCTCAAGATTTAGTTAGAAATACAAATGCTACTGATGTGGCAGCAGCTGCTCGAGAACGTCGAGAACAAGCCCGTCAAGATGCTCAGCGTAAAAAAGAAAAAGATAAAGAAGACAGGTAAACATTACATCAAATATATCATCAATAGTTATAATAAATATATCTTATTTATAAATTAAATATAATAATGTGAATAATGTTGTGTAAAATATAACATATATAAATTATAGAATATAAAGCACACATGTGTTTATAATTAATGCTTATTTCAGAGAGAAGCAAAAGGCAATGAAAGAAGAGAAAAAAGAAAAACGTAAAACACAAAAAGGTGAAAGGAAAAGGTAGCAAGATCAACAACTTCCTTTAATTGAAATTGTTAAATAATTGTACTTTTCTTGATTTTTACTTGATATTTATCTGAGTGTGACATTTTTATATTTTTTTTCACTCACTTTACAATAATGCTTTTACTTCATAATTATTTGCATTTCTTCAGAATAATTTGAGTAAAATATTATATAGCAATAGTCACCAACACTGGGGCTTATTTTACAAAAGGTATTACTTGTTAGATGTTTAATTTTTATCATATAAAAAAATTAACAATATTTATAAAATAGCAGTAAAAACTTAATAAATTGCTACATTTTATATATTTGGTGTACTTTATTTAATCCTTAAATAATTTTTATTTAATATAAAGTGAAATTGCTGTATAAAAATGTGTTGCTCACTAAATAAAAAATATTGACCTAGTTTGATAATACAAATGTTATAATATTTATAATTGAATAATAACATAATACATGTATGCAACTATGTTATTATTGATTATGTATATAAATTTTCTATATTTAAAAATATATGCACATTATGAACTATCTAAAATAATAAATTATTAAGCTCAATTATAAAATGACTTTAATATGAGCAATAATGGGTACATAATAGTCTGACTGATAAATTTATTTTAGATATATACATTAGTATTATTTAGTTAGATAGATATTATACCTGCATTTCTCATCACGATTACATGTCAAGCTTTTCAGTATTGTCATTATCTTCTGTAATTGCAAAATTGTGAGCACTTCCAGCATATAACTGTGTTATTTTTGAAGTTGTCTCTATAGGCACTCTTGTAGGAATAAAAACACTATCGTCAGATGATGCTCCTGTATTAGAATGTTCGTTCCAGCCCCAGGCCCACAATGTATTGTCATTTGCTAAGCATATTGTGTGCTCTGAACCAAGCGCAACATTTTTTACTTGTCTGTTATCTGAAAATTAATGTAACATTTAATTTCATTATATATTTATAGTATATTTTTTTTAACCAGATGGTCAAAGTCATGTTTAATGAATAAAATACCTGGTAATTTTATATGTATGATTTTTCCAACAAAAGGTACATCAGTACCTAGTTGGCCATGATTATTTCTTCCCCATGTAAGTAAGGAACCATCTTTCAACCATAGTAAAACATTAGTCCATCCGCTTAAAAGTTTTTTTACCTCTTGCTTAACATCAATGTCAATCTTTTCAGGTGTAAACATTTTTTTATATTTGTCGGAGGATAGTAGTAATTGACCATGTTTATTATCACCCCATACATATAAGGCCTTGTCTTCTGAGCTCCAAGTTATAGTATGATTCTGTCCACAGCTAACATGAGAGATATTACTCAATTTAGGAACTTTTTGAAATCTGTCAGATTGTAATATAGTTTTCCCTAAGCCAAGCTGCCCATGCCTTCCACAACCTGTAGTCCATATCTCTCCTTTTGAATTCATAATTGCAGTGTGTCTCAGTCCCATAGATATAGAACAAGCATTCACTTGTAGTCTTACTGGATGTAAATCTTCTGGGAAATGATTTTTAGGTAAGCCAAGTTGACCATGACTGTTAGAGCCCCATACAAAAAGAAAGTTATCATCTGTTACTCCACTACTGAAATCCCACCCACATGCTATATTAGTAAACTTTATACCACTTAAACGCCAAATACGATTAAATTTTTGTATTTCTTTTTCCTGTGCCAGTTGTTTTTTCAAATTCCATCCACAAGAAAAAAGTTTTCCTTCATTATCTAGTAGAAGAGTATGTCCACCTCCACAAGATATTTGTTTGATCGAATTAAAAGAAAAGTCGTTTACCACTTTAGTTGGTTTTTCTACTTGTTCGCTGGTTATATTAAGACCTAATTGACCGTGAGAATTAGCACCCTGAAATTTTGTTAAACATTACATAGTTGAGCGTAGTAAATATTATTATTACTCGAAAATTATTATAGTTACCCATGAGAACATATTATTTATAAATTATTATTTATTTGGAATAAAAATTTAGAGAGGATAATTAAAATAAACATAGCAAAATAATAGATATTTTGTATGTTTTGGGCTTAAGATAGGTTAACACTGTCAATGTCATTATAGCTGACATTTGTCAATGTTAACTTTGTTAGCTTATTCCCTTTCACGGAATAATTTTTATATACATAAGTAAAAATAAGACAAAAGTAATTTCTTATAATATATTGTTTGTGATACAAAAAAAGCCTAGGATTTAAATTTAAAGTGATATATGAAATACGTATCATCAATATAACATAGTTATGAAACGACTACACTTTTTCTACTTTTTTATACATGTCATATCTATAAGAGATTATATTTAACTGATCAAATGCCAAATAAAAATATGAAAATATGTAGAGTTGGTCCTAAAAATAGTGATATAACGCTTGACGTGTCATTGACTCCGATATTTTATGATTATTTGATGCTTTAATTTTGGGGTAAATGTAATGATTAAATTTTTCCTTTGACTACCAGAATTTTAATATATTTTTTTAAAAGTAAAAACTTTATTTTGGGAAATTATGTTCGGTTCGACTCTCACTCGGGACAATTGTATTAAATCTGTATTCGTTGCTATAGTAAGACAAAGCGCAGCATTGAGTTTCACCGCCACTAATGTAAGCCTCTGTCGCAAATTAGGGCGGAAAGCGGAAAACTGATTGTTTTAACACTAGGTCCTTACTACCCGTCCTGTTATGCGGGAAAAAAACACGAAGCAACATAAGAAAGAAGCTTGTAGCTTACATTTTTTTATGTATTATCTATCTATAAATACGTGAAGCAAAATCTTTGTACCCCTTTTTACGAAAATTACGCGGACGGAGGAGCATAAAACTTGGCACACTTATAGTTTATATAGAGAAGGAGTGCAGAATGCTATTTTGTTTAAAAATGCATAAAAGTATATTAAATTAAATTAAAAAATAAATGTTACACACACTACCATGGTTTGACATCCATGTTTATTTATATAAACATGGATGTCAAACTTGATAGCTTTATAGTCACGTACATTGCTAAGGCAAACGCGTTGTTAACGCGTATAAATTAAATGCCATGCGTAATAATTATTTTAATAATAATTGTGAATTTATAAATTTAAATTAAAAATGCAATCTGTTTAATAATTTTACTCATACATTCAGACAACAAAGATGCGGAATGATACGAGTATAGGCCAATCTTTCTGCTTTCCTCTTAGAGCTATTACGCAGTGTCGACTAGTCGCTGGCAACTCGGTCGCCGGCGACGGTAACTTACTATAGTTTAAATATGTGTGACTTTATTTTACGAAATATTATTCCGTAAAACTATTTGGGATTTATCGAGTGACGAATATGATAATAGTAATAATAATATACTTGTATTTTCTGTCGATCGGCTAGTCTTTTGGCCCTAGCGGCCTATGTTTTAGTCGTCGTCGACCAAGTTGCCGGCGACTAGTCGACAGTGCGTAATACCTCTTATAGCATTAAAGCTAAATTGTCAGTTCAATTAAACACTAACTCATCAATAAATTACTAGCACATTTTACGTATAGTAGTTGTGTGGGTAATATATCCGTGTGGTGGGTATAGAAACGTAAGATAAAAATTATAATATATACTTATTGTAGGAGGTTAGGGTAAATAAAATGGTCATTCGATTTTATAAATTTATAATATTTCACCGTGGAGTACTCGAAGAGACTGCTTTTCGACTCGTAAGTTCTAACACGTAAAGAAACACAGTATGAGTGGCGGCAACCATTTTATAGTAAAAGTCAAAGGACATACTAATTATAAAAGATTAGTTTTTGTATAATAATCAATTGACAATCTATTAAACAACTTGACAATTTAAGAACTCAGTTGACCAACTATAAAATCAATTGATATTCCAACACTTATTAAAAAAACTAATAGCAACAATTCAGTTTAATATGCCTTACACTTATATTTAATAATAACATAATCATATAGATATAATATGCACCTGCTAGTGTACGTTACAAGTAAATTGAATTACATCTTGAAGTTCCAACAACAGTAACGCATTTAAACACGTTGCAGACTAAAGATTTGCTAAAAATTGTCTTTTGAATATTTATTTTATTTAGTACGAAATAATAATTATCTTTGAGAAATTGAATACATACATACATAGGTACCTATTACAATTTAATTGCAATTGTCAGATTTTAGAATTTGGATTGTTCGCTATTCGGTATTTTAAGTTACTGCAAATACACACAGCAATAATTTTAAAAAAGATACGGTTGCTTTTTCTTGTTGTGGCTTATATTGTATTCTTTTCTTTTATTTTTATCTGTGGATAAAGTTAATAAATGCATTTGATAATAATCAAAATAATTACGTTGTTTGCTCTTGTATTGCATTCAAATTGTTACAATATGTCTGAAGTCTGAACTGCTAGTATTTAAAGTTATATACTATTTTGCCGCTAGAACATGCTCCGCTACGTGAGTAACAAACTATGAGAGATGAAGGAAACTGTATATATTTTCCCGTCCATCATATGCAGATCTTAAACTTTATCCACGAAACTAAGCGTAGAAAGCCTTTTCTGAATTTTTGACCAACTTCAAAAAAAGGAGGAGGTTCTCAGTCTTATGATATGGTCCCATTTAAATTTTGTAGGATTCTATGAGTAGTTTTTGATTTGTTCGTAATAATTTAACTTTTGCATTTTATTGAACTGATTTTATATTTTATTATTTTGTAAAATATTTTATAATGGAGTCGGATTCTCCTGGAGTCGGATTCGAACCCACAACCTGTTGCGTTTACAGTCGGACGTTGGTGCCTCTGTGCCACGACATGTGGCGAGGTGGTGTTTTATACTTTCGAATATTTTTGTTTTCTGACATTCTTACGAACAATTTGACATCTTCAGTATCTATTCATAGATTACTCATACACCTGAACTGGACTTTGAGTAACAAAAACATAACATCGAAAAAAATAAAAATATATTTTTTTCTATTAAAGCTGATTTACATGTTCTCAATACGTCATATACCACTATATTGAAAGGCTGCGTATAAAGTTGTTATGTCCGGTTGAGCGGTGATGGGCATCGGCGGAGTGTTGATCGATTGTGCGCTCCAATAAGTCTTATACGCTTTGTAGAGCTCGGCTTAGGTATATTTATAATTTACATAAAATAAAACTTTTATACATATTCATATTATATTACTCTCATAAAGGGTATTTATTTCACATACACCTACTCGTTATAAAAGGTCCACTACATACAAACAGCGCTTGTGATTGAGCTTAATTTGCTGCGCTTGGTATTGATTATTATATACGATCAATCTAATTATATTTATAATAAAGTTTTAAGTATAGAATTTTCATATATTACTGCTTAGATTTGTAAAAAAAATCTTTTCCAATTTTTACATGTACAAGTGTATTGATATTATTAATGTATTAAGGTTTAATTAAAGATTGCCATATGACGACGATATCAACGAAGTATATTATTTATAAATATATATTTTATATTAGACATATCATTTCGGTACTACTATTTTGCGGGATGTTCCTTAGATATTTATTTTTATTAGATTATATCTTAAAATCATCGGTGCAGCATAACGCATAGTTTAACGTTGCCTTTTAGTTCTTACGAGTATTAAGGCAGGGTTATATGTTATGTATTATAATTTTTGATCGGAAATATTGTTTTTACAAGTTGAGAACGGTTCCAACTTACAAAACAAAACATATAACTAATAATTTTCAATTAAATTTTGTTTCACATAATATATATTCAAAAATGAATATAATACTGGCACCTTTAGCAGCGAAATGTGAATTATTAAGGAACGATAATTCTCCACAATATACCCAGAGACTATAATTTTAATAACTGTGCCGGAGTTACTTGGAGAAGATAAGCACTTTCAGCATAATTTATATAAGAAGGGGTCGAGTCATTTAAACAATTACGGGAAGTAGAATTATAGAGCAGTCTCTTAATGTTGTCTTGCGAACAGCGTCTTACTTAAATCTGCTACCACAAGTTGACAAAAGTACTCTGAATAAATTAAGCGAACAAGACTGTGGGTATAGTGCCTATGTAAAAATTTTAATTGTATCGAAAATTAAAAAAAAATGTATGGAAAATCGACGGCGAAGCTTATTAATATAATATTTATATAAATAATTATATAAATATTATACCTATTTTCGACTGTAAAGACCATTTTTTTATAGTGACAATGTTTTGCCAATATCCTTTATGAGTTTATCATTTTGGTTCATATAGTCATTCATGAAGTTTAAATATTTTTTTACCCACCTCTGGTATTTCTGAATTAACTTTCTTTTGATTAGAAGAAAGTTTGAGCACAACAAAATGATGTTATGTTTCACATTTGTAAAAAATGGGAAATGGTACAATAATGTCTCTGGTTTTTTTTAATGTAAACTTTTCCGTTCCCATTTCTATTAACAATTATATTTTTGTACCAAACATATGTACATTATTTTGCGAATAAGTACTCTTATAAAATAGGTTTATAAGAGTACTTATTCGCAAAATAAGCATGAAAATATTAGTATTTAGAAACTTTTGTGAAGTAAGAACTGAATAAAATTAAGGCTTTGTACATGAGTCAATATTTTGATAGAATCTCCAAGGTTAATCACATTCTTATTAAATTGTTATGAATTGTATTATTTGCAGGTATATATTTCTAATATTTTATATGATACATAGACACATGAAATTACTCAACTAAACTCTATTATTTGAAAACATGTTCAGCATAATCAGTGGAAAGCTATTATTATATCTATCGGAAAATCTAATTTTCCGCTTGAGGACAACAGACAAGGGTTGGGCGGATTTTGAAGATAAGAATATGCGTTACTCACTAATATCGCAAAGTATGTGTATAATTTTAGTACATTTTGTGTAAAAATAATTTTGCTTTCTTTTTCATTATGCATAATTTAGTATCCTACCTAACAGCAGTTAGGTATTAGTTTTTATTAAAGATTGATTTTTTAAAGATTGATCTATCATCCGTGATTTTGACATGTCTCTCAGTGTTAAAAATATACCTATCTATATTATTATAATTTAAAACATAGATTATAAATAAAAGTTTTTCTTTTTGCTTTTATATTTTCTGTTTTTTTTAGAGCAACAAAAGTCAATAAATAGGTAAAAAAAAATAACTAAAAACTTTATACAAAAATCTTTTCACGGCCCGTAGACCTAAAATTTCATTAGAATAAGCGAATATTTTAAAATTCGACCCTCGTTTTGCCGTGGAAATACAATCAAGCGTGAACTTTGCATTCCGGAGGGCGCTGAATTTACATTTTAGCAAAACTCTTTATCTTCGTGGAAAATAATGTAAATTACTATAAAAGACATCGTCTATGAGAGTATATTTTGTATAATATTTTATGTAACTTATATATCTTAATTTATTAAGAAATTAAACAGTAGATATAAGTATTTTTGCAATTAACTAGTTTTACCGCTTTTCTAACATCGCTATTCCGCCGTGCATCGACCTCGGCCAGCGGCATCTTAGCTAACCCTTTGAATCTCGCGCCGGAATGAAACCGTCGAGATGTAGAGCGAACGTTGACCGGTTACATTGCAGTGGGTGCGAGCCTTCTGAGGGCTGGCCCGCGTGAAAAATTCATTCCGCTTGGCAGACATGTTTTATTTAAGACCCCGCGCACTGCGGCAAGCTTAAATATTTATTATCTAGAAACATTAGTCACGATACTTAAATTTATTACAAATATAGGTAAATTAATATAACTATATATATATATATATATATATATATATACATACTCGTATATATACCAAAATATTTATCTTTATGAGAGGAATAATATAATATCACCATTTCATTTATCCATTTATTTTTAATATATCTATAATTTGTTTTTATATAGTATATGTAGTAGTCCTACTTTATTATTAGTACTTATACTTTGTAAATATAAATGTATCACATTTCACGTAAATAATATAAATACTCGAATATATTTATTTAATTTGTTTATCTTTTAAATTGTATCATAATAGATTTCAGTCAGCAAAAATAGTTTTATAGCTGAAATGTTTTAAATTTCCACTTGGAAACCCTTTCAAGCAGCTAATAAAACCGTGAACGCTATGGGGCTATGTTCACATCTCCGTGAAAAGAAAGCGGGATGATCGTATAAAATAAACGAAAGAGGTATAAAAAAGGCAAAAAACTGCGATGAATCGTTAGGTAACTATATCGAAATAAATATAAATAAATAGCTGAAAGTATTTTAAGCTGATAGCTATATCCAGGCGCCCTATTGACTTCTGTGACACATTTATTCCTGGTTTCTGCTGTACACCACAAAGGCGTAACATGGTCGAGCTCAGTATAATCGTATATTCCCGGGCTAGTCATGAATCACGGGACTAACGCGATTTATTGCCCTGGATCCACGTGCGCCCCACTCTTTATTACCTTTGCCACCGACACGATATGTTGTAATGAATATTTAAGCAAATACTAGCGAATGTAAAGACGTATTGGTGTCAAACGGAATTTAAAAAAACATTAAAATATGGAGCACTTACATTCTCTGATAGGCGTCGTATATAAGCGTAGTATCGGAAGCTGTTTGGACGTTCTTGAAATAATTACCACGAAGTGATAATCGTGGATTCTAACCACATTCGGAGAATCGAAGAAATGTTTTTATTTTTAATGTAGACACTTCCTGGTTGGGTCGGGCAAAGTCTCGTTTTACTCGCGGCGCCCCGTGTAATATCTCTGTGAACTGAAACTTGAGGAAGGAGCATAGTAAGTTGTCTCTACTTGTCCTGAGAATATATAAAATAATTGTTGCTTATTTTAAATATTACTAAATATTGTAAATTAAAAGTTCTCAAATAAAGGACAGTCACTTTAATATTTAACTAACTCTGTAAGTTTATGCGTGGAAGTAGCTATTGTGGCTTAATAAATAGATACAAGTATACTAGAAATAAACCATAACACAATAGCACTTAAGCAAGTATTACAGTCCCAAAATTAACAAGCGATAAATAATCACGACCCAGAGCCGAGGCAATGTACCTACTGGAACTTTACCCTCATGGGTATGAACAAAAACATTCGTAGCCAAATGTATGATCGTATATCTCTTGAGATTACCCGGAACTACGGCTCCAAGTCAATAAAGTAATTATTTTTCGAAGTAATTTATGGTAAAATATTTTTATTATTATTGTTAGGTACATTTAACGTACCTGTAAACATATTTTACCAATAAATTACAATTTCATTTCGATATATTTTGTGATATACCTACTGATTCCTTAGTTTTGGTACGTTGTACTGTTCAGTTTATACATACCTATTATTAGTGTTACTTTTTTCTATTTTCATGCATAACCTTTATTAATTTATGGTAGGTAAAGAGAACATACGCCCATGTTGCTTCGTTATTAACTTTCCATTAATTTATCCAGTGGCATTAAGTTCGAACACTCAACACACAATATCTCTAATTCAGACGAATTTGGAAAGCAAAGAAGGGAGTGTCTTGGTACTATTTACTTTTTCCCTACCGTGATATATGGGAAAAAAGCAGTAAGCTAGTTAGAATAAAATTGAATAACTTTATTGTGATTTGATTTTTTTTTCTATATTATTATAAATAAGTATTAATCCTTACTAATATTATAAATGTGAAAGTAACTCTGTCTGTCTGTCTGTTACGCTTTCACGCCTAAACCACTGAACCGATTTTGATGAAATTCGGTATGAAGATAGAACTAAACTTGGGAAAGGACATAGGATACTTTTTATCGCGAAAAAAATGATAGAGGGGGTTGAAATAGGGGATGAAAGTTTGTATGGAAGTTCCTTATTGTCAAACATAAAATCATGTAAGATTGTTTAATTGTTTACAACTTCACCACATAAACCACTTAACCAATTTTGACAAATAGTGTAGACCTTGGGAAAGACTATAGGATACTCCTTATCATATCGCGCGATATAACCGAATTTCACGCGGGCGAAGCCGCGGGCGGAAAGCTAGTACAATAAACATAGCACTCAGTTAAATATAAATACTTATATTGCGGCGCGATGACGTCTTAAAATTAACATTACGCCCAAATGTCATCTTTCCTCATAATCTACGTCGGCTGCTTGACGTAAATCTTTTCTAAGACTTGACACTTATTCATAATTAACATAAAATATTCATTATTCATAAATAACATGAAACAACACATTGTGATTTGTTTAGTATTTTTTAAAAAAAATATTAGTTGTGACTTGTTCTTTCTTTGTACATATAGGTACATTTATATATACGGATCATATATCAGAGCCAATGTGTGAAAATTGTACAAAAAATAGAAACGTTTGTATCATGCTTTTTAATATGTTGTTAAATTATTATTGGTATGATATACATGTATCTTTGATACCTTTCATCGACGTTCGACATCCTACAGCCAATTAAGCATTGACTACATATGTCAAAGAGGTCCATGTATAAATCTTGTTACGTTAAAATTATCTCAAATTTCAATATAAAAATTAATTATTATATGAATTCATAAGCTTACGGCTACTTAGCCTTTAATTAGAGTTTACAACCGAGCGTTTAAATATGAATAGAATGAATAGTTTGGCAGATAAACCGCGAAAGCCATTTATATATGTATTTCCAAGATGGCGGGAAATTAGCGGCGACCACACAAACTAGGATTTATACTCTACCTCCGCCACACATAAAAAAAAAAACATGAAAATCAAATTGCGTACTCTGAGGAATACGCGATAAATGTAAAAATTCAATAGACTAAGTATTTCATTTAGTTATTGATAAAAACAAATAAAAAGATAAATAGGTTAAAGGACGTTCATTTATTGTTGAAAAATTACTTCATTAACTCTTAAATATGTTACAAATACATGTACTAGTAATTGATCCGATGACATCTACCGCTCTATTATAAACAATTCATGGACAAAAATTATTTGATATTACTCGATCAAAATGGTCATGAATAGAATTATTTATTTAGAGCAAAGCGAAAAGCATCCGGTCGTTGCCGCAACGGAACGTTTATATTACACATAAATAACCTGATGCTAAGTCCTTCAAATTTTGTATGTTCTAATCCTATGTACCTAAATAATTATTTTTTATGAGTACACATACTGTGCATAAAAAATAAAAAGACTAAAAGAGGCGTTTAATATATATTAAATGAAACCTGAAATTATTAAGTAGTTAGAGCTAGAGGCATAGTACCGGTAATGACACTTACCTGGGAGACTCAAAAACTTTTTATTATACTGTGCTTGCTCATTAACCCAGTTTTAGCGTACAACATACTCTTTTGTTTCTAGTGCAAATATGACGGAAAAGGGGTTAATTATTGCGCTTCATAACGTCATAATTATAAATATGCACATATACGAGTATAGTATTTAGGTACAACGTAACGAAATTTTCATTTAATAATATTGTAAAAGGTAACTGTTCTTTAGATAGAACAGTTACTGTAACGATATTTTGTTTAAGATCAATCTAATATAAAAAGTATAGACAATTAAATGCACCAAATATTAATAATTAAAAAATGTAATCTAATATAAATCGTAAAATAATCTTATAATTTACTATTTATATTAGAGATAGATAAAAAATTGTTAGTTTAAAAAAAAATCAGTGTATTTCAACACAAAATTATTTCTGTTTTATCCTCTGTATTCTGTAAGAACTGTTTTTTAGCAATTTATTATTAAATAACTAAATTTATATTATGCAATACACTAATTTCTTAAAAATATAAAAATTTAATTCGTATTTTTGAAAAACATTTAATTTATTTTTGAGAATTTGAAAAAGTGGGTTAAAGTAACATTATAATATTTATATACATTTATAAATAGACACAGGTGTAGCTTATAAAAGCGTGATGTGAAAATATTTATAACTCCAATTTCTCTAACGAACGCTAACTAGCCACCTTGTTTAACATAAGACGTTTTTGCCATCCCTTTCAAAGCTTTTAGTTAATCGTAAAAGCACTGAGGAAAGCTTCTATTTATTTTTAATGCTTGGAGATATTTAACAGCGGTGGAATTACACGGAAATTCTCTTACATCATTAGATTTATTATGATTCTGTACTACATTTTCATCAAATTAAAATGAACAGGGAATATTTCACTACCATATATGTATAAATAAAGGAAAAAAAGACGGCGTGTGTTATCATCGAGTTCTCGGCTTTCTCGTTCTCTTCAAAAAATACTTGTTTTTATGTCAAAATGTTGAATACGATCACCTTTGATTTTATGCATAAAGGTCATTGTACATATTATAAACTTTAACGTATGTACTGTTAATCAGAAGAAAAGAAAAAATATATAATTAAGTATAACTTGAAAGTTTAAATAATTAATGTTTTTTTGCAGCTTTACGCTTTAACCAGTATAAGAGAGAACCTAGTATCAAGATATTCCATTTTTCACTTTCGGCCCGAATTTCAGACATTGCGTGACGCTATGTCTTAAGAGAGTGGAGAGATGGAAATGGTCTAAATATAACCATTTCGTTCCCGTGGGAATCGAACCCACAAGTAAGCGCGTTTGCAGTCAGACGTGGCCCTAGGGCGCCACGATTGTAGTCTCAAGTTAATGAACAAATAAAAAAATGAGCGTAAAATAAATACTCTATGAAATGAGCGTAAAAAAATGAGCGTAAAATAAATACTCTATGAAAATTCTAAGTCTCTATGTTAGACATAGATAATAAAAAAAAAGTCATACAAAAAAATCTATTTTAATTGTATTAAACGTAGTTTTAAAATTATCTATGTTAATTACGGAGATATTATTCTTGTACAATTTTCCTATTAAAACATTTCATTTCATTGCGAATAGTTAAAAAAGTATACATATTCTCGGAATAATTCTTACATTGATGTACTCGAAAATTGGAAATTTTCTAATGAACTTTACAATTCTGATATATTTTCCAACTTACTTTTCTTATGCTAACGCGGCAAGCAACATAGCAAATTCTAATTAAAGTGACTGACGATATTTTTTTAAAATATAATTATTAGCAGTAGACTTGATATATATGTTTTAATTATTTAAGGACATTTTTACGAGTATTTTAGGTATTTACTATTTAGTAGGTACGTTTATTATTAATATAATATGCTAACAGTCAAATTCGACGCTTATATATACCCATATATTAGTTAACAATAAATTATTCTTTGAACCGGACGGGTCTTTTGTGATTTTTTTATTTATTCACTATCCCAGCTTTGTTCTAACGGGTTGGGTCGACCTGAGGTTGCCAGTCGCTGTAATATTCAGCCTTCAGACGCAATGTTTTATTTAACCACCTCAAGCTTCAATATTCATCACATTACGGCCACCACTCTTTGTTCTTGAATAAAATACATAATTCGTTTATATTCTAGCGACTTGCAGACTAGGACTTGTCTTTACAGCTGTTATATTGTTTTATTGAGATATCAAAGTTTAGGAGAGCGCAAGTGTTGATACGGCATAGTATATTTCTAACGATTTCTCCGTGTTAATGTTTAAAAATTGTTGAACGTTTTACATATGTGCAACAACACACAATACACTTTTTTTTCCTTAACTTCACGCTGTATCCCGCATATAGCGGGGTAGGCAGAGGGAACTAGAGAACCTAGTGTTAAGACACTCCATTCTCTTTAAACAATTGCGTTCCCCACTTTCCGCCGAATTGAGGCATTGCGTGTTGAGTGGCGGAACTCAACGCCGCGTTTTGCCTACTCAATGCCGCGCTTTGCCACAATTGTAAAAAAACATTTTAGATTGATACTTAATATAACAGGCGCGCTGCCACTGCGAAGTTATTCTATTTTACTAATCAAAATATATGTGGTCACATTATTATGCATATCGAAAGCTATGAATAACGTAGAACCTCAAGCATAATATTTAAAATTTATTAGCGTTTTAAATTTATATCATGACCTAGTTGAAAATAAACGCGACCTCTTTTCACAGTGAAAAGGTCAGAGTTTTCACTGCGATCACATATAAACCGCTTCAAATGTTCCACTCCGATGACATGGAACTCAAACTTAGAAAGCGAAAAAAGAACATAAAGCGACATCCATTACGACGCGCCAAGTAAGGAACTTATAACAAGGGGTGGTGGAGCAAAATGGATATTTGCTGAGTCAGTCACCAGCGCTCAGAGCGACGTCTCGACGCGGAACGTGACCGCACTCCATAAGTAACACCGGTTTACATCTTACTTTTAAATTAAACACTGAGCTGAACACATCCATCTTGTTTTTCTTCTTTGATGGCATTGTTTTATGGGTTTGAATTATGTTTTTACATAAAATTTCTACATAAACAAAAGATCTATTATCAACATAACGTAATAAGTTACAGAATGTTAAATAATTTTTTTATTGTTTCAAGTTAACTTGCTAACGAAGCGAACGTAAATTGAATTTTAGACCCTTTTCTGAGTATACTCGTACATAAATTGCTTAGTGTTCGTA
Source organism: Philaethria dido (assembly GCA_033558755.1). Lineage (NCBI taxonomy): Eukaryota > Metazoa > Arthropoda > Insecta > Lepidoptera > Nymphalidae > Philaethria > Philaethria dido. Next base: position 253,047 of record JAKGSA010000026.1, on the reverse strand, counting down.
GATAGGAATGAAAATACGATATTTTAATTTAGAGCAGGCAATATAATTCAATTTTAATCTGTTAATTAAAATGAATTACGTGAAAATTAAAATTATTTGGTAATCTCGTTAAAACGTTATAGATCGTTTATGTAACCTAACAAATATAAAAAAAAGATAAAACTCGCTTAAATTAATTTTCATTACATTGATCCCATAAAAATATTGTATAATTTTCGGATTCAGACACATGGTCAATATTTTAGGCAAATCGGACTGTAGACTATGGGTAAACGTTGTAAGATCTACCTACTTACATTGTTACAGGGTAAAGCGTGTTAAACAGAATCCTTATTTTTATGTTTCACAAAAAAATATTTTACTCTACCAATTTAGATAATAAAGACTTTTAATTTTTACTTGTTTTATCATATTTTTTTCATTATTATACATCTTAGGTTCTCAGGCCAAATTTCAGTTCACCGCTTGGCTCATAATCTTTGGAATTTTATTGACAGTTGAGTGAAGCCAAAGCTTGTAGTCGCGTTTTGTTTAATTTAATCCCTTACAAGTTCCCGATCAGTCATGCACTTAGCCGGTTAGAAAATTGATAAAAGTTGGCGCCAAAATATGTTTTCAAAGTGAAGTCAATTAATATACACGAGTGATTAGTTTAGAGAGAGTATATTAAAAAGTTATAATTTAAGGCGTCTATTGTCTATGGTTCAGGTAATTAATAAAGCGCGGCGTTGAGTTTCGCTTTGTTGAGTAGCGAAACTCAACGCCGCGTTGTTGATGTAATGTTGATGTAGCATGTTGATGTAATGCCTCAAATTTAAACGGAGGCGATGGACCGAGTATTTTAACTACCCTGCCTACCCTGCTACACGGGATAAAGCTTAAAGCTTTGTTTATAAACACTTCAATATAAGTTTAGTAGAACGTGTACAAGTTTTGGTTACTATAAGCGAAAGCATTTTAAGTTCTTGGCAACAAAGATGTTACTAAGTCTCCAGTGCAGTTTTGCACCAATGTTTTGCTTTGATTTTACTCAATACTTTACTTGGTTATTGTGGCGTTTTCTCCAGTAATTGTATATTAATATGCTACTCCAACATTTTTTCTAAATCGTGACGTGACATATAGACAAAGGATAAAAAATTTTTCAAAATAGCACCGTAAGTGGTTTATCTTAAACATTAAAAAGCTGTTAACATGATTTTGAAGTAAAAACGTGACAGTCGAGCTTTAACGTATTGTAAGTAACATTTTAGTTCCTGGGATAAGTCACTTTTTAACTCTGTTAGCCATTTTTAGCATTATTGTTTAAGCTAGTAAAAAAGCTTATAGTTAAACTTATTCGAATGTGCTAATAGTAAAATAAGCATTTTTATGCGTACTTAATAGTTTTCTTATGAATAAATAATATATAATACATAAATTGTTAAATAATAAAGAAAGTGTAAAATAAATTATAAAAATTCATATATCACAGCGTGAAAAGTTAATTTATTAGTAATTATAATAATTTAAGAACGAAGCGCCTAAATATTCACTCTTTCCTACATTAAAATATTGTATTTTATGAACTAAGAATAAAAATTTCGGTCAAAATTTTATACGTTCCGTGATTTTTATATAAGTTATAATTAATTAATTTGTAATAAGTCTACAACTACAGTAAAACCATTAAAGTCTTGTTTATATTTGTAATGCCGATTGAAATCCGGACCGTATTGACGATGTCATTTGTAATAATTGGAACAATATTGAGGTCTGTGCTTTAATAATAAATTTTAATTGCTTTTAAAGTGATATTCCTGATTTAGTTAAGTTTTGTTTTGTGTATTTAAAAAAAGCAAAAAGTGCAGATTGTTTGTACGAATATGAAACGAAAACCGATTGCTTGCTTTCTGTAATACTGCACGTATCCTAAATGAATTAAGATATAAATTTGCTTAAATTTATTCATATTAACATATATATCTATGTGCTTAACACTCAACAATCGTTGTTTCTCAACAAAAGTTGAAAATTCTGGAGTGACGACAATCGACGACGGTCAATGAGCAGCTCCATTCTCGGAAGCATTGGCGATTTGCTGAAGGTGCCGCTGGATGCGGGCAGCGCACAATTGTTGGGAAATTAATGGAGGATGATATGTGACATAACGATTTATAGTTTCTTTTAAATCTTGTTTATTAAAAAACTACAGTATTTACAATTTTTTCCTTAATTAAGATCTAATATGTTTTATTTATAAAAAAACAACAAATATTAGTTGTAATAAAAGTGATAATAACATATATTATAAAACCTTTGTTTCAATTTGTTCCAATACCAATTTCTTTTGTAAAATTAATGCAAAAAAAAATTTAACTGAACTGTAAAATAAAACAAAGATTTCAGAAAATCTTTACGTCTTTTAGCAATCAATTGGATTTGAAGCTCTAAGTATATACACAAGCGATTGGTCAAAAGAAAGAGGGAATAAGCTCGAACACATTTATGAGGGAACATCAAAGGAGCGATCCCGGAGTGAGGAACGCGTGATTACTTTTGACACCATGCAATAGCGTTCCAGCGCAATGTATACAGGCATTTTTCGATAAACGAAGTTCCGAAACATTCTTGTTATTTTTATAAAAAAATTCAATATAACAACATTTTTTTTATATTATTAAGAGAATATAAAGAGAGAGAGAGAGATAAATTAGTTTCGTTCTAAAATATAAGCGGTTGAGGCTTTTTAGTTAGAGAATCGATACCTGAAAAAAAGGATCGTGTTCTTAAACAAGTTCATATTGTGATGTTACGAGAAGCAATTTGGAAATCGAAAATATTTTCAATCAAAACATTACGTCGACGTATTACATTACTCGTAGAGCCGTACGTATGAATTATGAATTTTCATGAAACGACATCAATCATTCTTTGACAAGCAAAAGCTTTGATTCTTTTTTTATTAAGACTTTGTTTACGAAATACTCTTATGATGAATATATGTTTTATTAATTATGATTAAATTTAAATAAAAGGTATGTAATCGTGTAACGTGAATTATTAAAATTAAGTCGGGTACTTTTTTAAAGCATATTGCTACTATAACTATTAACTACTTAAAGAATAGAATAAGCAACGGCTGTGAGCATGTTGATTTAGTTCATTTAGTCATATAGTCTTTTAATTTATAAATTTTAATAGCCAGTGCTACTCGCTTTACTTGCTTTTATTAGCATTATTAGTAAAAAATGCTATTTTCATACATAGATTAGAATAAGTAGTAATCTATTCTATTCTAAGTAAGAAAATTCTTACAACGCTATTTTGAACTAACCAACTTTTTATCGTCTGATTTCCTTAAAAATTTGAAAAAACAATCATAACATACTAATCAGGATGACTTGAATACGAGAAACTTATTTTTAATATGTTCTTGTTAGTTCTTTTTTCCAATATCTACATTAAATATTCTTCTTCTATATTTTACACAGCTATAAGTAATGGAAATATGTAAGTAAGTAGTTATTGATCGTTTATGTGATTGAGATTTCAACATATTTTCTTCAACGAAATATAAACTAAAGCCAGGTAAGCTATTAGATAAGAAATTTGTTTTGTTATACTATCATAAAATATTCAATTATAATTATAAAACTGGATATACATTTTTCATTAAACCGTATTGAATTCGTTTTTGAACATTCAAAACTTTGAATCAATGTAAGAAGTGAGGTTCAAATTCTGTGTAAAATTTAATTTATAAATCATAGTCATTAATAGTGTCTCACATGGAAAAAAAACAGTACGTGTACTGAGATAGCCGATAGCGAGGGTCGCGGGTCAACATTAATCTGTTTAAGTTTCGTTCCAGCTCGCATAAATCCTGTTAAAATAACCGTAAAACTGTCCACGTGCTTAATCCTCCTGAAATGGATTGTGTCATGCCTGAACTTAAACAGGTCTTAAGTTTTTATCTTTGTTTATACATACATTAGAATACGCAAAAACACCTAAATTATTAATATACATTTTCTTTTTCCGAATTTAGTACGGGTATTTTTTATCTCTCACAAAAGATTTTTTTTGATCAGATCTGCTTGATTAGGCTTATATTCATCGCGCTGTTACTATTTTGACCTGTATTTATACTATTATCTAATAATGTAAGAAAATTTTGCATCTCTATTTTAATTTTCTCTTTTTTTTAACTTTATGCTGTATTCCGTATGTAGTGGGGTAGGCAGAGGGATAGTGAGGGAGAGTGTTAAGACACTCCATTCTCTTTCAACAATTCCGTTCCCCACTAATTAATTTATTAATTTATTTTTTACTAATTTACTTAAAAATTTGCACACGTCTGCGGATGTGATGAAATACTTACAATATTTTCATGTCATAAATTTGATATTCTTGGGAGAGTCAGGATGTAGAGAAAATAATTCTAAGCATGCTATTCTAGCTGATTAAAATGATGTGTTTACTATTACTAAAATAATAATCAAATTCACAAATTGCAATAAATATATGAGTAAGAGTAACCGATTAGAAATGGTAACGACAGGTAATTAAACGATAGCTGGTAGTGTCGATTATAATTGACACTGCAAATACGATAATTGTTTTCTTATGTTTTTAAAATAGAAAAAGTATACTTTGAACCAGTGACCAGGCGTCCATATAACGCGGTTCCCATCGGCTTACCTTTTATAAAGTATAATAAAGTTTTTGGAAAAAATTGGGAGTGACTTTGTAAGAAACAAATATGAGACCTTAAAAAAAATGGTCGCCAAGAAAATTTTGGGGATAAAAATGCAAAAAACACAAGTTCTAAGATCTGAAAACACCTAATAAAAAAAAGGTCATCAGCAAAACTCGATAGTGAAATTGCTAAAAAACTTAACATCCGATACCGGTTTCCCTAAAAATATATCAGTTTCACTAAACAGATATACCGGCGTCACTAAATTTATAAGATATATATTATATATATATATTTAGTGAAGCCGATGCTTTCCTAAATATATACTGGCTTCCCTAAATTTATCTGCTTACCTTCTTAAAATTTTCACCCCTCGCCACAGTTGTGAATTATGAAATGGGAAAATTCTCTTTTACAAACATACAAAGATTCCTCTTCTCTTAGAGATTTGATTAGATCTTTGTAAACGTTAGTCGCTACAATCAACTGTGACACTATTCAAACGATTCATTTCGTACGTTCGGATTCGTTCCATTGTGAAAGAAAATGATTTCTTTGGCATAACGCTAGGTATATTTAGCTACCTTGGAATTGTGTTAAGATATTCATTACTATATTATTCATTGAAAATAGGATTTATAACATTGCTCAAGTACGGTTTCATCTAAAATAATACAATTAAATATTTTAATTTTCTCAGAATATACCGACTGAGAAAAATAAAATATAATAAAGTACTTTTGTAGGTCTGAACAGACGTACTCCTTTCTGGGCGTACTTTGTATCGGACTTTTTGTTAAAAATGGATTAATTATTAATGTTGCCTTTTTATTTTTAATTAGAGTAAGCATGAATATTGTATATACTATTTTTGAAAAATATTCTTTGTTGCTTCTCGTATCAAAGGTTGAACAGGAGAAAGATGAGTTAAATATAAGGAAAACAATCAAATGAATATAAAATAGCATTTTATATTTAAATTTAATAAAACTAGGATAATTGGAAAGGTTAATGATTTTAATGATTCGTATACCTCATATACTTTTTTGTATAACTTTAAAACAATAGAATTATTTTATAATATTTTTTTAAATATGTGAGAGAATGTGTGTTTTTCCTTTAATATCTAGCTGGCTGGCTTAATTTTGTTGCTTTGTGCGATGTTTAAAACTACACTATTCGTGTTTTCTTTTAAGCTAGAAGGATTTTTTTTGTTTCGACCTTTTTTTAGCTAATTATCGGTGTTGTAGTAATGTCTCCCAAAGAAGCACTTTCATTCGCGTAAGAAAGAAAATCTTTTTAAGGAAAATACGAAAAAATATGCTGAATCTTTAGACGATTACAAAATACAATTGTAATTACTGAGCCCCAAGGATTATACAGAGATAAGCAACGCGTAACTAACATAATTAGTATAAGTATTTTGAATATCAGATGCTTTTTCCTTTGTGTTTTAAATAAAAATATTCAAATGAAACCTTACTCTCAACTAAGCGGTAATTCATATTCAAAAGTTTGGTATTACAATGAAAATATTTTGATACATTTTCACTTAAAAATCGAGTTGCTTAAATCATCTTGAATCGAAGATTAGATGAACATATGTACTATATCTCATGTAGTCGTTTATGTAACCTTAATATTAATTGGGAGTAGAGACTTGCTTTCTTTTATTGTAAAATATAATAAAAAAAATATATGATCATTTAAAAGTAATGCTTGTGTTATTTTTTTTATTTAAAAAAAACTGGTTATGAAAATCAATCCAATTATTTATATTTCTCCGTTTTGGCAAGACAGGTTGGCGCCAAGTTTGGCCTCTCAGTGTCTCGGAAGTTTAGAACGAACTGTTTTGATAATATTTTCTGGCTTAAAATGGAAATTAAGAAGAAACGTGAAGCTGTGAAAAAATCTGCTTTCTAATAGAAATAATAAAATATCGATTTTTCGTATGGTGAAATACTTATTTTAGCCTTAAAATTTAAGTTACATATCGACCTTGTAGGTGTTCTTAACTCATGACCTATTTGAGTCGAGACGGTTTTTCTCAAACGGAAATGAAATTTCTCCACAGATATAATAGCTTTTCACGGATTACATCCTGCTCGTTTTCAAATAAGATTTGCTTTATGAGTTTATCTTTTAGGAAATATAACGCTTTAAACGAAAAACTTGGCATAAGTTAGCTAGGTATTTTTAAATTGTATAACAGACATATTCTGTTGACATTTATGACGTTGTCCTATTTTTTAAGAAAATGTTGGATATAAATAAATACTGCATGAAATTTGAAAATATTTTAAAATTCTGATATATAATATGAAAATAATTGATAATTATGATTGATTATATTTTATTATAGAGTAAAAAAATTGAGATAAGATTAGAATTTTTATAAATTTCATTGTCTTAAATTAAGTAGTCAAAAAAAGTAAAAGGTTATTCATATTATAGTATACTTAGGTAAATATATTCAAAGCACCTCATATCCGCGATGCCACACAATAGTATTTACCTATAAAAAGTAAGTATATAACATAATGTACCTAAGCTTGTGAGGTAGCGCAGATGCGGATGAAATTACGAGCACACCTATGTTCCATGACGTAAAATATTGAATATTGGAGCATAGATATAAGATTTTGTTCAGATTCTTTTTAAACTCACATTTAAATAGGTATAAATTAGATTAGAATTCACAAGACGTCTAAATTCTACAAAGGCAGCATGGCGTCAAGACTATACTGTGTTATTAAAATAATTAACACATGAAAATCATATTGATGAACATTATAATATTTAGTAGCTTCACACTTTTCCACAAAACATGCGTGTCAGATAGCACCTAGTCAAGAAACTCGGTTCTGCTTTTTTCACTTGAATACGAAACATTGCATTTTGAGAGGATGAGCGATATGCTTTATCTTACCAGAGCGTAGAAAAGATGAAAATAATTGAAATATAATTATTACCCCGAATGAGAATCGAATAAAAACCAATCGTGTTTACAGTCAGATGCTGTTGCACTGCGTATCGCGATGGATTCTAATATATATATTTACATATAATAGTATTTTTATAAATTCTTTGAACAATAAGAGATCAGTTCAACATATACAGTACAACAGTATAGTTATAAAGGTCAAATGAAATTGGTAAAATCTAAAGGTAATTGTGCATGTTGTTGCGACACCGACCTCCATAAGCCGCGAACACATTAATCTGACTACCAATTTACAAGGCACGGAACGTGTGTTGCGAGAACAGCCTTTTTTATTCGAACATTGCTTTTATCGAAGCCAAAATTGTATTTTTCAAATAGAAGTTTTATTTTGAAACTGCACTACTGAAACTGTGTGGCGGCGAATAAAATTAGTGTGTCTAAACTCAATCAGGCGTGTTAGAGACAGGCCTGTACCACACTCGTGGTTGGACTAGAAAATAATTTTCATCCTATATGGTGGTTATTGGATTTATTTACATTATGTTAAAATATTTATAAACGTCATATAATAATATATTGCCCTTTAAATTATTAGTGCTATATTTTTCGTGCAAATAAGCGATCATTCTTGTGTTATATATATTTTAAATTTTTTAAACAGTATAACCTTAATGCCGAACATAGTATATTTTGTTTACAGTTGGCATCATGATTGAATAATATATTCAAGAATTATTTAATATTAAATCATTTTAACTTTACTGTTTCAATCAACCTGGCATGAGTATTGCTATATACCAACTTTTCCATTTCTTGTTAGTTAATTCTGAAGTTTCAATCTGTGTGTAAAACATTTAATTATTTGAAAAGAGTGTTAAGGACACTCATTTCTGGCCTGAGCCCTTACTAAAGTATCTTAAAGCTGCTTATAAGGGAGCAGCCGTACACTAACTTTTCCTTTCAAAGAATAAAATAGAAGCTCACGTAAAAGCATAACAGGCCAACTTTTACACTTTAACTTTTCCGATGGGTTTCACTTTTTGAACTTTACAATTACGTAGCGGAATTCTTTATGCTAAAGTTAAAAATATGTGTCCATAATGTCTTAATGTGACTTTGAATTTCTCGAAAATTCTTAAGTTTCGCTGCTAAAAGTTTAACTTTATTAATAAATAATAAAATATATGAACTATTCCTAGCAACGTGAAAAGCCAAAAGCACATTAGTGATGTTGTAATTCGATGAAGCTCCGAGTCGTACAAACTTGCCCAATGAAATTAAGGTATGTTGCCTAGGTCGATGTTGTTTTCCGCTAGGCATAATCCAATTTTGTCTCATAGTTGTGTTTAACAGCTTTCATATAACAAACATACTTTCACTACAGTACACACGCTTTAGTTTATGCTCTTTTAATTGACTGATTTGTATAGACAAGACGGGTAGATATACATAATATATATATTTAAATATAATACAATGGTATAAAAATATTTAATTGTCGTAAAAACTCTTTGACAGGATTTTTAAGCTCTCCTCATAACATTTTATGCGATTCAGTTGATGGCTTAAAATAGTTTTAAATGTACTTTGGTGTCGCATTCAGGGAACGTATTCTAGATGATTAAGTTAACTCGGATGTTGCTATATCCACGCGCGCACTCTCCGAATCCTATTCCGCTCAATATCACTGTAGTAACAACCCTTGACGTTAGTAGACTTTTCCATCTTCATAAAAATCCAACTGACTGAAACGTATGCGACCGATGCAGAATTTGTATAAAAATTACACTATGACGTAAGTACTTAATGCAAAAGTATTCATATTTTTACCCGACAGTCAGAGAAGGGTTATGTTTTTCGCGCGTATCATGTATGTTTGTAATATTCTTTATTAACTCATACCTTCCAAACCCTTGGACTAAATTATATAATTAAGGTGACGTTAGATAGGTATTAATACTCCAAGTGTTCTTAGATATGTGACGTCACTCTTAATTCAATATGGAGCCTTCTAGAAGCAATTACGTCATGAAAAAAACAAAACGAAATCGTTGATGGGTACCGTGTGGATTACCAAATGAAAGGACTTAATTAGCACATTTCAAATATATTACACATAACTAGCCTACTCTATTTGTATTTGCTTCCTAAATTTGAGTTGGCGACTGGTTCAGTCGGGTTTTTTGTTTTTTTATAACTATGTGTGTTATTTACTGCATTTCTAAACATATTTCTATAAAATATTTCTAATTATTACTTTTTATTTAATTGACTTCTATGTATATTTTTTAATATACTAAAGTAATTAAATGTTTTTTCTACAATCAGTAAACAGGAAAGAGAAATGAAAATATTACGCGAACACTCCAGCCAAAGACTCAGAGACCGACAAATTCATGAAAATATTTTTCATTCTTAACGCTTAAGAGATTAGTATTAAGTAGTGTATTAAGTAGAGTATCAATAATACAATATATCGTTTATTTTATATAATTTACGTGACGTTTACTTACGTTCCCATGGTGCTGTTGAGGTGTATTTACACTGGAGATAATGTTTATTTAAAATTAAAAATATTTTAATTTTAGTAGGTAGTACTGTAAATAAAGTAAGGCCCTGGTTTCTTACGTCTAACACGATGTACTACGTAGAGAACGGATCTATTGTTGGGTTCCCTGTGGCTTTTCCTGCTTTGCCACGAAACTTGCAGGAGCTTCCTTAGAATTCGTATTTATATAAATTCGAATAATGAAATGGTTACTATAAATAATAGACCTAATATGTGTACTCAAATAATATACATAAATTATACCTTTTAATTTTGGATAATATACCTACATATATTAATTTGTTAAAATATTAACTAGTACCTACTGAGAAAATTCTACAAAAAATATTGTAGGAGAGAGATAGGCACTCAAAATAGTTTCAGCGAGAATAGCTTTATAAAAGTCAAGTGTTGTTGATGTAGCGATATGAAACGAAATGGAAGGGTGCAATGGGCGTTCGCGCTGGGAAATTGCAATATCCGAGCCAACTGAATTATTAGGCTAGCTAGATATGACTTTCATGTTTTAGTGGATCCTTTATAAAGTTAAGAAATATTTAATATTATTCGACTAAAAACTTCTAGGGATTGTACTATATATTTTTGCATTTTGCGAAGAAATTAAGCGACAATTTCAATTTCCTCACCGCATATTTCTTATAATTTATATGAAAAATTTAAGTATTTTCAATAAATGTGACCAAGACATTAGCATAAGATTCTGACATATCTTCCATAAAGATTTAAATCAGGTTTAAATTGTTACGTTAAACTCATGACATTTCAAGCTATGTTGTGAAACTACAGGTCACATTTTAATTGCGACCTTCCTAAACACTATAAGAAACATTGTATAATATCATTTGACTTTTAATCTTCAAGCAATTTTTCAAAAAGATATGTTTTAACCTCATGATTGATGCCCTTATGGCTTTTCATAGAAAAGTCGATCTGTGATATTCCATGTGATAAAAAGGGTAAGCGTTAACTGCTTCACTTCATTAGTACCTAAGTGTAACGACAAATATAAATCATTTATTTATAAGAGACCCATATAGTAAGCTTTATATCACAGGAATTAGGCCTAGCAGGAGATTGGATCGCACGAGTCGGCTTAACTAAACTTCATTAGTCAAGTTTGCATAACGGAGCTTCATTGAATTACTACATCACTCGTATATCGACATACTTTTTTCATTGTTTATTCTGTCATTGAATAGAATAGAAAAAATATTTGCTGTGCGTAGAATGGAAACGTTTTTTCGTTTTAAACTAATTGACTTCGTATTGAATACAATATGTAAATATGAAGCACGTATGAGGGTCGTAAATAGAATCTACATTCATTTTATTCAAACATTTTTTGTCAAATAAAAATATAAATGTACTTAAACATTATTGTCATTGATTTCGTTGTGATGTTTAAAATTTGCTTAAATGAACTCAGTGCTTATGGATTTAACCGTCAGTCGGTGAAATGCTTACACTTATTAAATACTAGTGAACTGTGCTTCGTAAAATACATGGTGTTAACATGTCACTTTATACAAAAATATATGTCAGACATGTGGTGGTGTGAGTAACATTTATTTTATTAATTTAACGTGTTTTTGATACATTATTATAAAATATTTTTTCATATCCCTCTCTCCGCATTATTTTCCTAAAAAAGCGTGAATTTTAATATATAGAAATATTATTTTCCCAGTCTAGTTACTCAATGCAATTTGAGGTGCCTAAGGGACATGTCGTTTCTATTCAGTTGACTATATTTCTAAAATGTGATTTGTCATTATTATTTAGCTTTATTATTAACACATGCGATTTATATAAGTAAAAAATATATATGTTTTTATTTTTATTAAGTAACACACGCTATGGTGTAGAAATTACATAATATCTAAAAATGCAAAACAAGATTCAAGTTTTGTATAGGAATAACATTGTAATACATACTCGTAGTTGTATTGGCCATATGTATCTTATTTTAAACTAGAGCGCTTACGATACGATACACATATAAACTGACATATATACTGGGATATACCGGGATGACTATATGTTGATTGTACTATAGGACATTAGCTTAAAGATGTATGTATAGCTTGACATACTTTAAAAAAATAATATGTTTTCTAGGTATCTTGGTCTTTCTGTTATGGACTATGTCTTTATGGAACTTTACGTATGGTACGTAGGTACCTACGAAAATATTGTACTGTCGTCGGGACATGTGGGCAAATTTTCAAGGAGATTAAACGATGGACCCATAAGTCAAAATAGCATTGCTAGATTTTTTACATTCATAGATACATAGTTATATAATAACAAGTGAAGCGAAAAAAACGGCTGTTAGAAATAAGACTATTATAGGAATTGAACATTACGCTTAGTACATTTCAAACATATCGAACGGACTTCTAATCCGAGCTACGTGGCAACAGATGAAATTTTTATTATATACCTCACATTCATCCTTATCGTGTATTACCTTCTCTCGTGGACAAACTTTGCTTTCTATACATACACCACGAGCATTGTCACAGTTGTTCCATAATACTACAAAGTACAACCAAACTGTATTATTTTTTATCATATATTTACATATTCGTGTATAAATATGTATTTATTTGTAAGTTATAGTTTTACAGATTTTTTATTAAAAATTTTATTTTTAATAAAAAATCTGTAAATCTGTAAAACTATCGCGTGAAGCTTTTAGCTTATATCCCGCATATAGCAGGATAGGCAGAGGGAACCTGAAAACCTAGTGTTAAGACACTCCATTCTCTTTCAATAATTCCGTTCCCCACTTTCCGCCGGATTGAGGCATTGCGCGCTAAGTGACAGAACTCATTGCCACGCTTTGCCTTTTTACTAAACCCAGGAAATGAAAATACTAAATAGAATTTTCATGTCCTAGAGCGAGAATCGAACCCACAATCTGTCGCGCTTACATTCGCATGCTTGTGACTCTGCGCCACGACAGGCGTTATACAGAAATATCATTTACTTTTCGCTACTTCTTTTGCTTATCTCGACAATCGATATGCCCATTGTTATTTTATATTAGTACTGATAACGAGCCACGAGATCTTATCGATTAAACACAAATTCTTTGAAATATGACTTAAATGTTTTAATAATAATCAGTCACTCATGGCATTCTGTTCGAAAAGTTTAAAAGTATATTTGATTAAACTTCACTCTTTCTGCCACGTAGCAAGGTTGGCAATATAACCTATTGTCAAGGCACTCCGTTTTCCACTTTCCGCCCGACTTGGAACCATTATGTATTAAGAGACGAAACTCACCGCCGTACTTTGTATTACCATAGAAGGAAATTGGAAACAAATTTAATAAAATTATTTCCCTGAACAATGATCGATCTCACATCCTTTTTTCAATTAGATGCTGTATACGATAGCCTAAAAATAAACAATGTTTTAAATTCTTACCAATATGTTTATTTTCCAAGTAATAGTCACGATAAGACTCAGAACGAGAAAAAATTTCAACAAAATTTAACCATGATATTATTAAATAAAAACTCAACTGGTATTTTTTTAACATTGTTGTTAATCTTTATGGCGGAGGAAACTGAGAACATTTTTTATTATACAATCAAAATGAAAACCATTGTTTCATACAAGCGCTTATTTTGTAATTCATTTTGTTCAACATATTCAGGTAGCAATCATGAGTTTTCTAGTAATATAAATTAACGTCTAATTTTATGAATAATTTATATTTTATAACGATACAAAAATAATATTAGATACCATACAAGTAGAGAATTGTAGCACAAACCTACGGATTTCACTTCAAACAGTTATATTTCGTACTTAAACTGATCACAAATCAAATAAAGTATCAATGCTTATACAATACAACTATTTAAGGTTCTTAGTAGCGGGATCGTCCTAAGAATGGTCCAACGAGTATTTATACCTTATAGATAAAAACAAGTCAATAAAACCTTTTTAGATACATATTTGAGTACTTCCGACACATTTGATTGTTAAATAATCAAAGGAACTGAGCCGCCGAAAAAAAGTTGAACTTTCCGCTGATTTGAGGCACGCAATACTTCAAGTGTTAATGTCTGAAAATGAAGAACGGAAATGTTACAGGTTACAGGTTCCTCTCAATCTACACTCTACTCTACTACATTTTCATTTCATTCAAATCTTATATTTAAATTAATTATTAACTAAATTATTAATACAAATAATCATTTATGATTTATTATTTTCGGAAACGTTATAAAATTTCATGAAAAAATCACAATACAAGGACATTTTCGATCTTCAAAAAACACAAAGTCGTTCTATTTAAGTACATCCTCGTTTATCCAACTCAATAAGAAAGGTAAACGGACATCTCCTTTAATTAATTCTGTGATGGATTCCGTTAAATCTGACCTTCATTTAGAATTTGGCATTGCCATCCGTTTTGCTGACAAAGGGCTCTTCTTAATTATTTCGTCTCGTGATTTATGCTGTTTTATCGACTTTCGGCAGAACGGATTTATTTCGCTAATTTTAATTTTTTTTATAAAGGAAAATATAATAACAATTTTAAAATTACGATTAAAATTTTTAAACATTTCTGCAGTTTAATCTTTGTTTTTATTACAGTACGTGGGACAGAATTGTTAGCTGTTTTTATAAGTCATTAGTTTCATTAGTTTTAGATTTCCTACCAAGCTTACTTTGTTTGAACTGAACAAAAATATGTCTGAAAATTATACAATTGCTTAGTTATAAAAAGTCACAGTTTACCTAATACTCTTAATAATTGAATTATTGAACTAAAAGTGAAAAGTGTAAATCAATAGCAATTACGAACGCTACCTACGTCTTTCGCTATCCGCCGAGTTTGTTAAATGACGCCTCATTTTTATTTGGGGAACCACTTCACTGGATATATTGCCACTCAAGCCTCTACTGTAGTGCCGCATTCAGTTGACAGGAACGCCTAAGTAACAATGTTTCGGTGAAATAGGTCGCATCGTACATTCCAAGATCCTACTTGAGTTAAGTGAGACACATTTCATAATATTTGTCTTGATTTACTTTTAAAAGTATCAGATTTATCTGTCTTTTATTTTTTCTGAAGAAATATAAAACGAGAAGTAGACCATGAGAGTAAAAGAATAGTTATGGTGCCTATTTTGTTACTTTAATGTTACTATTCTTTACCATCAAAAGTACAAATAATGACGAATTATAAATACGTGGAAATAGAAAAACAATAAATATAAAAAAAGAGTCCTGAAAATTAAGTTGGTACTACTTTGATTGGAAATATAATACTAAAGACTGTTATTTGTTATAACCATAGCTACTCTTCACTTCTACTTAGCTACTAGTCACTTTTTACTTTGATTAACTGTGATAATGTCAACTTCTCTCACAGTCACAACACCACTCTGGGCGTTATATGATACGTAATATGTTACATATTTCTGTTATAAAGTCTTCCGAGTTTAGGTGTGAAAATTAACTATAAGGATTTTCATTATAAAACAAATTTATATATGTAGAATCGAGTTAATAAAAATGGGCAATGAAGTGTACAAAGAGCTGTGTATTTGTATTTACAACCATTGCTGAGGGCAATGTTCACACGAAGATTCGTGTCGTCTTTATAATTTTACTTCCTTCCCGAAATTTATGTATCACAGATATTTTCATATTAATTCATGCTATTATATTATCATACGTTACTCATGATGTTTTCAGAATTTTAAATATTGAACAAACTATACTCATATTCATATGACATGACGTATGTCAACAATGTCGTGTACAATTAAATGTAACGGTTGCAATATTGTGATAGACGAACTACTATCGTATTTACAAAATAAAATATCGATAGCTGATGAAGAGACTTTAGTGAAGATATGTGCCTCGACGTTTTCCGCTGAACAAATCAATAAGTCAAAGGAGTTACTTTTTGAATCGGTTCCGACAGATCAACGTAAGACGATCAGAAAAGGAAAGGGAAAAGAGAATCGTGTATTATTTGATATAATCAGCTTCTTCAAAGTAACTGATCCTGACCTACTTCCTGTATTTGTAGCACGCGATCTAGAAAAACTACCCCCTATTTTGTTTGATCACCTGGATACATCTAAGCTCCTGAAGGATTTGGCGTTGGTTCGTAGCGAGATTGATATTATTAAATCCTCCTATGTATCTATTGATCAATTTGAAGCTCTAAAAAGGGATCTTTTAGAGTTACGATGTGCGTCACCCCCCGGTTCTGCTGCTAACATCAACACTAAAAGGGGCGCGTGCCAGGATAGCAGTCCAATAGGCTTAATAAATGTGGATGAATCGGCTACAAGCTTTAAAGACAACGAAACAAATCTTCCAGGTAATTTTAGTTTCAAAAATTTTAATAAAATAAGTGCGGGAGGTAGTAAGAAAACTACTATCAACAAAAGTCCGTCAGTGCGACCGGTAAGCGATGAGTCAGCCGACCACAAAGACTGTCAGCTGAGTGAGTGCGATAAGACAATGCAAAATAAGTCTGATGCCATGGTAACAAAGTCGCAAGTGAAACCTAACCCAAGTGAGGGGTGGAAACTAGTCCAAAAAAAAGGACGGAAAAGAAATAATTATATTGAAGGGAAAACTGGGAGTGTGATAGTTGACGCAGAGGAAAAATTCAGAGCGGCAGAGCGTTATACACCCCTGTTTATTACCAATGTTCACAAAAATACTTCAGAATCGGATATCACTACGTACATACATAAGAAAACTCAAGAAAACGTTAAACTTGAGAGAATATCTATAAAACGTGAATGTGAATATAGTGCATATAAATTTTTTGTATTGCAAAGTAAAGTGCCACTGTTCTTGCACGAGAGTCTGTGGCCTAAAGGGATTATTTTTCGACGCTTTATTAATTTTAAAGTGTCACAGAGTAGAAATATCGGCCCCGTTATATAGTCGCAAAATGGATAAAAATAAAAATATTTATAAGTTTGCTACATTTAACAGTAAGAACGTAAAAAGATCTGTAGATAGTATTCGTGATTTGTGTAAAACAGCTGATGTAGTGGCTCTTCAGGAGACATGGCTGTTGCCGGATGAAATACCTTTTCTGAATACTATCAGCGGCGAGTTCAGCTGTACAGGCGTATCAGCTGTTGATACCTCGGTGGGAATCCTGCGTGGCAGACCTTATGGCGGTGTAGCGCTACTGTGGAGGCGTAAGATTTTTCAAAATGTAACCGTCGTACAGTGTAATAGTTCACGAATATGTGCAGTGAAAATGGTGTTAAATGAAAGGACAATATTAGTAGTGAGTTTATATATGCCAACAGATACAGTGTTGAACTTAACGGAATTTACGGATATCTTGAGCTCGGTAAGTGCAATAATAGACAATTGTAATGTGGACTGTGTTTATATTTTTGGTGACTATAACGCTCACCCCGCTGAGCGATTTTATGACGAGCTTATAGCCTTTTGTAATGATCAAAAATGGTTATGCATAGACTTTGAAATGTTAAAATCAGTTTCTGATACCTACACGTTTATTAGTGAAGCTAATGGCTCTAAGCGATGGCTCGACCATTGTGTGGTGACCAAAGCAGCCGCTCAAACAATTAAAAAAGTGTATGTAAATTATGATATGACGTGGTCGGATCACTTTCCATTAATTGTTGAATGTAATTTGAATGTTATTCCAATAATAAAAATGCATTCTTATTTAAAACGCAACAAAGTTGTGTGGGGTGACAGGGACCCGCAACAAAGTGAAATTTACTTGAAAGAGTGTAATAAAAAGTTGAGTTTCATCGATTTGCCACATGAACTTAATAATTGTGGTAACATTATGTGCTATGATCCGAGTCACAGAAGTGTCATAAATAACTTTTACAAAAATATTGTAGCGGCTTTAAGTGAATCCGCCATTATAAGTAGTGTACGTAATAACGGTGGCAGGCGGATAGTACCAGGCTGGAATAAGCATGTCGCTGCTGCTCATGCGGATGCCAGGTTACAATTTGAGCTATGGTCGTTGCAGGGAAGGCCTTCAAACGGTTCTTGTTATCAGAGAATGTGTGAGGCTAGGAGAAAATTTAAATCGCGTTTGAAATGGTGCCAAGACCATGCTGAACAAATTAAAATGGATATATTAGCGTCACATCATATAAAAAACGATTTTCGTTCCTTTTGGAAGCAAAGTAACAGATTGCAACCGAAACCGGGTATCCCTGTGAGCATCAGCGGTGTAACCGATCCTGAGCAGATTGCTAATCTTTTCGTGGATCATTTTTCAGTGAAGTCTCCACTTGGTAAATCGATTCATATGCAGGATGCTGGGGCCGGAGTAAACAGGTTGACAATAATAACAACTAAAAATATTGCTGAAACTATAATGTCAATGACCAAAGGCAAGTCACCTGGTCATGATGGTCTCAGCATTGAGCATTTACAGTCGGCTGGTCCTCATTTACCCCGTGTTTTGTGTAGCTTGTTTAACTTATGTCTAAGTCATAGTTATATGCCGGATGATATGATGCGTACAGTGGTTGTTCCTATAGTCAAAAATAAAACAGGCGACAACGCTGATAAGAATAACTACAGGCCTATTTCGTTGGCAACTGTAATCTCAAAAGTGTTTGACAGCATTCTTAATACACAGCTTAATTCGTACGTCCAACTGCACGACAATCAGTTTGGTTTTAAACCGGGTCTCTCAACAGAAACTGCAGTGCTGTGTCTTAAGAGTACTGTCTCATATTACGTAAAGAGAGAAACGCCAATCGTTGCCTGTTTTCTTGATCTCTCTAAGGCTTTCGACCTGGTTTCATACAATATTTTATGGAAGAAACTTCAGAAAACCGGTTTACCTATAGAGCTCATTAACATTCTTAAGTATTGGTATGGAAACCAGGTCAACAATGTACGATGGGAGGGAATATTGTCTCGCCCATATGGCTTGGAGTGTGGCGTGAGACAAGGGGGGTTGACTTCGCCAACTCTTTTCAACATTTATGTTAATGAATTGATAGCTGAACTCAGCAGCATCAGAATTGGCTGTTATATAGATGGTGTATGTATTAATAATATTAGCTATGCTGACGACATGGTGCTGCTGAGTGCATCTGTCTGTGGCATAAGAAAATTACTATCTGTCTGTGAGTCGTATGCTAAGTCACATGGTCTAATTTACAATGTGAAAAAGAGCCAAATAATGGTCTTTGATGTCAGAGGCAAGTGTAAGAAAGAATTACCACCGGTATTCCTTAATAATTGTAGCTTAGGTAGGGTGGATAATTTCAAATATCTAGGACACCATTTGACCTCTGATTTAAAAGACGATACTGACATTGAACGGGAGAGGAGAGCGTTGTCGGTGAGGGTGAACATGCTTGCTCGCAGGTTTGCACGTAGTTCACGGAATGTTAAAATAACATTATTTAGGGCATATTGTACATCTTTTTACACGTGCAGTCTGTGGGCGGGATATACTCAAAAATCTTACAGCGTCCTCCGCGTTCAGTACAATAACGCGTTCAGGGTGCTGTTGGGGCTACCTCGATGCTGCAGTGCCTCAGGGATGTTCGCTGAAGCGCGTGTTGACTGTTTTTACGCCCTCATGAGAAAAAGATGCGGGTCTCTGGTGCGTAGGGTACGGGGTAGTGTCAACAAAATCCTGAACATGATATCTAATAGACTAGATTGCATATACATGAATCATTGCTGTTCCGTTGCAAACGGGATGGTGCAGCGGTGATTCATGTGTATTGTAACATATATTTAAAAAAAAAATGTAATAATAAATAACCTAGTCAGTAAGAAATTTTTGTTTACTAACCATAATGAGTCAATGTCACTTGAATAAAGAATTATTATTATAAATATATTATTATATTATTATACTTAAGTGCACAAATGTGGTATTGCTATATTTCTAGTACAGGCGTTATTTGTAAATAAAGCTATACTTAAAAAAAAAAAGCGTCAAAGGTTACCAGCATTTTGTAATTTAAATATTTTAAATTGTATTCATTAAATTTTAGTAATTTTGTTATATAGCGTAAAAGTAAAAATACTCTATATATATTTTTTAACAAAATTCTTTAATTAGATTTTCATTAACGTTGTTTATTAAATTCCGGACCGAATTAATGTAATTTATACGCTTGTATTGTTTTTCAGTTATTCTGAAATGGTTTGAACAAGTTGATGAATTAAATACCTGTTGTGAGGAATTTCAATTATGTATTTAATTTGATATTTGAAACATACACCGTAACGTTCGAAATGTGAATCTAATTTTAACTTTTTTTTTGTCGGTTTGTCGAAAGTTTTTTTTGTTGATATTTTTCACATATTTTAATAAAAAAGGTCGAAACAGTTTGGTTATGTTTTTAAAATTAATATTAATATCTAATAAATCTATTATAATATTAGGCGTCACATAATAATAATAAATATATGTATACAAAAAGAAACTGGTTTTTTTAATTTAAAATAATGAGTATATTGTCTATAACTTCCTATGAATTATTATATTGTCTAAAATATACGGTAACGACGTATTCGTACTGAATGTCTTAAATTTGTAACTATAATAATACAAAAAAATTGGGCTCGTCCGGGATTTGAACCCGGGACCTCTCGCACCCTAAGCGAAAATCATACCCCTAGACCAACGAGCCAACTACTAGTTAGTCGAATATATGTGTTGGTATACTCAGCTAATTATTAAAATATTAATTGAATTAAAATGTATTTTTACTTATAAATAATTGTATATTGAAACCTAAATTATAACAAAACTGTACGAAGTTAAATAGATGAGTATGATTAAATTTTTAAACTTACTATATGCCAGTATATAATACAGTATTACATGACAAATTACAATTGATTACATGGAAATCTATCAATTTTTAAATTTATAAATTAATTAAACGGGTGATATTGAATATATTCATGAAAATAATATATACTATTTTGTTTTATACATATAAGAATCAAAAACATAATTATGGAAGTATACTTATTAAATATATATGGCATAAAAATTACAAAAAAGACGGGCTCGTCCGGGATTTGAACCCGGGACCTCTCGCACCCAAAGCGAGAATCATACCCCTAGACCAACGAGCCGCTTATGCTACAATTGTAAATAACAGTTCACATCGCTATCATTCTGTAATACCGACACGTACCGTTCACTGCTCTCATAACAGTGCTGACGTCATTTACAACCGGAATTTATGTATTGTTTATCGTGGTTATGTTCAGTTTTTGATAATGTGGGTTATTGCATTAACTTATATGAAACGTATTAATGAAATAGATGTATTAAATAAAATATTTTTATTTCAATTTAATTATTTTAATTTTTATTTCAATTTAATTATTAGGATACATCTATGTAAATGTAATTTGTAGTATTATATGCATAAATAATTACATAATAAATTACAGTGAATAGGATTAGGTTCAGATAGTTAAATTCCATTTTATCTTAATACAGTTTATTCAGGCTGTGGATGCTTAGAAAAACCTTCACAAATATTATTTAATTCTGACTAGAATGTTAAATTTAAATTAAGCTAAAATTTTCACGGTACTTCAAATAGATATCTATTATGGCAGCGGGCGGTGTCTACAGAAATAATATTGACTAACAACTTGAACAGATGAACATAGTACGTTCCTTACAATTCAACTAATTTAGTATCACAAATTCAAAATCTCTAAAATGATTTTAATGTACTATATCTATATTCGCCACAGTGAGACAGCATCTGTCTGTAAGTGCGATGGGTTGTGGGTTCGAATAAACCTCGACCAATGATTTTCATCCCTCCGCTCTGGTAAGTACAAGCGCGGCATTGAGATCAATTTATGAGATCTTGTCTTACATAGAATGAAAAAGGCGACCTTATCACTAATAGTGATCTATGCTGTATAAATATTAAATTGTTACTAAAAATATGAAAGTTAAGTGAAAATTAAACATATTGCTGAAGATAATATCAACCAGCCAGCCGCAATAATCAAGATTAATTTTAAAATAGCCATTACCGTTTATCGGTTTTTAATAACGATTCTTCGATAAAAACATGCACCTATACTCGTATAAAGTAAACATGTAATAATTTAACACCTATCGTGGCGCAGAGGCACAAGCGTGCGACTGTAAATGCGACAGGTTGTGGGTTCGATTCCCACTCCAGGAAGTGAAAATTCTAAATATTATTTAGTATTTTAATTTCTTGGGTTTGGTAACAAGGCAAAGCGCGGCGTTGAGTTCCGCCACTCAGCATGCAATGCCTCCATCCGGCAGAAAGTGGGGAACCGAATTGTTGAAGGAGAACGGAGTGTCTTAACACTAGGTTCTTACGTTCCCTCTACCTACCCTGCTACATGCGGGATACGGCGTGAAGCTATAAAAAATGTGTAGGGTTTTTTTACACAGTCTTAAATGTAATAACTTCATGCATTGCAGAAATGTAACATTTTTAATTTTATTTAACCATTTTTTTCGAGTGGGGATGGAACCCACATCAAAAGCGTTTTTCACTCGATGCTATCACACTGTGTCGCGATTCCATTATAATAATAACTGTATGTTTTACAAATTGTATTTCCATATATAAAATTTACAAAAGGTTAACAATAGAAACGTAACAAAACACGATGATAACAAAGGATCGAGGGCTATAAAAATAGACTAGAACGGCAGATATAGAAATAAAAATTATAACTATGAAATAAAATTTTCAACATAAAATGGTTGAGTGGTTGTGTTGGAGAACTCTTGAGTGCCGCAAATGAAATAAACCATCTCCACATCGAGCATCAATACTACGTATATAGGATGGAATGAATTTTTATTTCCATCCCACTACATTTTAATGAACACTTATAGATCGCAATTTTAAAGATGAATGCTCTTCTATATGGAAGCTACGATTTAATTACTCATCGAATGCGTACCTACTAACATACTACGGTATTTGTGTATACTGCGATAGGACGGGAAGTTCCATATTTTCAATAATATTCAATAGATATTTTTAATATTTAATTTAAGACTTTTATTTGATTTGATTTTTAAATTATTATTATTAGTAAACGTTTACGGCATTTAATACGCTTTGTCTTAGCAACGTGTGTGTCACTTTAAATAAAAGTGTATGTCTAACAAATGTGTAATATTTATTTGATTAGTTTAATGTATTTCTAATATATTATTAGAAAAATTACCATTTTCTGCATTTCTTCACGTCAACAATAATTATTCCAAATTTCATGCTCCTACGCTTGCGTAATTTTCGTAAAATGTGATACAAAGTTTTGCTTTCAATTACAATAGTCGAAAGTAATATACTGAATCTGACTTCTGATTAGGAGATGCCAAGTCATAGATCATGGATCGACCTCATATAACTCTTATATGTTTACTCTTATGTGATGAACCTAAATTTGTTCTGACTACGTGCAGTTGTTAACTAAAAGCTGTTTATGCTAAAAAATAACCGTTCCGTAAATTTATATTTCTTTGAAAATATTGTACTGTATTTTATTTAGATGAAATGATGAAACTGGGTCGGGCCACTGTTATAATATGAAAATAAAATTTTCTGTTGTACCTACCCCATAACAATGATTATTTTTTCGTAATTAATGTAGTAGGTATATCATATAGATTCACACGTTAATAACCATTGTTAAAATCAGTGAGGCTTTATGCCTCGATTATTGTAGGCAGTAAAATAATAATTATGCAGAATTGGATTGATTATATCTGTTGAAGTTCTGTGCAGCAATTTTTGCAATGAAAAAATAATTAATTGCAAGTATTCGTTATTCGAATTACTATGAGTAAGCTATAATTTTATTACAAAAATTATTATTTTGAAAAATGTTATAATATAATGAACATGTCACTCTTACCCAAAAATTAATCTTTTTTTTTCTTATTGTCAAGGCAAGAATTTATCAATGTAATAGCGTACCACGAAGGCCGCAACATGTCAATTTGTCAGTGTCAATCTTCAAGGCAATAAGGAGACCTCTGATTGATGACCACATATAATGATTCGCAAATTTTGTGAATTCTAGAACACATGCCTTGTTGCTTTAGTAAAAATAACATACAATATACATATATATGTATATATATTAGAAGTGGTAAAAGAATAATAACTTGTCTATTTATTTTGACAATTATTTTGATTTATTATATTATTTTTTCTACATATATATTTATAGTAATTTATTCTTGATCCTCATTTCATAATATTTAAAAATTCTATATGATAATAATAATTTTATGATGCTATATTTCTGTATTCATTTATATTTCTCAAACAGACATTTCTTTAATTAAACTCCAGTGCACTTTATTTTAGAAATAGAATATTTGTTCTTGTTAGATTAAAATATAAAATATGTACGTATATATTAGAAAACTTTCAAACCAATGTTTCTATTTGTGTGAAACAAAGTATTTATTACAAAAGATAATAACAAGCTGGCTTGTATGCGCACTTAGCAAGGAAAAAAAATGATACTCTTGAGGCCTTATTAGTCTCAAGTACTATCTCGCCTTTATATTAACCGTAACAATGAGTTTTTATGCAAGTTTTTTAAATTTTATCAATAAGAAAGTAATTAATTGTATAAAAAAAAAAATTATATTCTCGCAATCAATATTCAATGGAGGCTTTATGACGCGATTTTTTTTGTTTCTCATAAGAAAGCTATATATCAACTTTTTTATGATACACATCCAATTAATGGCAGGGATATCTTTCCTGTTGACTTGTGATGTCAGAAGAACGCGACAAACTCTTGAAAAATCTTTATTTATTTTATTAGAATATTATTCCCAATATTATTCGTCTAACATACGTCTCGTCTAATAAATTGTTATGTTTTGATAATGTTCCAAAATATTTTTGTAATCAAAAAAATAAAGGTAAATATATTCATTAATGTGAAAGTAGTAAATATATTTCTGTCATACATATATTCAGTCGTATATACTTATATTCTGTCATGATTTTCGATAAACCTTGATATTCCGTGCATCGGTTGGCAATTACCCCAAATATATACCCATGTCAATATGTCTCCGTCATTTATTGAGGCCATTCTATTTGTTGTGCTACCCAAAGAGTATTGTTATTAGAAATATTTATGTTCTTTTAATAATTGTAGTAGCCCAGTTGTCATATAAAATATGCTTTGCCGTGTGTCTATCTTTACTAATCTGTACTCTTTCTCCATATAAACTTTTATTACAATAAATTATACAAGTTTTATACTATAAAACTTGTATAATTTTTATAGACAGTAAAATTTCTGAAAAATGGGTTTAAAGTTTTTCCTTACGCCTTTACGTATTATATAATGATCACTGACAAAAAAATATTTAACTTTTTTTTTACTGAACATTTATAACGAAAAGAAGTGCAGAATGTCGATATTTTTTATAATAAAATATTAGGAATGTCTTATTCACAATTATATAAATTGACATACACGCTGTTAAGGATCGACGGAGCTAATAATGTCTAGTACATAGGAATATATATTTTTGATATACACACGTCTATACTTTGAATTCATAACAGCAACTGAATATTAGTTTTGAATACCTATACAAATATTTGTCCCGGCTTGGGTAAAACAAAAAATGGAGTCGGGTTGCACTGCGGAAAGACGTGACTGGAGTGATTTGTCTTTAGTTTCTATTTGCGTACAATGAAAGAAAAGCGCTTGAAGAATAAAGAAAATAGCAACTTTACTCTGTTATTTTGTAACTTGAAGGTAACATAATTAAAAGGTATGCTAAATGACCCTTACATAATTAGTAGCTACTCCCATTGACGAAGGAAGGTTAAAACCTTCCTTTAAATGTTATTTTAAAGGTTTTTGTCATAGCGGATTTTTTGTAGTATTTTCGTAAAGTTTCGTAGGTTTTTTGCCTACTTTCTGTTTATTTAAAGAAATTGGATGATAGGTAGAAAATGTAATTTCCCAAATCCCAACTTCAATCGTATATTACTTTATATTGATAAGAGTTGTCTACCAATGAGTATTTGTAAATAGAAATTAAAACACTCCGTTCTCCACTATCTTCCGAAATTCGTGCCGTGCTAAAGAAAATGAAAGTAATTTTTTAAATGTTTTATTTTTATATTTCGTTCTTTTTTATTCTAAGCTAAAATCTTTAACTTCTGTGAGCTGCAGTAATTAACCTACAAAGTTAGAGAATGAATGTGTTCCGTAAAAAGCCCATACTACACTGAAACAGAACATATTGGTAATGCCTTGTGTAAGCGTGTAATACCAGCTCGCGAGGTTAAACTGCTTCTTAACAGCTTAGCTAATTGTTACTATTCCTAAAGGCTTAAAACCATTTAACTATGTACAAAATATAATGAATAGGATACAAAGCGACAGAATGAAGTGATTATTTGAGGCGATTACAAGTTACACACTCGCTAAAGACATTGTTTTTTTTATTCCTAAATAACAATAACAAAATATGTTTCAAAATTTATAGTATTTAACCAATGCCAATTTATAAGAAAAAAATATTTAGCTAAATATATTTAGTACTGAGTTGGTGAAGAAAATATAAACGAAATGTATTGTTTGTTTCAGTGAAACGTGGGTATGTCGGAAGAACAATGAAATAAATATAAATGCTGTAGAGATGCAATCTGTGTGTAAGATACGCGGTGTCAGCTTAGTTGATCGAATCCGCAATGAAGACATACATGGAATGGCAGGCGTAAGCGAGAATGTTACAGTAAAAATGAAGACAAAAATGCTCAGACGGATTAAATACGCCAAAAACATGAATGTTGAAAACATGGTAAAGAAGACATATGGCGTAACCGGCTAGAGAGGTAGGGGGCCTCGGTTGACCTTCGAGAGCACAGTGTCAATGACACTTCAGAAAAGTCACGGAATAATCATGAGGGCTTCCGGAGAGAATGTATGAACTGGGTGATTACTGTTGAGGCGAAAGAAGTATGTAGATCGTAGATGTAGTAGGATAAAGTTATGTAGATCTGTTTTTACTAACACAATTGTAACAAAATGTTTTATGTAACTATCATTCACATACACGGAATACTTATTTCATCCCATACGGAATTTAATATCATACAGAACGCAATAACTTCACATTGTAAGATTGTATGCTAGGTCGGTATTATAACAATTTAAAACATATTTTTTTATTAAATAGCTTATTTAATTTCTATTTTTGTATTTTCATTATATAGACTGTAATCAATATTATGAGGATTTAGAAGAATGATTATTATTTTATGAGGCACCACTAAAATCTATTTAAATTTTTAAAATTAACCAGTAATTATTTTTCCATGAAAAAGTTTAGTTACTTTTTCTTATTTTTTTTTAAATATAAGAAGTACTTAAGTTGACAATGATCTGTGAAGCTAATAGAAAAATAAGAATAGCAACGACAAGATACTTTTATATAATCTTTAAAGAAAGAAAAAATAGGAGTATTGACTGGCGTGTAAGTAAGTTTCATTCTATATACATATGTCTCAGTGCTATCTTTTCTTTATATATAATATTTAAAATCATACATTGTATTTTATCTAACTCTATATTACAAATGTGTTATCTAATTAATAGTGGGTTATTATTTGAGAATCTCCCCATGCTCCGTAAAATTATAATATCCTTAAAGCGATTGTTACACCATTGGGACTATGGCCTAGCATCCTTTCTCTTGAGGCACAATCAGTAATTGTCCCATTGCGTCACATATTTGGCACGCTAATTAAAAAAAGTACACGTATATACTGCATGAAGATAGAAAAGCTTTTGATTATTTCGACTATTCATTTCCATAAAATAGAAATGAGGACGCATGCAAAATTCAGTCAAAAGCTTAAAATGACGTGGTTCTGTGAAAGCCACGTTTTTTAAACCACTCTTCACCTACTCTTTATCTATTTAAGGACGAAGTTGACATGAATAAATTCTACAAGTAGAAGTCCAACATTTGAAAAACCTAAACGCACATTTATAACGTAATTGGGTTAAACAAATTCCCTTAGAAGGTCTTCGTTATATTTCATGAAAATACCCAGGACCGCACTAAGTAACAAATGCGGTCATATAATTTTATTAGTGAAGCGGCCATAATAGCAGCGGGCGGACATCGTTTACACATATGTTAATTTGCTTTTAGAATTTATGATCATGAAATATGGATTACGAGAAATTGTATGTTTGTACACGGGTTAAGAGGTATCGTCCTTTAGGGATTTTAAAATCAGTATTCTAACAAGCCATTCTCTTTGACCAGAAAGTTCAAAGGCACATTTATATGCTTTTAATATTTGTTTCTTCTGTGGGGCAGGTCGAGAGCGTGGGGACTTTATGTCATGATTATGATTTCAAAC
Source organism: Philaethria dido (assembly GCA_033558755.1). Taxonomy (NCBI): domain Eukaryota; kingdom Metazoa; phylum Arthropoda; class Insecta; order Lepidoptera; family Nymphalidae; genus Philaethria; species Philaethria dido. Next base: position 224,417 of record JAKGSA010000026.1, on the reverse strand, counting down.
TGTATTTAAAAACAAAGATGTTGCAATGTGTCACCCATCTCGTAATATCGTTAAATTATTAGCAAGAGAAGAATATAGTGGTTAAAAAAAATATTCTTTTACTTAAATATCTTTAATCAACTTAGCCCTACTAATGTTATAAACGTGAAAATATTATGAATTTAACACTTAGTCATGTGTAATAAACGAATTTAAATGATATTTGCCTCGCGGATATTTTATAGCATGGAACCACAAGTAAATAATTATATTTTTTATATAAGTAAGCAATCTAGCAATGAAATTAATTACTGCTATCAATTTACATTAGTTCTTTCTGGCCCCATTTGAAGGTTTAAGAAAAAGAATATTATAGTACAAAGTCATTTCTAAATCGATGCAGTTATTATAAATACACATAACAATTTTCAAATTGGACGTAAGTTAACAAATAGAAAGAAAATATTTATATATTTTATTTGTTTTGTTTTTTTTTTATATGAAATATTACAATAATTCATATTAAAATAAGTTAGCCTTTTTTTTTGATAAAGCAATTATTATTGCATTTATTAGAATTTACATTGTATTAGTATTAGCTTAATATTTATTATTCATTTATTTTTATTATTCACTCCACGCTTTATGTATAAGTGGAAACTTTATTGGCCTATGTTGTGTTAATTATGTGTTAATTTGATGTATTGTATGTGCTGTTTGTTTTCCCAACTATAATAAAATAAATAAATAAATAATATTACACGTATTTTGATATTGTTGATATTATAGTAACAGATCTAATTAATGTAATGGTGACATTGTCGTAGCAAACAAGTTTATAGCTCGAGTCGCAGTTAATGAGCGTGTTGGATATAGGATCATTAGCAAGCCCAGGTGCTAAGGGCCCTCTGTTTATGATTCGAATGCGCTGACCTGTTTACGAAACAAACATCGAGCTGAAAGAGTCGGTTTTTTTTCAAGCGAATCTGAATGCTTGTGAATTCTCGCCTTTCATTTAAATTTGCAAAAAAATATTTTTAAATTGATGCTGCGCTTTGAGTAAGTCGGCTTTGATATAGCTAATTGAGTTACTACTTGAGACTGAATATCTATATTCATTAATGAACAGAATAATTTAATTTCTTAAATTCAAAAAAAAAAATTAAAAGTAATGTTTTGTACGATTTATGAATGTTCCCAAGCTATTATAAATTGAAACAATTTTGCTATATTGTAAAGGATGAGTATTGTCGGGATGTTTATTCATTTTGTACTGCGGGAGGGTACAACTGTGGTTGCATACTGATTAGGGTAGATTTGAGTGGTTATTGTACTTTGACAGTAGACAATAACTTCTATATAACTCTAAAGTTTTCAATAGTATACTGAATTTAGAACAATATGTATTTATGCTACATTTGTAAATAATGCAAACTTATTGTACTTTACAGTATTGCATTGGACAGTTTAATTACGTTATAAAACAAGTGTTTATACACATTTTAGAAACCTGACTTTTTGATCTCTTTGTAGCAAGTCCTGTGAACAAAGGCCAAATTTCGCCATTAGATGTCCATTTGAAATAGTCTCAAATCGTGGAGGTCGAAATTTTATCTCAGACGTTTATTTCTTAATTTTCTACTAAATAAAAACAAAAATTATTATATCAAAAAACAGGATAAAAAACAACTTAGTAAATAAAATCTCTTTTAATATTCATAAATATAAGACGACATAAGTGTATACATATGTTGTCATGTATAGCACAAGATCATGAAGGCATAAGCAAAGGACGGAGGGTAAGCGCTAACGCGGCGTGACGGAGTGCAGCTAAGTGCCGTGCTAAATTGCTCGCAGCCACGCCGCGGGTGTGTGACGTACCTACATCTATCTATTACCTACGGGTATCTATAAAGATTTCTGCTTTGCTAATTTATTATTTAAAGCCTTGATTATTTATGGATTAAAGTGTAAATATTAATATTGTATTTTTAACAGTATCGTGTCTCTGTTTATTATTATAAAAAAACCACGATATTAATATGTAAAGGATATTCCGTTATAGTTATTTTTACAAAAAATATGTGGACGGAATATTCCTCCGTCCACATATTTTTTTTTTGGACACTTAAATTTTATATTAATTATTATTTGATTTTTTATATGATATGGAGAAGGAAAAACAGGACACTTTTTTTATAATAATGTATTACAAGTACATTAAATTCATTAAATAATTGCTATACACACTACCAAGTGTTTCAGATATAGTTTTGAATAAAATGACATAAGTTGCTACGGTAACGCATATTTGAAGATTACAGAACTGAACTAAACTGAGAAAATAATAATTAAAAAAAAATAATATAATAATAATATTAAAAACTTATTTTATATATGATGAAGTAAACTTAAAATAACAATTTTCTAATAGACATATTTTTTACAATTATGTCTCTAATAGACATCATTGTAAAAAATAATATTTTTTTATTTTTGAGCTTATGCTTACAATAGACGACACGGATGAATGAAGATAATATGTTACAAAATTCGATAAAAAGAAAAAGAATTAAAAAAAATATACGACAATGCTATACGACTGAGACTGTTGATAGCTGTTGTTTTAATAGAAGTGGAATTAGATCTTAATTTTTACCAAAAACTAGTTAACCCTTCGTGTCGCTATGAAATTTAGAAATATATTTTTATAGAAAATTTTAATAAGAAATTTTCTTAAGAAAACAGAAAAAAAGAAAAATTTTAGGTTTATAATTAATAAAAAGCAGCTTCGCTTTATCCCATAGTAGGGTAGTCAACGAGACCTAATGTCAAGATAATTTATTCGCTACTCTCCGTCAGAATTCAAGACTTGCGTGTTAAGTAGCGGAAATAAATAATGAATATACACTTAAAATCGTTATTTATACATAGGACTACGAATATCCAAAATTTCAACGTATCATCTTCATCCATGCATGTCTCAAACGTACATATATGTTACATTCATACTCCTATACCTGTTTTTACTTATATTCTTTCGGTAACGGAGGCGTTTCGTTATATTATAAATACGTTTTAAAATGTTGATATTTCAATATTTATACTAACTAGGTCAGATGGTATGACATGAATAATTTATGAAATACGCCTGTAATTGATGATGATAGCTATAGCACACAAATTAGCTCTCAAATAACGTGATAAGCGCATCTAAATGGCTAGTTTATAAGCATAGAATAGCAAATTATTGAAGTACTGGTTTTATATACATAACTTTTTATAGTAGTTAATTTTCAAACAAAATAATCAATATTTCTTTTAAGTTACTAGTAAGTAGCTACTCACAACATGTAACAGTTCTCAGTGACCTAAGACTAATATTATAAGTAAAACGATTGTATTATTTTTTTTTATATATATATAAAAAAATAATACAATCACATACATACATATTTATTATATATAATTTATGAATATATATTTGTATAGTCTATTTATGTATTTTTTTTCTTTTATTTAATATTTTTGCATATGTGTATATTTGTATGCAGGTATGATACATTATATATTTATTATGTTTACATATATTCTATTGGATGTTTATTGTTTATTATTGTTTGTTTTTTTTTCTTTTTTGTACTTTAATCCCGCCTGTTACATACTCATCCACTTCCACAGGTTGACTGGTAGAGATCTCTTTCAAGGAGAATTCCACCTTTGTAAACTAAAAAAGTGTATTTACTTTTATTTTTCATGTATTTTTTTTTTAGTGCAATAAAGAATATTATAGCTTTACGCTTTTTCCGGCTTTTCTGGGTAGGGTGAAAAAATCTAATGCCGAAACACTCCGTTTTCTGCTTTCCTTTTGAATTCAACATACTTCGTGTTGAGAGACAGAACTCAACGCCCCTCTTTGTATCACCAGAGCAGTGAAATGAAAATAATTTAAACATAACAATTAACCTAGATTAGTTCAAACTCACAACCATTGTGTTTACAGGCAAATGCTGTCCCACAGGGCCATGATGATACCTAAAAGTAAGAAACAGTTTTTATCAGTATTTTTATCTTTCTGCATGTTCCATTAGCGGAACATAACGTTGAGTTACTCCGCCCTAGACTTTCCAGAAATTTAGAAACCTTGATTGGTATCTTAGTGGCAGTATCTTATTTTGCCCTGCTTTTATACCAAATAAACAAAACATCCTTATTATTAACTACTTATACGTGACTTTGAAATCTAAAGTATCGTAATTCCCGTTTTCACAGGAATTTAGACAAAATCTTCTTATTGCTCCCTTAGAAGCGTTTTGTATACCTACATAAATAATAAAATTCCCACTTATGGAATTTAAACTAAAGACAATAGCTTCCTAACTTTTCAAAGGTAGCTTCAACTACTATGTTTTAGTTTGTGCTAAAGATATTAATTGTTTTCCTTTAAAATCCCATTACATATATAACTAGGCAACCATATGGTAATTACTTGGAACACTTACGGCCCCGTGAGATTGCTTGCTTAATTAATTAGTTAACACGATCAACGTGAGAGCGCGAGCGGCGCACTAATAATTATTATTAGTCTCAAGTGTTTCAAGGAAAAACTATTTAAATTTATTTATTAAACTAAACAAATTTTTGCAGATAAGAAGTATATGACGTATAAGAAGTATGATAAGTATGACGTATGACCATTAACCCGGCCCTAGGAGAGATAGAGTCACCTTCTCTGTCTCCCACTAGGGTAATTCTCGTCTGGCGCGTCCAAGTCGCGGGGGTGGGCGCTACTTTACTTCAGTAGGCCGGAGTAAAGTAGGAGCTGAGTACAGACGGGGACCCAGCACCGTGGGGTATAACACGGTCCCTTGCCCAGGGGTACGGGTGAAGACTTCAACGGCTGCGAAGGCGGAGGTAATAGTTACCGGTACGGCGGAGCAGGCGGAAGAAGCAAAATCCCAGTGGAAAGCTGATCTCGTATATTTGAGATTACAGGTTGCACTGGCGCTGTAACACTGTGCAAGGTGGAACAGTACGGATGGCGGCGGAGGAGACCATGGTCCAACGGCGGCTCCCAAGGTCTTAAATAGAGTTACTGCATTGGTGGCAGGTGGCAACCGGCCGTAAAACTATCAGCCAAAACATATTTCTCCTTCATGAAGCACAAGACGAATACGAAACAGGTTAAAAATACTAGGGCGTACCCCTCAAGCGAACAAGAGGGGTTGCCTGAACCGACAACCCAGGACCGCACGTCTTGGCGCAGAAGAGTAAGGAGACCCGACCCCAAATAATGGGATAAGGGGTAGAAGAAGAAGAAGAAGTATATGACGTCATATTCTATTGTTATTTACACCAAATTAAAGAATAATCCATATATTTAGTAAACAAAGCCTTTTGTGTTTGAGAAAGGCAACCAAAATTATAATTTTAATACATAATACATGTTAATACAAAACATATGATGAATGTTTTTTTTTCGGTCTGGATAGATAAAACGCGCATGTAGGTTGCGGCACATAGTACGGAAGGTCTCTAAATGAACGAAAAATAGACAGCTGAGTTGCCATTAAGAATGTACTCATTGCGGCGCAAGAATAAAAGCAATGAAGGATTTAATTGTATTATGTTACGTACAATTTTATAATAACGCCTGCCGTGGCGCAGAGGCATAATCATGCGTCGTAAAGGCGACAGGTTGTGGGTTCGATTCCCACTCAAAGAAATGGAATTTTTCATTTCCTGAGTTTGGCATTTTAAAGTTAAACATTATCGGATTCCAAGATAATCATAAATATTTCACATGGTTTGTGCCAAAAAAAGTTCGTACGCATCACAAAGAATGAATTAAAATAACCTAACACTCACATCGAAAATGCGTTATTGATAAATATTAAAGTAATACGTGAAAGGAACCATTAATATTTAAAAGCTCATGTCACGAGTTATTCATACATATTTCATGTAAGTATTGGTTTTCTCTTGAAGGAAATACGTTTAAATGAAATTGTTTCTTGTTTGTAAATGATTGATGACAGTTCATCAATAATGTCTACGGCAGCATTTTCTTTTTAAAAGCTTTTCGTACCCTTTTTAAATAACAAAATATTTAAAACATGTTCGCTAAAGCAAATATTTTCAATCTTCATGAAAAAGTGTTCTGCCCGTATGAACGTTGTGTTAAATTAATTTTTAGCGTGTCCTTTTTAATTATAAAGATTGTTGTTTTTAAGCTAATAATAAAAATATTTATATTAAATTTCTCTTAATATTTTTAATTATTATTTTTAATATTTTATGCTTTCGTGTAAGTGTAAGTGTCGTTACTCGTACAAAATATACTCAATTGTGTAATAAAAAAGCAAACAAACTTACTGAATTAAATGTAATATCTAATATCTATTGATACGCTTAATCAACCGTAGTTTATTGTTTAAAGATCGGTAATACAGCATTGTGTATATTGTAGAAAATATTTTCTATTATACGCACTGATGTTGAAAAAAGCTTAAGTACAATAAATTATTTTCTTTTATGTAATATTTAAAAAAAAACTTGTTCGCGTAATCGTGTTCGCTCTCGCGGGTGGCGTGGGGTAGGTGTTACTTCAAACTTTGAAACTTTAGTAAAATGGCGAGTTGAGAAGTTTTAAGATTGATGAATCTAGAACTTTGTCATTGTATTTTTTTCACAAATTTTTGCGACGTTCTTGTTTATGATAATAGGATGTTTACTTTGGCATATTATTAACGACTTTGTAAAGCGTTAAAGTTTACCTCATGTTATATGAAGATCAACGTTCTTATGTATCCATGTACTTATCTTTAAATATTTTTGATAAACTGTGTGCAAATCTACAATTTATATAGCTTTACATTGTATCCCGCACATAGCAGGTAGGCAAAGGGAACCCAGTGATAAGACATTCCGTTCTTTGTTAATATTTTCATTACATTCCGCTGAATCGAGGCATTCCAGTAGCGGAACTTAACGCGGAAATGAAAATACTAAATATTATTTTAAATCTACAGTTATTAGAAAATATTTAAAAGTTACACAAAATCCACACACTCACACGCCTTTTTGTGTAAAGTTTCCAAACACTTTCGAAGACTACACGAAAAGATGTTTGTTCTGATATTAAAAAAAAATATTGTATTTCTTATTAATTAGTTTCTCTCATTCCATTTATCAAATTATTTACGGTGTGAACATGAACTAAAACCACTTATGAAGCCGCCAGTTTATACAAAAAAATGCTAACGACCATAGTTAATTATTTTTTAATTATTTTATGCTTCAGGCATTCTGTGAGCTACGAATAAAAGTTAGAAGTTTACATTTAACTACAGTTTTGTGATACGAGTATTCTAACATTAGAACTGCAGTGGTTTTTACCCACCTATATATTATTACGTGAAGCTAACACTCTGTACTTCTTTATACAAAAAATACTCAAACCGGAGGAGCATTAAATTTGATACAATTATGGTTTATATAGAGAGGGAGAGACAAATCCTATGCATTATTGTATTTGCCACACACTATTGTATAAAGTAACATACATTCCTTACGTGTCAACAGAATCTTTAGTATATATATTTTAGTGTTCATATTGTAGTTTTTTAACGATTATCTCTATCATTACAGGCAAGGTAGGCAAAACATAAACTTTTGACTGAATGAGTCAAAAGTTTCATCCATCTCTTTTATTAAATGCTATAACAAGTTATTTTTCTGAGGCTTTTGATTTACAGTGATCAGTCTGACAACCAGTTTTTATTACTCAAATAAGGATAAGAAAAAAATCATTAAAATTTTGCCCAATGGCCGAATCCATGGGTGGAAGACCAGATAAGAACCTTATTTTAAGACAAATCGTTCTTTATTATATAGACATTGCGCAACCGAACAACTCATGTTTCTTATTAGAAAAGAAAAATATTTAATAACTTCATATAAGCAAATACAGATAGTCAAACACTTATCAACTCCGAGAAAAATGGCGATTTTAACCATCATCCATTAATTTAACACAACACAATCCCAAATATTCTTGTAACTTGCATTTGAGAAAATTTACATATTCACTTGAGCAATATTAAATGTGAATTCTTTTATTTTTATTATATGCTATGTATTAAATGTTATTTGCTGTATGTTATTAGCTATATGTTCTCTTAAAATGTCTAAAGACTCTGGATCCTGATAGAGCAATCTTATTTTGATACGAGAGCGTTCACGCTCCAGTTGCGTTTAGAGATGTCAGGAAGCGGAAGGATATACGTCCACGTCCAAATATACTCAAAAAAGATTTTCTATGGCCTGGAAAGGCAAGAACATTTTCTCTATCTAAATTTCATTTAATACGTTTTGGCTTAAATACTTTGATGATAATTTATAAAAGTGTAAATTGTTTGATTCACAATAAAAACAAAAATGTTTATTTGCTTTTTAAAGCAAATATGCTGTTCTGGACTTGATAGTGCTTATTGCAATGGAACTCTTAAAGTACATGAAGTTTTAAAATAATATACATATTATGCATTAATTTTCTAAATGGTACATGCATAAAACAATGAAAAATAAATTAAATAAATTATTGTTTTTTTTTTATAAAAAATCCTTACTACTGTAATTCTCGAGTTACTATCGCATGTTTGAGAGTTCTACAAAACCAATAATTTTGAATTTTCTTCCTGATATTAAAAGTTATGAATGTCACAAAAATATCTTAGATAATAACTATACAAAAGTTTTACCGCGGTTAAGGTTCAGTTAGGTTTAAAAAATATTACAATTTACATAATTACGAAAATATTAGAATAAGAAAAAGGCAATAAAATTACAGAAATCTGTTGCGTATAATTATGTCTCATTTTACAATTTTCCTCAATTTTCATAATTTATTCTTAATTCAACATGAAAAAGGGAAAATAATTAGCTCTGGGATGCCGGGTTTGTCTGTAAAATTATTTTTGTACTATTAATAATAAAACAAAAAAATGAAAAAATATTTATAATTAATAATCTACAATAAATGAAGTATAATATAACCTGAAACCTTAATTGTAGTGTAAATAATAGTTATTAAATATAGTATCAAATATTTAAAAAATATATCAAATTATACTGTAAAACTGTATGAACTGACATCAGCAATTGTTGTAACGAAACACCGAGGCCTCGTTGTTACTAAGTGCCTGTGGTATCGTGTTTGACCAATTCAATTTTATTTTTGCTGCGTATTCTGAAAATGGTGAGTGCCCAGTCCGATGTTGTTTTTAATACTTTTTCATAAACCTAAAAAATGCTGTTAGAGATAACAAAATTACACGTTTAATAATAAAATAAGTGTACCCAAAAACATTATGTGTATATTGTATGTTCCTATATAGTTGAAAATACAATAGATTTTTTGTTTTTATTCTATGTTATTTAGATATTTAAATTACACTAATATATGTGAACTTAGATCAATTTAAGTGCCTAAGTTTCTATCAAAAACGTTTCGTTGTTGTATCAAAGTGTCATCCTTAAAACTATAATTAGGAATAAATATAATTATCTAGAGTAATAAGGACATTATTATTTTTTCAATTCATACATTAAATATA
>JAKGSA010000026.1:166410-214441 GCA_033558755.1 Philaethria dido | reverse complement strand
GAATAAGTTTATATTTAACTTTTAATGTTATCTGTTTAGTATGAACTCATTTAATATATAAGCAAATAAAAAAAAATTCTGTTAGCTACAGTTTTACATGCGTTTTGCCAATACTGAGCAGCGTCTTGTGACTAACTTATATATATTTTAATTGTCATTCAAATTCATTCAAAACATCTTGAATTAATCTAGAAGTGTCAAAGAACAAAGAAAAAATATTAAATAAATTTAAATAGAAATAAAATTTAAATAAAAACAAAACTTATAAATGACAATTTGTATATAGTGTCATATTTTTAATGTAGTTTAACCAAAATTTTAAAAAGAAGAAAGTACCCCTTGATAACCCCTCGAGATCATGTACAAGTAAGTACATGTCGTTACTTGATTTTCCTATATTAATTAAAAGTCGACAATACTTCATATCTTTGTAAAATACTAACTGCTTGCCAAGATCATTTCATTCAGCACGTATACGTCATCGATCATAGACGGGAACGTTAATTGGTCCTTACGTGCCGGCCTCTCGGTCACGAACGAGATCCGGGCATGTTAGTTGAGTATACAATCGGTGTGGAAACCCATGATTGTTATAGCTCCTTGTATTTGCAGTAAACCTATATTCGCAAATACAAGCATAAGTCAAACTTATTGCCATAACTTTTATTGACATTCAATTATTAAAAATTATAAGTTTCTTATTACATCATTTTGCATTTTGTATGAATAGTGCAATAACTTTTTCGTGCTTCAGCTTCAAAAACTTTTTTATATTTCCAAACCTGTATACACAGATTTTTGTTTTAAAATATATCGATGAAAACTTTGAATTTTAATTTTAATATAATTCTTTTATTTACTTTGCATTAAGTCCATGCGATATCCTTTTTTCAAAGATTCTCAGAAACTTTAAGTCATTAATTAATGTAATTTCGACGAACGAAACCTACAACCATTGTATATTACATATATATATACTAGCAAACCTGTCCGTGTGAGGACGACGTCAAATATTAAACATATTTAATCAATACATACTAAAATATCTAATTACTGTCGAACTAAACCAATGAATTTATACGCGATACCAGTAAACAACAGCTATAACGAGCTTATTACATCCTATTAATATTATTGTATCGTTATTAGAGTATTTTAGCACCCAATTCCACATAATAAGTTCGTAAGCACTGACCTGCTTAGTTTTCGGCGATAACCGTATAATGGGTCGAAACGGGATTAATGTCGTAGTGGAATCGCCTCTGGAATTCTCTAGCGTAACGCAAAGTGATTTGTGTTTGACACTGAGCGGAATGTCTTGTGGCGCAGGTGATTTCAACATCTACATAATGCGTGTTGTTCTGTGTTTTAAGTGTTTTAGAATTTACGGAACGACGACTAATTTATTCCAAAGTGAAAAGAGAAAATATATTCTTATGTAAAGTTACCATAAATTAATTATTAACCAAACATTCAAAATAAAACGAATTTAATATTAGATGAAGCAGCTTAATAGTAAATATTTTAATTTTTGAATCTATTGAAAATAAAAACATATTTTTTTAAATTAATATAAACAAGGACGTGTAATTGTACGTGTATTATAGAGCTTTCCACTATCCTTACTTATATTATAAATGCGAAAGTAACTCTGTCTGTCTGTCTGTTACGCTTTCATACCTAAGCCACTGAACCGATTTTGATGAAATTCAGTATGAAGGTAGAAGTAAACTTGGGAAAGGTCATAGGATATTTTTTATCGTGAAAAAATTTTTATAAAAAAATATTTTTATTTTTTATATATTTTTTTCGACAAATAATCTAGACATTAGGAAAGTCTATAGGTCGTATATACGTCGCGCGATATAGCCGAATTCCACGCGGGCGAAGCCGCGGGCGGAAAGCTAGTAAATTTATATAATTATGTTTCCAACGTAAATATATAAAATTATAAGGTAAAGATTCTTATTCTCCCTGGTTGGCGCACGTATTCCACAGTCTGCGAGATAAGTTTTGTGTATTTGCATAATACTCGTTGATGTAATATTTTAGAATATCGAGAATTTCCGCTACAAAGACCGTTTAAGGATTTTTTTTAATTATTGACATATGTTAAACGTACTTGAGCTTTAAAATTCAATACATTTTCTTTGAAATAATAATATAATTAAATAAACCTAATATTTAATTTGGATGTCTTTTAAAAGCAAATAGGTACTGCAGTTGTAGAGTTAATTAGACAAAATTTAGTGTAAGTTACGTTTATGTTTCCACACAGCTGTGCAAGGCAACCTTTATTTTGTTTAAAGAACGGTTTATCCCCTGCTACATTACGTTTATGGGCTTTCAGTGTACCTTTTTTTATAATGAAAGCTTACCTTTTCAAGGTATGGTCGTGAAATACTCAAAATGTGATTTTTGCTACACAACATTCTTGCCTGCACCATTTCGTGGTGTTTTTGTAAAATCATCATTTATTATGGACAAGCTGTTGTTCAAATATAATTATTTTATAGTTCTTTTTCAAGACTTATACATATTTATTCAGATAATAATTTGTAACTAACACCTACACTTGTCAAATTCAATTAACATTAATTTTATACTAAATTCATTAAATCCATAAAATCCATCAACGTTGATATAATTTTATTTAGAAGTATCTGACTGAGCGCACTTTAAATGTGTAATGGTTTAAATTGTTACAAAGAAAATAATATATGTGATATTCTTTTTCTTTATAATGCTTTTAAAAATTGAAGCGAACAAGAATGGTTGAAAGTTGTTCAACTAGTTTTACAAAGTTTCAAAGAAAAGGGGTTATCTTAAAAAGTTACCAGATGGAAAATTGAGTTGGTGTTGCGGATTCTGCATAAAGTTCGTCAAATGCAAAAGTATTTTTGAAATATTGATTGCCGAGCCTTTCAGCACTAACATAGAAATTATCATATATTTTATCACTATAAAAGTACACGAATAACTAAAGCTATTCTTCTTTTAGAATGTACATAAAATATAAATAAAAACAATAAGTAATTTCTTAACATTTACTTTAAATTAATCAGTAACTCATTTTATATAAAGAGAAACGAGAAGACCATGGTCAAGTGTCACAGTTCTAAGTAGAGCATGAAACCCGCTCCAATTACGTCGAGCCGCAACTGGCAAGGTGGCAGTTTACAAATTCTTTGAAGACCACAAAATTAATTATGCAGGACCAAGTTCATTAATTTATTCTTCAATAATAAATTGATTTGAAATTTGAATTACTATTGATATAGCGACAGTTATAACATTTTTTAAACTACACCTCTTATTTATTTGGCTTTTTATATAAATTAAATAAACATACGTTATATTAAAACTAACTCTGACTTTTTATATGTAACGAATCTTACAAATATATAAAATAACTTACCCTCATATATTTTATTATAGAGACGTTCTTTATAACCCTAAAACTTGTTCACAGAAATAAATGGCTACTTTAACATTAGTTTCATCTCGGGAGCTAAGATTTATATGCAAAATTTCATTTGGGTTTATGTGATTTATGAATCTTAATTTTAGTTTTGGTAATTTATCGCATTAACTAACGATATACATATTCATAAAGAGACATCAAAAATTATCATCGAATTATAAATAATTTTCGATTCGATTTTGAAACTGAGTCATTCAATTGAAAAAAATATTTAATCAAGTCATAAACGAAACGGAGTGGGTTGACCGTAGGTTTACATTGACTACCTTACAATTTGAGATAAAGCTTGGCGGTAAAAAAGTCATGTACGACATACATACATGGCTTCATGCTTAATCCCTAGTGGGATAGTAAGAGAGAACGGAGCGTCAATCGCTACGGTCGTTGCATACCATTTTCCTCATCCATAGTTACAAAGTTTCGGTCTTGATGCACCCAAATCGTGTGTCATATTTCGAACTTGTTTAATTTTTTTTCTGAATTTGTTATTTGGTAAAAACATCTCACGTTTATATTCACCTTAAAAAATATCCGGCTCGTTACTAAGTTACTAAGATGAGAGTGTTTACATTTTTTTAAATTTTATAGCAATATATAAAATTATAAAACAATTTATTTGAAATAAAATACATACATGAAAGCAGGAGACCTCATTTTGCTACAGTGCGCGTAAGTAGAATATTCAGAGGCCAGCAGATGTAGATTTATCGGTGAAATGAAATATTGTCAGTGCTTAGAAATGGCATTGGATGTTAAAGTATCTATCTGTCTTTATGATTTGAAATTGCTTATATGTTAAAAAAAAAACATTAAACGTTATTCATTTTAACTTTTAAAAATAGTCCTTTAATAATAGTTGTCTACGCAATAAAATGAAATAAAAGTTATATCTTTAGAAAATAGATTTATTATCTTCAGTATTTTTTATTACCGTTTTGACAAACGTAAAATCTCCTTTTTCCACAATCCCTTTTATAGTTTCTAGAAATTGTTTTCTGGAAAACACAAAAATAATTTCAATAAGTATTTTAAACCATTATTTTCGGCGACGTGATATTCTATTAACTACATTCATAATGGTGAAAAGTTATAACCCTTTTAAAAGCAAGTATGTAGCGTCAGAAATGTTTTGAACTTTACTAATATAATCCTAGTTTCAAATGCAGGTGTATTCCCACGTGGCAACATAGCAGTCAGCGGTGATCTCGGATATTTGCATAATGCACGTACTGTTCAGTGAATTTTCGGTAGGCGGCTTAGTATAGTAATGGAAATCGCATTTTAATTACTTATCTATTCTGGTTGAAGTAAGAAATTTTATTTTTTTTTTGTATAAAAAAAAATTATGTTTTTAAGTAAAAGGTAGTCAGTTTAGGAGCCTTTAATTTAATTGAAAAAAAAGGTAAAAACTATTGTTAATAATTTTATTTTAAAATGTAGATAAACTAACTAAAATAAATAACGCGCTGACAACACTGGGGTCGGAAGTCGGAGTGAGAGTCTCACAAAAAATTTGAAAACAAAGCTATGGAAAATATTGTTAAAATGAAAACTATAAATTACGCTTTTAAATCTGACTAAAAAAACGACAACAATTTAAAAAAAATAAAAAAAAACAATTCGTCTCCGGATTCGCGTGAGTATCATATTCTTAATATCACATAAAAATATACATATACTTACACATGCGTTAGTATAGTGTACAACGCCACCTGTGTAACATTAAATATTTAGCGGAAGTTTACCACGCATAGGGTCATAAAACAACGATATTATATATCGTAATATTTTTATAGTACAGTGTAAACAGTTAAATAAATACAATAACATGTGATGCTTGTAACTTTAAACATTAAAAAAGTAAAATTACCTCAATTTTGCTAACTCAAGCACAAAAGTAAGCCGAGTGCTAAGAACCTTACAAAAGATCTCCCTGTCTCATCGTTCCCTTTGATAGAAAGAGATCTAACTCGTCTTAAAGCGTGGTTAGTATTATTGCTACGTCTTATATGATTGCTACAATAAAATTTGTATTTGTTTTTGATGTCCTAGAGATTCGTTAGTTTAACGACTAAGTTGAAAATCATAGATTCGTTCTAAATCAATTCCTGATTATTTTTATTATATAAAGTGTCTTCCCATTCTCCATAATAGTATTATTGTTCGATTTTTGATATTATCAAATTGTCAATAATTTGTACTGAGGTGGCTAATGTTCATAATAGCATGAAACAGTATTTCTATACAGAAATTCTATGTGCATTTAGGTATAATTTTGTTTTAATTTATGATTTAATTATAGGTGTAATTTTTTTTAAAACTTTTTATTTATGTTATATATTTTTTTAAATATTTTTTTTATTAAAATTTTGCGTTAATTTCAGGATACTTATAATAAAAATTGGGTGAAGAGGATTGGCGTCCGCAGTCGGCCCATGCCTCATCATTTTTTTTAAAAGAGAATAAATAGTTTATTTACCCTCGAATATGGTGACCACGATAAAAATATTTTATCATAGCATTTGAAAATAGGGAATAACACAATTTATGATAAAAAAATTATTTTGGTATGTGATTAATGAATTCTATTGTGTAATGCCAAGTCTAAGTTCCATAGCGAAAAATATAGTGCAAAATATTTAAAAAATACTTTTACGTAGCTAAAACATATATTACTATTGTATACTATATGTTACTATACGATTATCTGTAAACTAAGACATATTTTTCAGGGTTCTTTCTTTCTTAACTTCTCTGGCTTCATTAATTTTCCGCTGGGCCATAAATGCAAAAATACGCGTCATAAATAATTTTATTTAGAAATATTATCATACTGTAAGCTGAAGAGTATTTCTTTTTTGTCTTGATAATGGTTACCCTACGCACAATAAATGAGTAAACCCATTTCACTTTTTACTGTTAATTTTTACGACGATGTGGCAGGGAGGATGGACTGTCTATCAACATCTTAATTATCAGTTGACAGATTTTACAACTTTTTATAGCAGTTTATTCCCTTATTTTGGGTGAATTTCCTTCATTAAATTGTTTTTTTGTGTATTCAAAAGCACTTCAACCTTACAATTATTGAATAAATGTTTCCTTTCATTATATTCGCAAGTTAAACAGAATTTTAAATGGACGATAATAAGACACGAATACCTACATTATATAAGATGGTATGATAAAAATTAAGAAAAATATTTTTTTGACGTACTTATAACATACATACATACATACATAGCTACGCTGTATCCCGCATATAGCAGGGTAGGCAGAGAGAACGAGACCGAATAGTGTTAAGACACTCCGTTCCCCACTTTCCGCCGAATCGCGTGCTAAGGTAACTTATAACATAGTTACTTAATTCTTATATGATAGGTAGATAATTTGTGTAATCATTAAGACGTACATCTTATTTATTTTATATTCAAGTACAAGGAAAATAAATTGTTTTCCTAAAAAGAAAATGGAATTGAACTGCGACTTTGGTGTAAAGTTGAAAGACTGCTGTTGAAGAGTTCCGCAAATATTAGCTGTTCCAAATGTTTCAAAAGTTGCTGCTACTCGTAGAAAACCACACTTGCCCGTTCCTAAAATTCACTTTGACTCTATAAAATTATTGAAAAGTACTGCTATTTATTTTACTACACAAACTGAAATAAAAATAAACACTGAAGTTTTTAAATGCACCATCGTAGAGTAAGTAGCTAGCGCATACTTGACTGGAGGTGTTGATTCTAGTTTTAAATTCTATTTGGGTAAATATTTATATTTACTTATAATTTAAAAGTTTTCAAGTAGTAATCATTTTTTAATCGGCTGTCAGAGAAGGGTTGTTTTTCGCACGTATCACGTGTTTGTAATATTCTTTATTACCTCATATCTTCCAAACCCCTGGACCGAATTATATAATTAAGGTGACGTTAGACAGGTATTCATACTCCAAGTGTTCTTACATATGTGACGTCACTCTTAACTCAATATGGCGCCCTATATAAGCAATTATATCATTAATAAAAACAAAAAAATCGTTGATGGGTTAATTTTATAGTCTATTTTATTTGTATTTGTTCCCTAAATTTGAAGAATTGGTTTAGTCGGGTTTTTGTTCTTTATAATTAAGATATAGATTTTTAATATAAAGGTATATATATAAAGGTTCCGGCAATCAGCACACAATGTGCCAAATATGAACGTGAGTAATTAAGTAATAACTAAATTTTGCTAGATTATACTGCTAAACGCGGAGAACTAGTGTAAATAGTTATAGTTATATTTCGTACATATTTACAATTTTGCTTGGATTTTTTAATTTTTTTTGTTAAGAAGTTTTTATTATTCCAATTAATTTATTTAATGTATAAAAAAATTGAAATTTAAAAAGCAATAACTTTTCCTAAATGTGTTATTGTTCTGTTATAGCTTCACGCTGTATTCCGCACATAGCAGGGTAGGCAGAGAGAATCAGAGAACTTATTGTTAAGACACTCCATTTTAACAGATTAAAGATAACCTATTCAAATTTAGAATATAATATTTTTGCTATGTATAGGTATATTGTTGAGGGTTCTTGCTTATTTTATATCTATGTATTAACTATCAGACTATTTATCATCTTCTTTTCAAAAGATTTTTAAGTGTTACGTGTTGATCTGGCATTATTTACTCAAACAGACATACCATTGTATTAACTTCGTCCTGAACTTATATATATATATATATATTTTTTTTTCAATAATAAGTGACTGACTCACATTAGAAAGTATTGGGTATAGAAAGCTAAAATGCCATGCAGGTTGGACCTTACAATCTCTAAACAATTGCCAAATGGGTGAAGATTTGCCGCAATTCCTAAGGGCGTATTTTACATATTTAGCTAGCACTATATACCCTCATATACTAATAGATATGTATGTACGAAAATAGAATGAAAAGGGTCATGAAATCAACAAGACTAATATCGATTAAATGCTACATAAAATCCATAAGAAGAGAGTTAACACTTTATATGCTTAATGGTTTACAATTATTAAATGAAATCATTTATAGAGAAATAAATAACAAAGGGAAAGAAAGTTCTGATTAATTTTTACTAATTTTCTTTATTTATAAATTCTTACTCTAATCTACTCCATAGATAAGTGTTAAATGAAGTATATATTTTGCAAAAAGTTGTCAGTAATTATTTGACACTTGTCGACATTTAATTATTTATTTAACAAAAAAATATATATGAAAAAAAAAATGTACGTTCATGCAACACTGTCTGACTTCTTCTTAATTTAATTATATAAAACATATTGTAATACTTATTCTAAAGTGATATGATTTATAACTTATATTTAAATTCTAACAACCATAAATAGAGCTAGAGATCTGAAATTTTATTATTTGCTTCATAGACTGTGACTATGAAAATCAATAATTTTAATTATTTGAATGAAATACAAGATTTTTGCAATGCTACGACCGCAGGAATACAATTCTATGTACGCTGTCATGATATTCTTATAACGCAATAATTATTTATTTAATTTCATTGAAGAAAATTTAATTCGATTTTCTACATGAAGAAAATATTTAAAAAATAATAATAGAAAATTTTAAATTAAATATTTTAGATATGTTAAGAATGTATATGAAGATATATTGTAAGCAAACAATTACAATATGCGTACAAAAATCATGTGTTTTAATGTCTTTCAGATCATGCTTATTTGGTGAACTTTACATTTAAGTCCACTTTTATACCTATAGCTATGCTATAAATATTTCAAATATAAGAATTGACTATATTATCTTCCTACGAATGTGTATATTAAAAGGATAATAATAACTTTTAATGTATGAAATTTGTGAAATCATGTCGTGCAGATTTACGTAAAATATTATTTTTTATGACTTACGATCTAAATGCTATAAAGTATCAATTATATGAAAATCAACTAAGTGCACTGTGCCGTCACAATAATTGTGAATGTGTAATACGTACTCGCTAAGTAGATGTTTCGTTTGTTTCAGTCATATTATGGTTTTAGTAATTAGTGTTTCTCACATGGCAGTCAAAATACATGAATTTAGTGCGATATATCTAACCTAATATACGAAATGGATTAAATTTATTAACTCGGTTTTGTAGTGATTGTGGTCGCCTGGATCGTATGGGTCTATGTAACGGTTCGTTAGCCGCCGACAGTAAAGGAGAGTTAAAATCGTCAATTTCAGGTGTCTCGTTTGTATTATTCTTTTCTAGATGATATATAAAATCGGTTTCGTTAAATGTTTCAGTTTTTTCTTTTAAGACAGAAATATTAGATGTTGGCACATCGTCAAAAGCATTTTTTATTATATAACTTGACACGGAAGCATTGGTTTCAAGATTTAAGTCAGTGATAATTGTAATAAGTGACTCTTCAGTTGATTGAACGTCATCAGTTTTATTTGTATTTTCAATTGTATTTATCGAAGATGTGATTAATTCTTCACCTGAAACTGAAGTCATATTGTCATGACCTGATGGTGCAGCGATAGGTGTTGGTTTAACATTGGAATTATCAACCTGTGATGTTAAAATAGAATCTTTTTTAATTTCTCCTTTAAAACTTGGTACCTTTGTAGTAACTTCATATACTGTAATATCAATATTTGAATGATTTATACCTTTCTCATTTATTATTTCTATTTTAATAACTTCATCATTCATTATGACATGATGATTTGTGATTACAGAAGTATTATTGTTTGTATTTGTTTTATTTTGTAGTCCAGTTCCAGAAGTAGAATCAAACATTTTAGTGTCATTCTTTGCAATTGGTTCTGTGTCTTTTATTATTACAGTGAGCTCTAGAGACGAATCTTTGTCAGAATTCTGATTATGGTAAGACTTGTGGGAAACTGTTTTCAAAGCAGATGTTACGTCATACCCACTCGTTGTTGATATTGGCGTGGATGGCTTTATACTATTTACTTTGCCTAAGGAATAAGTTTTCATAGTCATCGTTTTTAATACCTTCGGTTTTATATCAGTATATTTATTATTATATTTTTTTGGTGGTGCATACTTGGTATCGCTCAATTTAGTTGTGGGTGATATAGTTTGAATGGGGTTGTCTGTTGTTACGATTTTCTTCAATGTTTCTGAAGATGAATACTCTTTTGGATAATTTCTTATCTCTGAGGAATCACTTTGCATATTATCATGTCGTCTAAATTGACGTTCAGCCAATTGTTGCGCTAATTTTTCTTCAATCGATAAAGCAGTCATATCGTCACTGAGCTTCGCTTTAGCCATTACCAGAGGAGGTACAAAGTGGTCCGTCGGTTGGTTAAATATAGTTTCGAAATTTCCAAGGCGAGCTAACTCGTCGTGTAATTTTTTATGCTGCATATTCTTCTCGTCTTCTAACTTCTCCGCTTGTTCATTTGTATAAAATTCATCGTTACCTACTACGTTATGTACATCGTTGCTTTGAAGATTGTTACTGCTTACCACGTCGAAATTAATATTTTTCACTAATGGCATTTTGTATAATTCATTAGCTATTATAAGTTGACTATGCGAACTTTTTTCTGTGCTTTCATTAGAAATATCAGTAGAAGATAATACCTTTGTAGTAATATATTGATTGATATCTTCTTGGCCCGATGTGCCGCTTTCTTCCGTACTGATTTCATTGTTAATTTCTTGTTCAGATATTGATGTGTCTGTTGTAGTGGGCCAGAAAGTAGTTGAAGGTGTAACGAATGTAGTTGTCGTTTGATCTTCATCAGCGCAAGAGAGGTCACGTAGGAGGTCTTCTCGTTTCTAAAAAAAGATCTTAATGTGAAACACTGCAGATTAAAAGGAAATTCGTTAAACATACATACATATATGTAACTGGTGTATTACCATGTTTCCAGTACATTGAACACGTTTTACTCCAGCCAAACCACAATCCGCAGTGAGCTGTACAGCCGCACTCTCAGGTAAATACAACACCGTTAGGGCAGGCAAAGCGCGGAGCATACAACCCTCATTGCCGAGTGCCCATTGCGGTACTGCAGAAAAGCAAAAAGCCAGAGCTTTAGGTAAACATTAGTTTTTCACATATATGCAAATCGACATTTTTTTGTGTCATATAAATAAAGACGAAATACTTCATAAGATTATAAGAAAATATTTGATAAAAATATTTAGCCTAACGATTTATATCATTTTGATTTTTTGCAATTGGTACCTTTAGAAATTAG
The DNA here is from genome assembly GCA_033558755.1 of Philaethria dido. Taxonomy (NCBI): domain Eukaryota; kingdom Metazoa; phylum Arthropoda; class Insecta; order Lepidoptera; family Nymphalidae; genus Philaethria; species Philaethria dido. The sequence goes on along the minus strand of JAKGSA010000026.1, from coordinate 202,725 downwards.
ATTTTTTTTTTCGACTGTGTAGTATGCTGTTGGCCCTATTGGCCTCGACAGCGTCACCGGGTTATGGAAATTAGAGCTGTAGTCGTGAATCAAAGTTACGCTGTTTATTTAATTATTTTCGTTAATTTTTTCATTTATAAATATTATTTATCTTATTTTTTTATAAAATAATAATAATTTACCGGGTAATTCACAAATGAACGAGGCAACAGAAGGACCGCCACAAGCGCGAGCTTCCCACCGGTAGTCTGCGGTAGGATCAGCGGCAGCACACAAAGGAGCAGAGCGTGTGTCTGGTGCAGAGCTCCAGTAACCGTCGCCACTTAGACCGCGGTAGTCACTGTCAACAAAATATATCATTCACATCTTCAACTGTAATAAAAATTATGGACAAAAGAGCCACTTTATTTTGTAAAATTTATAAAATGTACAACTTTTATATGTATATGCTCACGTCCAAGTGAAATCGCCATCAGGATTGCTACGTATGAGGCCAACCCATACTGCACTTGAGATGTCCAACTCCTTGAGATAAGCGCGTACTGCATCGTATTGTGCCGTTGTGTCAACTAAAACAAAAACTTTATAGAACACGAGATGCAATATATAATTTTAATAACTATATTTCTTTTTAATAGTTAAATAAATCTAAATAGTGCTATGTACAAACAACAGTTATGAGTTCTATCTACAATCGAAAGAATATTTATTATTATTTTATTATTTATTATTTTCATATTATTATTTTCTCAGTCTGAAACATAAAGCATTTGGCCCGCCACCCAACGTGCAATCTCTACAAAAGAGGTGTAAGTGAAATACGGAGTGACTATTACTCTCTCTGCCATCCTTGCTTATTGTGGAAAATTAAAAAAATAAATAAATGTATAATTAAAGCGTGTCATAAATTAGAATAATATATAAATACGCATATGTAAATCTAATCTGTCTAAGAACTAAACACAAAATATCTTCATAGTACTAACACACGTAACACAAATGGAATTAGTTAAGTACCCATTTCCTAGTGTTAGCTAATAACTTACTTAAGGAGCTTATATAATGGAGCACGGATGTTGATTGACATAGCAATTAGAGGCCTAAATTAATAATAATAGGAAAATGGCACTCAATATTCGTTAGAAGGAAATTGATTTGTTCATGCCTTACATAACTTACGGAATATTAACATTAAGTACATATTGATTTCTATTAAGAGATGGTGTCGTGGTGCTGTTAAGTTATCTTTAAAGATTTTTCCTTCAAACTCGATCTATTAGATTTGTGGCGTGATATATTCATTCACTTCATCACAAAGAAAAAAATAACACAAACAAACAAACAAACAACGAAAGTATTATAAGCCAATTTTGTATGCGTTATTCAGATGAAGGTATTACCTCCAACATTGGTCATCAAAACTACGATGAACTTACACCAAATAGAACCTTCACAAAATTTACGGAGCCGATTAATAAGCATTTAAAAATAAAATACTAAAATAGAATTTATTATTACATTTTGTAATACCTAAGTATATAAATACTCATTCTGAGCTGTCATGTATGTATCACAACGTAACAATGTAGCGAATTTATTGGCATGTTGCCATACATCGGCGACGATCTGTTGGGCCGGGATCCTGGAAAAGTTTGGATGCTCACCAAGTCATTATTTTGTTATACTATTTAACTATATATAACTTTGAGTTATAATACATGCAAAAGCACAAATATTCTAAAATTTATCGACTGGTTAACTCTATCTAGAACATATTATGTCATTAATTATTTTTATAAAATTCTAAAATTTTCTAACTTTATAGATTTTTTATAATTTTGATGTCACATTTTTGTTTTATACGTGTAATAGTATAATGCTAAATAATAGCTGAATTTACTGTAATGAGGCGCTTAAAGGATTATTATTTGATCCCGTAGAATTTCACAATATAAATGGTAACTTAACGTCGAAGTACCTTTATATAGAAACCTCGCTTCTATCAATTTCTTAGAGAGCAATATAAAGCGCTTAGTAATATAAGGTTTCAAGTAACAAATTACTCGAGTTGATTTCTTATCGTTAAATTCTAAATGAATTTGCTGTTGTACTGTGTATTATGCTGTTTTGTAGCAAAAACTTTGGATCCCTTTTTACGAAAATCACGCGGATGGAGAACATGAAACTTGGCGTACTTATAGCTTATATAGAGTAGGAGTGCAGAATGTTAATATTATTTTTAAAATTGCATAATTTTAAAAAGTACATAAAATTATTTTTTTAAAAACTTGCTTTATTAACGCATTTACGGGGACACTAGTCTATGTAAATCTATATACACTCGGTGTAATATTGTTTTTTTTTAAATTAACTTCTAAGAAATTATTTGTGAGTCTCTACACTGTTGTCACCATCTGGAATACTACTTAATAAACGTAAGATGAAGAACCTAAAGTGGAACATATACACAGTCTTGAAGATGCCTGACATCGGTCTCGGTGAATTCTGGTTGAAATATATCAAAGTATAATAAATCTTTTATATTATTTATCTTGTGTATTAGTAGCTACAACCATATTTGTAAACGTTGATATTTTTGGTCTAACATCGTATCAATTTCGAAAGGCTGTAATCGATGCCATTTCATCAAAAAATTAACGTATAAATTTGGTTGCACTTATCTTTCCTTTCTTTTTTCACATTTAGCGTATATTTATATGTCACTTTTTTCTTTTTTTTTTGATTAGCATATTTGTAAATTCATTTATTTTTTGTCACTCATTCAAGCTCACTGGTGGTATAATAAGCGTTATTTAAGTAGTTATTAATGTGTATAGGATACATTGTACCACTGTTTTTTGTCCCAAAATAAAATAAAATAAAATAAAATAAAATAAAATAAAATAAAATAAAAAAAAAAAATAAAATAAAATAAAATAAAATAAAATAAAATAAAATAAAATAAAATATTTAAAAAAAAACATCTCTTTCAATCAAAGCTGAATTTTTTTCTTAATAAATAAATAACAGAGAACATTTAAATTACTACAACGTATTTTCAGTACTTACTGTATTTTTTGTGCTGAAAATTCGAATCATTTAGAATGTTTTGTTATAAAATAACATATTTAACAAACATTAGCTGTGTAGCATGTAAGTATGTCTTTTTGTGTGAAAATTAATAATTATACTATACTGAAAAAAATAAATAATCATCTTACAGTGTTTATACACAAGCCATTGGAATCGATTTAAGAAAAATGTTAATAACACATAAATATAAAGAACAATAAACCCGACTGAATCATTTCTTCAAATTTAGGAAGCAAATACAAATAGAGTAAGCTATACAAGTTAGTTATGTGTTAAATATTTGAAATGTGCTAATTAAGTCTTTTCGTTTAATATCCCACACACGGTATCCATCAACGATTTTTTTGTTTTTATTCATGACGTAATTGCCAGAGCTCGCCATATGGAATTAAAAATGTCGTCACATATCTAAGAACACTTGGAATATCTATACCTATCTAACGTCACCTTATTTATATAAATCTGTCCAGGGGTATGGAAGATATGAGGTAATAAAGAATATTACAAACATACATGATACGCGCGAAAAACATAACCCTCCTCTGACAGTCGAGTAAAAACAGGGTATGAGCTGCGTCAGTTTTTTGTATGATTGATGTGTGGGTAAACTAAAATTTGGATTATTGTGACTGCTACCCGACCATTTTTACACCTTCGAGACATAATTTAGAAGTACCTATCTGCTTACAAGCGATAACTTTGTAGTAAATCCCCACATGAATGTATATTAATGTTTACGTATTAATTTTCTTCATGTACTTGGACAAAGCCCTGCATTTAAATTCATCACCTAACACACTATGTGAAAATGAACGAAAAGTTTTGACCAAATTGTGTATCACACTCTCATCCGACTCCAAAATGTCCTAGACACAGAGAAATAAAATAATTTACCTACTTTATTGTTTAATTCTAATTTAAAGTAAAATATAAGACAATACTTGCAGCAATAATACCTACAATGAGCAGAAGAGAACAATATTTACTCTATAAACTTCTTTAATTTTGAAACTTTCCAGGCTCATTTCAGAAATGTAAACTTTAGTCTACACAAACATTGAGAAAGTAATCATCCTAATAATTTAATATTAAATATGAGTTTTGTTAAAGTTAAACAGCGATATGCTTTTAAATAAGTTCAAAATTATATATATATATATATATATATATATATATATATAGACAGAATATAAAGTATAAATTATTTTTTTTATATATTTTATGTTATTATAGTAACTAGTGTCCGTGTTCACGCGTTAACAACGTTGTGCGTTGTGTTTAGCAATGTGTATGTCACTTTATATAAACATCGATGTCAAGCCATGGTTGTGTGTAACATTTATTTTGTTAATTAAAAATATACTTTTTATACATTATTTAAAAAAAATGTTAGCACTCTGCACTTCTTTATATAAAGTATAAGTGTGCCAAATTTCATGCTCCTCTATCCGCGTAATTTTCGTAAAATGGAGTCTAAAGCTTTTGCTTCACGTCATTATATATAGATTGAACTTTCAATAGTTTAACATTAGTTTTGTATGTAGGTGTAGGTCATTAATACAAAAACGAATGAAATATACTAACATAAACGGATTCATATTATATAATATTTACAATGTTTGTATAAAATTCTACGTTATACGGACACCGACTTAGTTACAAACCATATAAGTAGTTATAATACTATACACGTAATATCTGTTTACTAGGAATATAAGAAGTTTGTTTTGCTCATTCCCTGTTTTTACTTCACACATAAACAAAGTTTGGTAAGCTGGAGCAAACTTAGACGTAAGAAAGTTAGAGACGGGAAAAAGCAGCGGTCTTTACGAATACTTATCGAAATTAACCATAAGTGTACATAAAATGACGCCTTTTGTTAATTTGTTACTGTAATTGCCTAAAAGTTATCACAATTGTAAATGTAATTTAACGATTTCCAATTTATGTCAATTAATACTAAGTTAACATATTTAGTTAAACCTAGTTTACATCAACTACGTATATGTGGAGTATATGACTCTTGCCATACATGTAACCAAGGCTCGATCTTTCGTAGCGTTTGAGCGTCAAATGTAAAGTTCCGTTTTTTACTATCCCAATAGAAATTTTGGGACTTCCTCTCTTAGAGTTCCCACACACTCCTCTATTTACTTGCCAAATTTTAGCTGTATCTTGCAAGAATATGAAATATATGTAGTTATATTAAAATCTATTTTCTACCTATACTCGATCCTGACCTATAGTTAAATTGTCAATCCAACCAACTCAGCAACAATAGGGGGTTGATTGACAGGCAATTCAGGTGGCAAATAATAGTAGGAAACTACGGCCCTCGACGATCGCTCGGGGAAATTTGCATTACCGCCACGAGATGTCACTTCCATGTCAAGCTTATTCAAATTGAGTCTATTAAATGGAACACGCGCCCTGAAGACGAACGTCGTATAATATGAAAATGTCGGGAAAATTCTACTATAAAGCAAGCAACAGAGACTTTAATTAAAAATAAACTATACAGGATTAGGTGATAAATACTTTGAGCTGTTGTTTTATATCGTAATAATATTATAAGCAACAATATATCAACAATGTTTTTGTCTATTCAAAGGAGTAAAAACACATTAGTCCAAATTGTAGATAAAATAGTTTTATCCTCAAATCCTCAGTCTTGTGTTTTGGTGAAGCAAGGTTCTGAGTACATATATTTTTCATGCGTTTCCGACGTACGTATCATTTATCATACAAATATTCTGAGTTCTTTGGACTACCTCTATGTATTGTTTTTATTATAGCCCTGTAGATTATTTTTAAATATTAGGATTATATAGCAGAGTCATCGATATTTTTCAACACTTAAATAGTTTTCTTTCAGCTGGATAAGAACGAAATCAGCTACATGTCGTTTGTCACATTCCGCAATACCACAAATATGTGAGCTCGGAAACAGCCGGTGAGCTTATTAATATTGTCAAATACTTTAAAGAAATCGAACAAAACTAACATTTTTCGTCCGAAGCCGTTATGATGGTAGCGGTAACATTTACCGATAAATACGGTATCTACTACGGAAAACAGGTTGCATGTTTTGCAAGAGATTTTAATTTCGAAATATTTTGTTAACTGGCAATAATAGCTCTTTTTATGATTTTTGAAAGAAAGTGGCCTTAGGAAACTGATGTATACTATAAATACTACAACCCCCGTTGAAAAATATGCGTTGCTTAGCAACGTGTATGTCAGTTTATATAAAAGTGTATGTGAAACTCATGGTAGTGTGTGAAATGCTTATAGTACAGGGGAACGGTGGGTAGCCGGACACCTCAATTTCTAAAAAAATAAAAGCAATTGCTTAGACAGAGAGTTATTGTGAAGATGCCTTTTCTAGAGTAGAAGCAAATGTAATTTGATCGCGGTTCAGACGTTGAGTAAATTAGTTGTGAGAGAATGTTTTATTTTCGCGTAAAAAATTTCATCGCTCCTGTCTAATAGAAGAAATATTTAATGAAACACTGATTGCCTTGTCAGAAATACCTGAGACTGTGCCTGTGAAGAATATGTTTATCGAATATTTGTTTACTATGATGGTTGCAAGGCCAAACAGCGGTTCATCCATCATTGAATAGACTGTCCTGGGCTACCCGCCATTTTTTTGACGGCAAAAACTAGACCTTATTATAAACAGTATATTTTCTTGAAAAAATGTGATATAATAGTTCAAAGTTAATAAATAGTAATATAAATAAAGGAATGAATCCCAATTTAATATTAAATATGAAATAACACAGAAATATCCTGTATTTTTATTTTCATTTGCGTTTCATTTAAGTGTCTGGGCCTACCTCCCCTTCCCCTATCCATAAAGCAAACAGTCTGCTTTTCGAAGATTTGGCTTTAAAATAGAGCATTTTTAAAATTCATTTGGCAAAAAACCTATCTTATTAAAAAGAATATATAGAACAAAAAAAAATATAAAATAAACAAAAATAAACATATTTATATTTAATTAGCTATCCCTAAACAAACAAGAATTACTTTTCTTATTAATTTATAATTTCAAAATATTAAGAATTAATATTACATTAGAAGTATAAGATCCATGAAAAGCTCTGACAATTTTTCCAATCTCATAACAAAAGGCACAAGAGACGCGATACTAAAATGATATTACGGAAATAACCTCAGATCCACACTTTATATAGAATGAACCGTCTTAGTCTGATTGCCGAGTAAAGTAATCATCGGTTTGCTATTTATAGTGTTTTATTGTATTTTGTATTTAATGACTTGTCAAAGTTTTCCTTTTTCCCACATAAAGACACAATATTAATATAGAATTTATTAGTAAAGGATTGGATGAGGTTAACCTTCGCATTTGTACGTATTAAAAATAAAGGCATAATGTATGATTGCTTTATATATGACAAGAGAGATAAACATACGAGATGGCTTTTTAATTTTATCTACTTTTAAAACCCTTCTACTCGAGTATTTGTGATTGTTTATATAGGTTCTTTTCTTGTCTTGCTTGATCCTTTGAAGCTTTATGCCCAAAAAATACCGGCATTTAGACGTTATGCATGCTTTAAAACTTAATTTACTTTATTAAGCTGACACTTCCCAGCGTATACATAGCATTCTATAGTCCTATAACTGGAAATGTTTACAGTTTAAGAGTATTGCTGCAAATAAATAAGAGGGAAAAGCGCGTTTTTATTTCGTAGCGGGACGAATAGTAGTTGGCTGAGTGCCAAACATCGCGACCCGCGGGACTCGCAACCGGCAAAACTACGTACCGACGACGCCAAGTCAATATTTGTGATGCTATTTAGCTGTCCACATCGCTTGCTTACAATATTTATGGATGCACCCTTTTTGCATCTCGAAACTATATGTTTACACTAATAATACTTTTTATAGCATATATTTGGTATCTGCATGAGTTATTCACGTAAAGAGAGTAAGCCGAAAAAGTGACGTCACTCTGAACTGCTCGCTGATGGGTCTTAACTTAATTTAACCAGTTCAGGGAAACATCTACTTAATTATACCCCGAAGCGAGCTTGAGTCATCAAACGCGTCCCAATTAAAATGTCAAATATAATAGAGTAATCACAACATAAATTAAATTACAGTCGTCTCTCAATAATCTCATTTTACCTTTAGTAAGGCAATATCAAAATAATAATATGTCTTGTTTATCCTAAAAAAGATATCATTTTTCTATTTCAGACATCAGCTACACGTTTGGGTCGTAAAATCCACGTCCTCATTTGATTATCCAACCGCGAACGTAAGTGATATCACAGGAATATTCCCCAACATATTTTACCAAAAGGTAAAATACTGTCATAGTCTTGGAGTAGCTGGCTTTAAAAATAAAAATAAACTAGTAAATAAATACAAAATTAAATAATAAAAAATTGCACAATATTTTTTTATATTATGGACTCCGTGATAAGTTAATTTAAATTTAAAATTATACTTGCTTAATAATAAAGACATCGATTTATCAGAATTGTTATCTCCAACATTTATAATTTTCTGATCCATATACATATTATAGAAAAACACTTCAGTCTAGAAACATATCTACGCTTATGTAGAGTTAATATTCACTCAACTAAATAGGGAAATTTAGTTATTTAGTTATTTTTCTGGATACACATATAATAATATTTTGGTAATATCTGAGAGCTTATGAAAATAATTATATTTTAGGGGTTGTTTCCACCTAATAATCCGCTTTATGTCTTTCTCTTTTTACTCAACTCGAGATTGGTGAAGTTATCAACCTCAACTGGCACGTTTAGAAGCCATAAACAAAGAATTGAATTGTCGAAGTTTCTTTAAGAAAACTTTCTACACACGAACAGAATATACAAACTTTTACGTTGCTCTTGTTCAAATATGACCTGACAGTTGGTAATGATTGCATATTTGTTTTGTTTCAGCATATTAAGAATTTCTTTCTGTTAGCAATTTTAGATTCTTTTTATTTTCTGCGATTACTTCATAATAAAATCTAGATACATCTATTATTGATTTTTTTAAAATAAAGGGTGTCCCAAAATTAACGCAAGATTTGACTTTGCCGCCATTTGCTATTATATTCATTATTCATTCGCTATTAAAAGACTAAAATGGCATTTTCTATTTAATTCAAATCTTGCGTTAATTTTGGGACACCCTATATATATATAAATAATTGAATTTCTTTAAGAGAAGCAACGGTATTCGTTAAAGACTAATGCATTAAAATAACGAGACGTTTCTCCTCATCCTTATCGCGAGGAGGGTACCAGCATAGCAATTTAAAAGCGTATTCGTATATTATCTAAAAGAACCCGCATGAATAGGCTTTGTGTAAGCTCGAAGTTAGCTGAGGGCCGGTGCGATGTGAAGCATTTATTGAGTGGAGTAATGCGTACATCGACGCATCTCTTTTAAATAAATACAAAGAGAAGCGTTTTTAAATCTCATAGGAAAACTTTTTATTTAGTTAATTTACATTTAAACTACATCGTACGGATATAGAACAAAAAATATTTTTTGTGTCATTTCAACCTAGGACCATAATAATTGTAGTATTAAATAATATTAATTTAGCTAGAAAAAGTCAACCACAATATAAAAGGCAGTGGGCAAGGAGTGAAAATTTTAGTTAGGCAAGCCGGAAAAATAAGGGAAGCCGGTATATATGTTTAGGGAAGCATGACTATATTTAGGGAAGCCGGTATATATACATTATGATTTTGTATTTTGCAGCTTCACATTTTACTGGCGAGCATTTTTTTTAGGTCTCATACTTGTACTTTGAAAAGTTAGGCAAGCCGGTGGGAATCGAGTCGTTTGGAAACCTTGAAACTAAAAGGCTCTCTTAGGAACTACTAATTTCTAAGCCTAATCTAAGTATTAGAAAAATAACGAAATACCTAACTAATGTTTCAAAAATACTAATAGAATAAGGGGTCTACGTGTCCGTAGTGATCAGAAATCCAATAAAAAAACTAGTACCAGCACTCATTCAGTAGACTCTCCTTGTAAACGAACCTAGATACACATACTTACTTATAAGCTTCACGCTTTATCTCTAGCGGCTAGTCAGACATACACATAAAATATAGATACACATAAAGATAGTAATCTAGAAATTAGCAATTAATTATTCCGCAACTGTGGCCACTAATGCTGGCATCAATTGATTAATTAATTCGTATTCTAAGGGAGATGTGCTCGCTGATATGATTAACGTGTCAATATTAATAATAGACGATGAAATAAAGGTAAATGGATCGACGTTGAATAAACAATATTTTGATTTGTGTATTCCATTTGTTATAGAACGGACAGTAAAATATTTTTAATATGAAACATCCTTACTAATATTATAAATGCGAAAGTAACTCTGTCTGTCTGTCTGTTACGCTTTCACGCCTAAACCACTGAACTGATTTTAATGAAATTCAGTATGAAGATAGAACTAAACTTGGGAAAGGACATAGGATACTTTTTATCGCGAAAAAAACGATAGAGAGGGTTGAAATAGGGGATGAAAGTTTGTATGGAAGTTCCTTATTGTTAAACATAAAATCATGTAAGATTGTTTAACTGTTTACAACTTCACCACGTAAACCACTTAACCAATTTTGACAAATAGTCTAGACCTTGGGACAAACTATAGGAAGCCGCGGGCGGAACGCTAGTGCTTATATAATTAAAGTAATTTAAGAAATATCATATTGGATTCCGACCTAGTGCGTGTACTGTATTTTCACACAAATCGACCGAATAAATTAAAAATGGTCGTCATTTCTATGTATGTTAAATTGCAAATACAAGTAATATACAATTCTTTATACAATTTGCAGTAATTTTAGTAATTTATGATAATTTATTTTAATCTTTTTATCTTTAACTATTATTCCTTAAAGGATCACTTTTCTTATTACAAACAATATTTTAATGATAGTATGTTCTCCTCTCATCTTTTTTAAAGATATTATTTAAGGCCAAATATACCAAATAAGATTTTTTTATGTAAAATTCAAGAAATAAGCGCAAGAATTGTAGAGGACCTTAGAATGAAGAAATGAATCGTTCGTCAGAAGAAAGTGTTATGTAAATTGCTAGGATTAACTTTATCGCGTTACATTACTCGCAGCCTCCAGCCTATAAGCTGCCCGAAGGTAATGTCGTACCTAAGGAAGATTTCATGATTTCCACAGAAATTGAAATGAGATTCGAGCCCCTAAATTACAAACTACATTGAATCAGAAACGCGACCTATATAATTTATCTTTAGCGCTTCTAATATAAGGTTTCTACTTGTATCTCGTATTTATAGAATACATGAAATATTTTCAATAAATAAAAAAGTTTAGTATGTTTTTATGTATTTTGTACTTTTTGTATTTTACTACAAAAATATTTATAAGAAGTGTTCAACTAAGTATAATGATATAAAATCGTTATTCAATGATGGTAAAGATGTAATCTATACTCCTTTACTCCATCTTGTAGAATGTATTAGTATACCGATCAAAGATATTGCATTTGACGGGAGTGAGTGACGTCCACTCTTAATCCTGAAGCTGCACTTAATGAAATTGGCAAAACATCTATAATTCAAATCCAGAAACAGTATTGACTTTGAACATTCATAATACATATCTACTAAGTGATCATTGTAGGACATTTTGAAGAATTCAAGGTGAATTTATTCCATCAACTATTACAATAAAAAGAAAGTGCGCCAAAGGAATTCATCAGTAGATCTGCCACTTAGACGGCCAAAGCAATGATGATTTTTGTGTTCTGTTTCACAGTAAATCGATTAAAATACAGTCGGTTTCAAATACAAGCAACCAGATACTGTTTCGAAAATAAGTAAAATATATTTTTTCACTTATTTCTCTTTAACATTAAGTGAGCTATGTAATAAGTCAAAATTCTTAAAGCGTTAATTAAACTCTTTAAAAATGTATACTTTAATTAAGTAAAAACATGTACTAGAGATATTCTCGAGATTTCTCTCTTTATATAAAAAAATGAAGTGGCATAACCAATTAGGGCGGTAGGTTCCGTCTAGTATCATATGTCAGTAAACGAAAGACAGCTTAACGAGCTCTTGCTTTATGCGAACAACATGTGACGTGATATATGCTACATGATATTCATGAGTGTTTACTTATACAAGGCGTGTATAAAAAGAAACTGTTGTTAAAATAAAACTTATATAATATTAATAGATTTTTTTTTCAGCTCCATATTTTTTCACAATTCACGGGCAAAGACAGCCTAATGTCATACAAGTGTCTTACATCATTTACGTCTTACAATAGTTGAGTAATACACAATAAAAAATATAATAAATAAATAAATATTTTAAAAGATTTTCTTTTAATATATTAATATATTTTTTCATGCCCACAGAGTTTATTTTTATCGGCAAAATTATTAAACGTCCATAAAATTTCACGCACCACTTTGTGGAATTATACACCCATTAGATGAGCAATTTTATTGCGGTCCTAAATCGTGCAATATGGTCGCTATGATGGATTTCTAACTTAAACCCCATAAATAGTCCGATATGAATTGTAATTCAGTGCATGTGGGTCAATGGCGCTATGAGATTTTATGAAGCGAATTTCACCGGATTCATTACTGTACTGTCGTCATACGTGGTATAACAAAATAAGTAATAAAAATACTTATCAAATTGTTGTCAATTTTCTTCCATACGTACCGTACTTGTCATGAATGAATAAAAAAATGTACACTACCTTCAAATAATATTCAATTAGAGTAAAATTTTAATATTACTTTAAATAAAAATGTATGTTATTTTAAACTGTAGATTCGCCTTTACTTTAAGAGAGTTAATAAAATACTCCACGTATTTGTATTTCAGTAGTTTAAAAAGTCTGACATGTTAAATTTAAATTGGATTCGTTTTGGTCGCTATACGAAACCGTATGTTATATGCATGGTTTTTATTTGTAAAAATACATGACTTTTTTTTACTTTAAAACAGATATTATGTGTTGTGTTGTTTTTAACAATAGTATTACCAACATTAATACAATATACTTCTAAAGCTAAGTTCCTGTACCTTGGAATTAGAAAACATTGATTTCAAAGATATATTCTGTTACTATTTAATATGAAGCGTTCGGAAAAAAGATAATCTTACTTATTGAAAAAGACGAACCGAGATTTTTACATAAACGAAGGTCTATCAATATAAATGAAAATCCACTAATATCCTAAAAGCGAGCATTTATATGCGGATCCCCTTTTAATATATTCTCTTTACGCACGCAAAGTTATGCTAAACAAAAAAATATGGAAAGACTTTTCAGTAGCGAGATAATTTTGCTGTAACATTGTCCGCGTACTAAGCGCTGTGATTTCAGGTCAACGTTCACTGAAACTCCTCCATAATTACTCTTTAAAGCGACATTTAGCGATAAAAGGTAAGGCCCGATTCGTGCCTCAGAATTAATGGACTCAAATAAGTTGGACGGTGGAGTCCTAACGTCGCAACTGATGAATTATAACGCCATAATTGTAAATGGAAAGGGTTGTGAACCAAGATTTGTCTTTGAGTGGAAACTATCTTACTAGATACTAAGAAAATAAAGACACACTTATTCTTGGTTTTTCTTGTAGAAATATATATATAATAGTTCATGATATTAAGTTAATGAACTGAATCTAGATAGGCCGATCAGAGGCAAATCATTCAGAAATGAAAAGAAATTCTAGAGCATTCCATATATCTCTTTATCATAGTTAATTAAATAAAAAAAAATCAAAATTGTTTTTGTTTTTTTTATAGTACAAATTTTCAAGCCTAGATTAAGTTCAGGAGTTATGTATAAGACATTACGTTAAAGTAGATTGAAGTATAAGTGTAATTGTATTAAGAAATATAATTTGTGGTCATAAGTTTAATAAGCTCGTCCACTTATTCTGAGCTACTGATATATAAAAAGTTAAGTGCCTTGAACAAAAATAGCCAAGGCGATCAATACGGCACACCTAGTTGAACTATCGCCAGCACGTATATGACTAATAACACCGCACCTTGTCTTATTCCATAATAAACTGGAAATAATTACACTAATAAGAAATGTCAGGTCAAATTGATAAAAAGAAATGTATTTATGAAGTGAAAACTTCTTTAGCGATTTTGTACACTTTTTGTGATGGGTAAAAAATGCTAAACTCGCGTCAGGCCACGTGACCCTGATTGAAAATTCGTAAGACTTTGTATAATATTCCTAATAGTTCTGAAATATCAAATTTTTGATGTAACTTGAAACTCTGTTTACGGTTTGCCTAAGCGACGGATATGTCATTTTACATAAAAGTGAATGTCAAACCAATAAAAGTGTGTGTAGTATTTATTTTATTAATTTAATCTATTGAATTATTATAAATAACTAACAAAATTATGTTTTCTGCACTTCTTCTCCATATAAACTTTAACTGTGCCAAATTTCGTACTTTATCGACGACATAATTGTCGTGGAAAAAATGTATGCCAAGTTTCCCTTTAGTATTCATTCACATATAAGTATAATGATATAAATTGTAATGTTCTTATACAATAACGCAATAAAAGAATATTGTATTTTACTACATAAATGATAGTACTTTTATAGTCATATTTAAAGCAATTTCTTAAATAATTCTATAACCATTCCAAAATATCAAAAATGCACAAAGTTAATACTCAAGTTTTCACTTGTGTCTGCGCTCCCGGAGTACAATCCCTTGTAATTTTTTTACTAACCTTGTCGTTAACCCTTAAATTAAAAGTAATACTTAAATACCGGTACCATTGCAAAAAATACTGCATTACTATTGAACTTTATTATTCGAACAAAATGGTAGGATTTTTAGATGAAAAATGTTTCGGGGAACCGTACTGCCAATAGTTTATTCCATTAAAAGGTCTGAAATATAAACCACCAGTAAAAGCCTGAACATATTGAAAAAACAACAACCTTTGAGGCCTGAGTTTTATAATGACTTCTAGTCAATAAAATGATTTAGCAAAATAAAAAAATACATACATTAATTAAAAAACTCCAATGCACATTTATATTTTCCACTAATAAAATTTAGTAGCTTCGCGTTGTATCCTGCACAAGGTAGGTTAGGCAGAGGGAACCAGAGACTTAGTGTTAAGACACTCCGTTCTCTGACATTTCTGTTCCACAATTTCCGCCGAATGGAAGCAATGCATGTTGACTGACGGAATTCAACGCCACGCTTTGTCTTACCAAAAATTTAGTCTGTATTTAATAACTAGCTTTCCGCCCGCGGCTTTGCCCGCGTGGAATTCGGTTATATCGCGCGACGTGTAAGGAGTAGCCTATAGTCTTTCCCAAGGTCTAGACTATTTGTTAAAAAAAAATTATAAGAAATAAAAATATATTTTTTTATAAAAAATGTTTCGCAATAAAAAATATCCTATGTCCTTTCCTAAGTTTAGTTTTACCTTCATACCGAATTTTATCAAAATCGGTTCAGTGGTTTAGGCGTAAAAGCGTAACAGACAGACAGACAGAGTTGCTTTCGCATTTATAATATAAGTAAGGATGGTAATTTTATAAAACATTTTGTGTATTCAGTATTCGGTATTGCAGAAAATATAATAGTTAAATGTTTATATATTTTTAAAAAGCTTAACTATGAGATACATTGGTAAAGTACATGTATGAGGTATAAAAAACCGCCTGTAGTACATGTTATCGTACTATTTTAACATAATAAGAATAACAATTTAGATTCGAATATAATAAGTATTATATACTTTGGCGGAGGCTTTAAGCCATTAATCTCACAAAAAGCGGGTGGGTGCTATACAAGGCATGTTGTCGGAAGGTTGGCGGTTAATAAACGATGTCGACTATCCCTTTATTTAACTTTGTGCTCAAAGTCAGCTAATTCGTATCCATTTATAATTCAAGTTTGAATTTAGCAATAACATATTTTTATAAGAGTTATTGTTAAGATTAAAAATTTAGTATGTTTTCTTCTTACGGTTAACTGTGTACTGAGAATGGACTCAGAATAAAGTATTTATGGAGGGGATATGATTATTTATCAAACGTGAATAAAATATTATTGGTGATGGTTATTGCATAAACCTAGTAAAAATATTTTGAATGTTTTCTCAAACGTATTATAATAATAACTGTGAAATTATTGTCAGTGTATGTGAGTGCTTATAACTATTGACATAATCATGAGATATAAACCATAACAATAATAAAACTATAAAAGATTCTTCCTCAGTATACATAGTAGTGGGGAAGCAATCATACAACTCAATTCTTATCGGCTTTTCTTTTGTAAATTAAAATGAGTCAGATGATTTACCAGCAAGTAGAATTGCGAGATTAGTGGCGCCAAAAAACAATAAAATTGTAAACACAAAAAACAAAAGTTAAGGATTGCAAAAACACAAGGCCGACAATACTGAAACAAGGCCGATAATTACAACATATATTTGAAAATATATAATATTTTCTCCCAGGTCGGATTTACATAGTATATACCGGCTTACCTATATAAAATTTTCATTCAAGGTCGATTTAAAAAAAATCTCTATAGGTAGTAGCTAGTATATAGAAATAAGAAGTTAACTTTGTCTATGTTACAGCATTACAATTTAATTAAATCGTAACTTACAGGACGCAATTCGCTTTCAACAACATAGACGTAAATGGTCCCAAATGATTTCGTTTAAGCTCCACGGGACGTTTATACAAATGTCAGTTGTCATTTTTTATAAGTGCGCTATGTAAGCAAATATATTTATTCAAGTCACGCACTTTTATACGCACACGAGCTCATGAAAATGAGAAAATATTTTTACAAATTGAAACAATTTGTTAAGTACATTTCCTTAATTTTAATACTCATGTAAATGTAAAAATAATGTAGCAACTTCGTTCATTATTAATAATCCATCTGATACCGAAATATTTAATTTCTTTTAAAACCTGTAAATTATTTCAATAATATAAATTACACACATGTATTTGGCATTAGTATTCTGAAACTCAACATAACAAACTAGTTCTCAAATTTTACTTAGACTTTACAAAAGTCTCATTGCTACAAATTCCTAAACAGCTCTTGTAAAAAGCCTCTTTTGAAATTAGCTACTAGCTTCTGAAATTTGCGAGTCCGGTGAAATTCTTTCATAATGGGAGGATTTACCACTTGACTCGTAATATGCCTCGGGTCATACGAGCATGTCGCTTAGACTCAGTAACAAGCATTTTATGTCTCACAATCAGCACTATTGTTCATACTAGCCTTTTATTCACAAAGACATTTTGAAATACCTGTCCTTTAAAAGCGTCAGTTGACTCGAGCGCTGTTGAATACTGTTTAGCATTCCTTTCATAACTTAAAGTATTTTAGTCCATTGTAGATAAGACTATTGTCTGTAATAGTTTTTTTAAACTGCTTTTCACAAAATTGTGTTTAAAAACAAACACATATATAGGCTGTTTCAGCTCATATTTGTTTATTTAAGGACAATTTATAAAAGATACACCAACTCATATATATTACAAACAGGTTTTACAATTATTTATAACCAATAATATAAGAAGAAAATGTGCCCTCAAGAAAAAAAATCACATTACAAATGGGAATTGTGTAGTCGCCAGAGTAGGCAACATTACTGCAACTGACCGAACATCTGGGGGAATTGAGCTCATCTGGGAGAAACGATGCCACGCTCACATCGACGTCTAACATATGATCATAGCTAAGAAGGCTGTTACATAAGTAAACAAATAATACTAGAGACTTAAAATGTCAATAGTTGTAGTGTACAAATGATACTTCGGTAGTTACAAATTTCGATATGTTATTTGTACGTCAAATAAAAGAACATTTTACTCCTGAATTAGAAACTACCTCTAATAGAAAAATAGTTTTAAAAACAAAAAACAACATCTAAGAGGATTAACACGAAAATGAATAAGATATTTATCCTATTTTACTTCAAAGTAAATAAAGTAATTAAGATGATAAAATTAAACAAAGTTTTCCCTTTAAAATTTTCTCTTAATCACCGCAAAACCTTTTGTAAAGAAAAATTTAATGTATTCTTTTCAACTCACTAAGCGCTCCAGTTTTATAAAAGGGGGAATGGAGCCGGTTGAAAAACAAAGAATCAGATAAATTGAATTTAATTAAACGGAAGTACTAAGATGTCGCTCCAGCAACTAATAGTTTTGCTCCCTCGGGCACAACAACAATAAGAACGCACCACTGTAACTTGAACTAAGTAGTATACAAATACTTGGACAAACAAAGTTATCATTATTGTCAAGTATTTCTGTGTTGTTGCTAGTCCTTTTGTTTTAATCTTTTAGAGGTTTGATACTATTTTATAATTTTAATTTAACGATTTATGATTTAATACATACATTTTCTCTTCGTACACTTTGTAGTATATTAGTTAGACAAACCGTAGTATCAGCTTCCACTCTCTGCACATGATATCTCTAGAGCTCCATTTGTAATGTGCATCATTCCTATCACTAGTTTTCTACCTACTCTGCTCAATAACGGGACAATATAAATAAAATAGTAAAACTAAATTGTCTTAAAGACTACAGAAATAAATGATCAGATCAATATTTCTTTTAATTACCAAAAAAACATACATGTACTCGCATAAGTAGCTACAACAATATTGATTTGCCGTACTTTTTCTCCATTTAAACTTTAAATATTTAAATATGCAAAGTATATAAAGTATAAGTGATGATGATGATGATGATGTCCTCCTAGACGTATCCGTCGACGGCCACACACTGATTTGCCAGGTGTCATCTGCGCGGGAATATGTTATAGTACGTAAGTGTGTGCGCATACACAGACGCACTCTCTCGTCCGCTCGTTCCTTATTCCAATGGAACGGAGTACCGCTACGATCAGAGGAACGATTGGATGCAGTGTCTGGCCGACGGTAACTGCACGCGCCCTCTACCTTCGCCCTGGGCCATCCACCTTGCCTTGCTGGTTCGCCAACTCCTCCAGGCCGTTGCACTATCTGCGTTGGGCTGCCATCCTCGCCACCGAACCAGACTTTTGTGCTTAGCAGGAGGGAACTACTTAGTTGGACTTCTGCATTTTTTTTTATCACTTTTATTAACTAAATCTTGATGTATTTTATTTGTTTGGATTTCTTAAAGTATAAGTACTATGTGCATAGTTATCATCATTATCATATCATTATTTTATTTATTTAATAATATTTAATATAGTGATAACATAATAAGCATACTGGGTGCTCCCAGTATATTCGCTACAATTACATAACAAAATTCGAAATTCCCAAATTACAACCTCAATACACAATCACTAGGCATTCAAATCCATTAATTAAACCTGCCAAAATCCACCGCAGTAATGATATCGTTATCTCTAGATACTATCTTGTTGTTCAATAACATTAAAAGCTTTCAGCTATTAATTTCAAATATTGTTATATAATTATCATTTTCTGAAAACGTATCTGTTTTTTCAGTCGTTAGTATTGAATAATTAATATTCTTAACAAAAAAAGAAAATCGACTTCGTATAAGATGCAAATTATTACGAATAACTCAAAAACTACTGCTAAAAAGAAAAGACACTAAACTGAACTACTAAACTAAACTAAAAAGAAAAGATTTTTGCTTATACTTTTAGCTTATACGTTTTTACTTATAACGTATACATTTAAGGTTAGTTGTATTGTTTCTTTAAACACAAATGTCTCTTTCTAACTACGCTACTATGCGTAAAAGTGTGAAGCTGATAAAATTATTATAATGCAAAAATTATATGTAACAATACAGCAAAAATATTACCTTTTAGTTTTATATTTGTATAAACTAAAATACCTACATATTTCGCTAGTTTTGTAATGGTAATAATAATTTTGTATATTATTAATTATATTTAATTTATTTATTTATATATATATATATATATATATATATATATATATATATATGTCGCGGAAGCCGAGCCCAAAGGAGTAGCGACATAATCACTACCTTCAGACGCCATGGTCAGTGTGCTCCAGTGGCACAGGCGAAAGTCAACAAGATGTGTCCTCCGCTCTACTGACGCATGCTATTTATATTGTCATTCTATAGTTTTTAGCAATGTATCGCCAGCCGGCTAACCATCAAAGCATATGTCAAATATCGAATCAGTCGATATAAATAATAAATACTCTTTAGTCATTATTCCCTAACATATACGAGTATATTAAATTTCTTGATAGAAATTGTTTTATAACATAGTGTAATTATATAATATTATGATTTTGAATTAGTTTTAAATATGTTTAGTTCCATGAATTCCGTTCTAATTTATAAAATAACTATTATGAAGCCAATAAGCTATTTAGGTGAATTTGTGTGAAATCTAAACGATTTTTATAAAGTTTTTATTCGTTTATCAATTTTTATTCAAACATTGTATAAGAATTATCCAAGAAAATTACGACAGTATAACTTTTGGGATGTCGAGACAAAGTTTATTCAACAACTTGATATTCAATATTTGAATTACAATTTTCCAAAGAATCTCGTCAAAAAGTTAAAATATTCTGCTGCAATATTATTAAAATAAATCAAAAGTTAACAATGATCGACACTGATAATTTCCAAAAGGGTTTCCAAAGGGCGCGGCTTCGAATCCTGCATTCAAATTTTGTTCAAAGAATGTTTTTGTAATTCTTACCCTAAGTGTATGATTGACATCTTATATCCATGAGAAGATCCGTAATGATACGTATATGAAGGCCGCATACTCATATCTCCATACTATGTTATACTATGTTATTGTTAATTCTCATCTCCACATCATTACATATTTTGATAGATAAAATAAGTACTTAATATACTTAAATTCATAGATTAGCTAAATAAAAAATGCAAGCATATATAGATACTTGTGTCAATGTTGCTCTACGATTCATTCATATAATTATAACAAAAACATCTGCATATTTCAATGAAGTCATGGATACTTAGGTAAGGTACAATAGGATAAACAACAAAGTAAAATACAGCAGGATTTTATAACATATAGTACAATCGATGTCACAATAATATATCGAAAGATTTATGTTGCTCCTTCAGGCAGGCCAAATTAAGTGAACGATATCACAAAACCCATCGCACAATAGTAATGTTCATTACATCCAGCCTTGAGCTGAAATCTTTTTTTGGATTAGTAGAATTAAGTGACATTTATAAATTACATGTTATATTTCTTCCACGGGTTACTATTATTATTTTTATTTTTAATTTATTATTACTTAAATTATAATATTAATACGTTTACTTCGTTATACAATATACGGACGTATAAATGCAAAGATAATAAATTCTATCAATGTTACATAAGCATGAAACATCTATGAATATGTACTTTTCAAAGAGTGCTCGTATGCATATAAAAACATTATACTAAATATACTACGCATGTACATAAAAACTAATGTAGGCTATTCCATAAATGTGAGTGGATTGCATTTTAAATGTTTTCAGAGAACTCAGCTACAATTTTATTTAGGTCAAAATGATATGAAAATTATTTTAAATTTATTTTAATTTCAAATGTTAAGTGGCATTAAAGGCTCTAAAATTGTGAAAAGAATTATTTTGGCCAGTCAGAATGAGACCAGCACCAACTTGACCGAGATATAAAATAACATAAATAAGCAACTTAATTACATTTGCATGTATGTTTGTATATATTATAATAAAATAGCAAAACTAACACTTAGAACTTTATTATAAGTCTGCGCAAGGCTTATAATAAAATATTAGTATTTGTAGAATTTATAAAATTAAAAAAAAAAAACAAATTTATCTCTGTCTGTGTCTGCAATGGCAAAAGATAATAGTATATAAGATGAAAATAACAACTTGCTGCCGGCAAATTCCAGTTATTTGAAAAGGGGATGCAATTTTTCAATAGAAGCTTAATAACTCCTTCTGTCTCTAAGGGGTGACTTCCCAAATTCTTTTGCTACCATGCCATGATAGGTATAATCACCGTATCTATATGAATGCCTACTTTCTTTGTAAAATTGGAATTTTATTTTAATGTATAGTTTTTCAAATTGATCATGATCATCAACATGAATCATAATAATAAAAATTAAATGTGTTCATTAAAGTCTCTGGGGTGTTTCGCTTACGCTCTCTTTTCTCGCTCTGCTCCATTGGATACTTATACGAAAATAAAACAATATATGTTTTTTCTATATAATTATTTCCCAAGCTGAGTAGCACCCAAGACCATTCCATGTCCAGTCAAGCCCTTTTAAAATTATTTTCTGAGTACAGATATTAAATTAGCTATAATCAATCATACTGTACTTATAAATTACCCTTCTTCTAAAAGTTTGCTTTGAACATAATTTCGCGAAGTTGCGGAATTCGAGATCGGCGAATAAATCTCCCGACGGCATTTCAAGACTAATTTAAGTTTCCATTTACAGGGTACGTTTTATGTTTCAAAGGATTTGTTCGACAATATCTTTGAAGGAGCCCACAACAAGGCGCCAAGGCCGCTGTAGAGTGGGCATTGTTTTGTTTTACTATGACGAAGTAAGGAGAAAACGGAATTAATTTTACGCTAGCTGGCTATTGTTTGAAATCAGATATCTCACTTGTTAATACTTCAAAACAAAGCCAAGATTGATATTTGCAAATTAAGCGAATAAGGGCGCTGGAATGGATTAAAATCTTTGTCTTCGTCTCTCCTGGTCGTCCTGGACATCAGGCTTACACTACGAAAATGTTATGTTGTTTCTAAATTTGATTAAGTGTGCAAATTTTCAAGTAAATCCAACGACAAGAAGTGAATCAATAACAGCGATTCATAAATAGATTCATAAATACAAGTCTAAATAATAAAAATACATAAAGCTTTTTGATCTTAAAAAAGTGACGAATGACATAATTATAAAACAATGTAAACGTTATCAAATACCGTAAAATCACAAAATCAATTGTAACATAAGATAATCGGCTTTTCAATTTATTTTTCCTGTTCAGGCTTTTACAATTTAATTTTTTGTGTTATTAATGTTATAGCGCCAAAGACAAGGTTAATGTAAATACCATTTAAAATCTAAAAACAGTATCTATTTTATTTTTATAAATAAAGCACCTAAAACATGGGACTACGTTAGATTAGAGATGGTAATCTGTGAATCGCGTACTCTGTACTCAGTTGTAATTACTGAGGACCCCGACTCATTTACGGTTAGGCTAATTGCTTTCGCTTAGCTAAGATTATATGTGCTGGTACAAAATACACAGTACATAACGTTTATTTTATACGGTTTCATTAACTTTTATATAAATTTTATTTTTCGATATGTGGATCTACTAACTTTTGCATATTTTTTGTTTTGATATCGTCACGCTGTATCCCGCATATAGCGGGGTAGGCAGAGGGAACCAGAAACTAGTGTTAAGACACTCCATTCTCTTTCAACATTTCCGTTCCCCACTTTCCGCCAAATTGAGGCATTGCTATCGTCATTTGATATTAATATTATTATCAAATGATGAAAAGATACTCGTATATATTTGATAATACTATTTTTGATAATATTATATTTAAGACATGAAGTTCATAATAATTTTGGAAATGAATAGATCATTACAACAATTGGATCGTGTAAATGTTAGATAGTTTCCTACCTTTGGTGTACTTTGATGTTCGAGTTGGCCTTAAGATCTATGACTATTGAAGATTTGTTATCTAAGATGATTAATGGATAAGCTTTTTTATGAAAAAGATAAAAAGTTATCAGCGTTATATTACCCTGTCTTCGTAACAGATTTAGTGCAGTCATGCTTAAGTAATAAAAACATATCCTTCCATATAGATTATCACTCTTTTAAATTCTACAAGCAAAGTAGCAAAATATTTCTTATAAATGGTTGATCATGGTGAAAATGATCGAAATCTTTTAAGAATATTATTACACCAAAAAATATTGTCGATGAATAATGAATTTTGTATCTGACGAAATGTTTTCATAATCCTTAGGATAAAGTTACTTAAAAAATAATAATTTTATTTACGTAAATTTTTAATTATAACGGTTATTATTATTTTTTTAAATATATGTACCGAATTTAATAAAAGGAATACCTTAACATATTTGGCAAATGATATCATTCGCAAAAAGAATTTGCTGACTCTTTTATCGATCCACAAATCAAATATACATGCAACATATATTTTCTTATCCATTTACTTGGTTATAGCATGCCCAGATTGTCTTTGTAAAAATAATATTATAGAATCCAAAAAATAAACAACTATCTTTTTAATATTAACTTCACATTTGTTTATGAACATAATTTGGACATGGGTACGTTTATATTTATATTATCTTATCGCAAAGCACATTTATTTGTGACGGCGCTATCAGGCTGGGTCGGAGACATCAACGGTAATGGAGGTCTCGGCCTTCGATTACACCTAACAAGGGTATATTGGTATTATTTGTGGTGTCCTATATAATGTTAATGTTCAATAATATTCCTAACCTAGTGTGTTATATAAAAAGTGATAGGCTATTATTAAATCTATATAGACGAAAGAAAAAACTTTTAACTCATTTTTTATGAAAATTAAGTGAATAAAAGAGTAGGAAATTTAGTATATATAGATAGAAAGTATTATTTAAATTATTAGATATTAGTTAAATTTTCCATAACAATACATTAAATTAATAAAATAAATATTACATACATTACCATTTTATAGAACCACGGGTTTGGCAATACACTTTTGTATATAGTGACATACACGTTGCTAAGGCTAGTCTACGGGGCTACTAGTATAATTTAACATTCATAATTATCTATCATACGTAATGGTCACCTTTCATAAAGTGTAAAGTCGAGGAATAAAAATCCTTAAGATATTAGAACATTTTTTTAAATACAATAGCTTTTTTAAACGACTAATGAGATTCTACGCTGGCGAAGATTTGCGAAGTAACGAATATTTACTAACCAAACTAAATAATACACCAAGTCAATAAGTGCTATTATAAATTGTTATCACAACTTTCTGTACCCACTGAGTAGAATAAGGCAGATTT
The DNA here is from genome assembly GCA_033558755.1 of Philaethria dido. Lineage (NCBI taxonomy): Eukaryota > Metazoa > Arthropoda > Insecta > Lepidoptera > Nymphalidae > Philaethria > Philaethria dido. Next base: position 177,443 of record JAKGSA010000026.1, on the reverse strand, counting down.
GAACACGGAATTAGTGTAGCTATTATCCATATTCGGTATTTTTCACAACAATTACCAAACTGCTTTCCCAAATGTTCTCGTTACAACCAACAATACCGTTATACCGAATATAATGATAGGTTATTACCCTAATGATCCGATTATCTCATTGTTTCCGTTTCCCTTATCTTCCTAAGATATTTTTTATAATTGCAAAGATTAATTTTATGGTGCTCATTTTTCTATCTGGAACGATTTCAACATTTATAACGTAATTCTTGTTTTTATACGGAAGAATTTTCCAGAAAATTCCATTTTTCTTATATACCATATATTTAATTTGACAAAATTACACAAAAAATAAAATAAGTACACCGAGAAGCATAATAATTTTGCAAAAATACTGGTTAAAAGTAACATAAAAATACCTCCATTAATTGCAGTTAAGATATCTCAAGGTAATACTAATCACTGATGAACGTGTGAAGGAATTGTTAAAATCTTTAAAGCCTTTAGTGTATAAAAATCTATGGGGTATTTCTGTAAAGCTACAGAGTTCACTCTAGCTAAGATCTTTAATAAATGTGTTTACAAAGGTATTTTCTCTGATCTTATAAAAACAGTAAAACAGTGCCATTGATTTAGTGGAAAAATTGATGTTCTGACCAACTATAGACCTATATCATAAAAAAAAATGAAAAAATAATTCTTAATCATCTACCTTATTACTTTACTGATGATATTTTTTTATAATGCACGGTTTGGTTTTACTTAAGGCAGGTTTCCAATAAATGCAGCAGATTTGCAACAAATCCTTATCCTATCCTCCTTAATACATACGAGTATATGATGCTTGGCAAAAATCACAGAAGGCAGTATTTTGTTATTTGTCTAAAGCTTTTGACAGCGTGGATCGCGACACGCTGTTTCTTAAAATTAGTTATTATGGAGACCACGGCAACGCTCGTAATCTCATTGCCTCGTATCTTTCTAAAAGTAATCAGCATGTACCTTTAAATAATGTTAAGTCATCCGGTTGCTATTTACAAATGCGTGTACGACGAGGATCGATTTTAGGGCCTATCTTATTTTAAATATATACAGATATATGAGCGATCTCCTGTGTGCAGATTTTGAATGAAAATTTATAATTTTAAAATATTGCGGGCTATTTTGGGCATTTGATCTCATGTATTCTGCAAAAAAAATATTAAAACACGTAGTTTTATGTATTATTATTGCATCACAATGTATCTTCAATAATATTTTGACATACGCAAATATATCTGCAATTATTTAAAGAACAGTGATATACGGTAAAAATAATCTAATTACCCCCATTTTTTGTCTGCAAAAGGTAAATAAATCATTTATTTTACAAAGTATGCGTATGAATAATAAAATTTCATAAAGAAATACAGATCCACTACTTGAATAATTTAAAGTTAAGATTTAAAACATATTATGTTATGACAAAAATATGTTATTCTCTCAAAGAGTACTACACTGATGTTAATGTGGAATTGTACTGTTGATTTTCTCTCGAGAATCTCATCGTAGTTGCGAACTTATGGTAAAATTATATTTGAAAAGAACAACTGTTGAGTTTCTCGCCGGTTCTTCTCAGCAGAAATGCTTCCAATAGGACTGACAATACTGACATCTTTATGTTAAGTTACGATTTGATAGTGATTGCCTTTTGAACTAAGAATATTTTGATTTTGACTTTTGATTTTGTCATCGTTTACAGTCTTTGAATAAGAAGTTTTCTATCTTGCTTATCCATAAATATTACGGTTTACCCTTAATATTTTAATTCGACAAAGATATTATTATAAACTCACCAGTAACGAGATTGGCATGGTGGAACTGGCAGACCGCATCAGCCTCATACCATGAGATGCGATCTCTGAAGTAGCGATAGAATACCGGAAAGCCTTCCTCTGGTAGTACCCATGTGTTGCTGATGTTTACCTTGAGATATTAAAATATATATACATTTAATTTATAAAAAAGATTAATTCTTATGAACAAAGAAGTCGATATAACCATATGTATTTCTAAATATAACGTATTAAACTGTTTAATAATGGCTTACTTTATTTTCAGAACTTTAGTGCACACTGAAGAAAGTGCCATTAGATACTCCAGCTACTTAGTTATTATTGCAATAGGTACTAACTACTACTTGTACTCAAAAAAAATTGTGCCTACTTGAATAATAAGTAACGGAGATGAGTCGGTTTTCCTGTCGTAATTATTTAAAAGAAAAAATCCCAATTAACATATAACTTACAAAGCAGTAGACTAAAAACGAAAAAAGATACGTTAAATGCAATAGTAACTCCATTAGAATGAACGTGAGAATGCACTAGCGCTACTAATTAACTACACTTGGTACCTAAGTTTAATAAAAGTTTGAATTGGCCTGCAGAATCTGCGAGCTTTTATCAGAACGCCGCCGTTCGTAATTTCCTGTACGCTATCATCTGTTTCATCTACTCCTTTCCGATTGGTATTAATAGCGTATGATTCCATTAAAATTTCTAGCCTTTTATCAACGACGATGGAAGTTAATGATAACAGATTACACATTACGTTTTCTATATACATAATTATATAACCCAAATCATATATATTTCAGAGTGATTATTTTACAAGTTCAATTAAATACCAGTTACTACACAACTTCTAACACAAATTCTATTAGGGCTCTGCATAGTCTGGAACCCACGACCTCCGGCTTAGTAATCAGAGTTACAAGACATGAGTATATAAAGTCAATAACTGCCAATATATGCAAAAGAGAATCGATATTCAACTGTTTCTTAACTAACAGTTTGCATAGTTGAGACAAGCTCCGCCGATAACATAATTAACTAGCTATTCTCTTGAATCGCTATTTGACTTGGTGATTCAAATAATCTTCATTGTTTCAGTTCTCAATTATTGATTTAGTAAAGGTACTATTACTAAGAGATTCTCAAGTAATGGTTGCATTATCATTAGCAATTGACTAGGTTTCTTAATTATGATAATGATTAAGTACAATAATTTTCTTCTTCTAATTTTCTTATATAGAAGAGAAATTGAACTAACTTGATGGTCTTTTTATTATAACCTATTATTTTCTTAATATTTCATCTTTGTTTTGAGAGAAAAGAATCTTGACGTGGCTTATTATCATTCCATTTTCTATAAAATGCCAGAAACTTCCTACAATGTATAGGAAATTGCAAAATGTCCCAGCGCCGGACGCTGTTCGACCGGAGAAAGATTTGTGCTATGAGTATAACTATAAATAATCCTCAAAGGGGACTCAAGCCTCTAATCATCGTGTTCAATTGGGCACATTTCTATAATGAAATTCTTTAATTTCTTTTCAAAAAAATCTAATTATTACTAATATACCCCAGTGGTTTAACAGAACAAATCTTAAATACATTTTTTCATTCATTTCCTCACTAAAAGGCGCTGGGCGACGAATGGTGAAATGTAATGCTAAATTTCGTTTTATTGAAGTAATAAAAATGGCTTACCTATTGAACATATTTTTTTTTGTCATGATTAATTAAAAAATCAAATTTTTTGATTCCGTTCTAAAAGTTCACACAACATTAAGTATGATAATAACACAAATACATTTAAATTAACTTCAGTAAACTTGTAATTCCTTTTTAACATAACGCTAATTATGTTACTGTATGCGTAACGAAAGTCTATGTATAGCAGAATAAAATACAACACTGCTGTAATTATATTGGCTTTGAAAATAGCAAACACGATCTTTACTTAAAATGTTTAGAGCTTTAGTTAAAGCTTTAGTTCTAGTATTTTCATTTTCTTGCAGGCAATGCCTCTAACTGACGGAAAGTGGGGAATGAAATTGTTTAAAGAGAACGGAGTGTCTTAACACTAGGTTCTTAGGTTCCCTCTGCCTACCCTGCTGTATGCGGGATACAGCGTGAAGCTAAAAAACCTGTTTTGTTCTTTAACCACGATAAATATTATAATCATTTAATATAAATCTATTCAAAATGAAACATTTTAATATATTGTTTGAATTTTGCCTATAATGTGTCGATAATCCGCGTATTAGTCACGATTGCGTTAATGTGGCTAGCTGTGATTAGTCTAATTATCTGATGGAACATTACTCTGAATATTTATGCTTATCAATTTTATTGCAAATATTTATAGTATACTGTTGGTGTAAAATTTACTTATATGCATTATACACATAATTTTCATATATCTATTATATATGTAATTTATTTTATATGCTTTTCTTTGTTAAAACTTACAAAAGCAAAAGAGTTTCAGTCACAATCTTAGTTAATTAGCTTCAAGAGGAAACTTAATTAGGCACATGTGGAATATTCGGATGTCGGAATTAACCTCCGGGCGGAAATTCCCTGCGGAGCTTAGAATGCTTCGTTACAGATACAAGACAGGCACATACTTGTAGCGTTAAATGAACGTTTCGAATTTATAATTTCTGTATATATTAAACCGGATGTAGTAATTTAGTTATACATTTATATGAGACTTAAACATTTTTAAATTAGGGAATCTTTCGTATTTTGTATTAAAAGATAGAATGACGAAGCTTATTTTCGTTCCTGCATTTTATACCCATAAATTCCATGTTGCGTGACGTATCTAATACCGTACTTTGTCTTAATGAAATCGAGACAACAGCTACTACCAAAATAGATGACTTAGTTCTATAGTTGAGAAATATCTAATTTTATAATCATAATCATTTTATTGATAATAACAAATTACTAGTCAGATCAAATCTATAGAATCAATATCTCAAAGAAAAAAATTATTAATTAATGTCATTTTATGAATATGAATTGTATGTAAGTATGAAACGATTCCTCGATTAACCATATCTTCAATTTATTTTTTAAACTATTTAAACATTAAAATATTTTAACTAAGTTTAAAGTTCAACAATAGATTCTACCACGAATCATTGCCTAAAGTTCGTACAAATTTATTCGATATTACAATATATTGGTGAAGGGTAAGATGAAAGAATTATCAAAGTTCACTGACAGTCTGCGTGTCTGGGGAATAAATTGTTTATATTATTCATGCTTTTTGCTCATCTTGCTGCGGAAATATCCTAAATTAGCACAAGTGCTAAAAATAATCCTCTAGATTAGATTTGAAATATTATCACGCATATCAGTCAAGAGTCATCAATGAACTATACGAATGGAAAAGAACTTAATTCGATAGATACAAGTACTTTACTTCTATTTATTGTAGCTATGATTCATAAAAAATATTTCATTCATTCTCTTCTTACGGTATATTTAACTATATTTTATTGTTTACGTAAAGTATAAATAGAACGTTGTCAAAGTATTTTTTATTGAAATTATTATATCGGAGAAATAAACCTTAAATATTATCGTTTAACCAAATTTCAATAGACCACCGCATTAATGCTTTATGCTATTTATTTGTAACTAACTTATCTTTTGAACTTAATACAGAATTCTAAAAGTTAAAGCACTTTTACAGAATTTAAAGTAAGTTTAGTATAATTTAAAACTCTCTCGTGAAATGGAAATGTTAAATTTTCCTAAGTGATAAATTACATCTACGCGGTTCTGACTGTAGACGCTAGAAAGTTATCTCAGTCCGCTACAGTAAAAAGAAGGAATGTATAGCTACTCAAGTAAAGAAATTTTAGAGGAAAATTTAAATATTAAATAAAAATAACTTTCTACTTTCAATACAAGAAAATTTAAAAACGCACCAACATATAAAGGTATTTTTAATAAGACGCACGCGTTTTCATTATGTACTTTTATACCGAAGAAAAAGAAAGTAATTCTTACCGCGCGTCCTTGGACTGTGACGAATAGAGTCAAAAGTAGAAAACACCACATTACGTAGCCGAAGTGGTGGCGCGTAGCACTGACGTAGCTCGTAGCGACTGTAGAGGTCAGCCGCGCTCGCGTGACTGCCGCGCGCTGAGGCTCGCGTGCCGCGCCGCCGCCGCACATTACATAAACAAATAGACAATAACTCGGATAGGGATAGCCCACTTTTGTTCTACTTGTACTTACTGTATTTGTTGGGGTCAGGGTCAATTTAGGATACGCCCAGATCGGATCCTCGATACCATATATTGTATCTCGGATATTGCAAATATGCTAAAAAAAATTGTATATAGATGAGATTTCAGATAAGCTATATAATTTAACCTTATTGGCATAATATGTAAAATACCTACATGCACGCTGCTTTGTGTTTTTGTTTTTGTATCTAAATCGTTAACATATGTTAACGTTGAGGTAAAATTGTTTAATTGTTTATTCATTCATATTCTGGATTAAAATACTTAGTTAGTAATTTGTTACTTACTATTACTTTATATATTATAGCAGTGGTAGGTAGCTGAAAAATCTCACTGATCTTCAATTTATACGACTACTTATTGTTATATTATGGCCAAATTACACAAACATTTCCTGAATTTTAACCTATGCGTTATTATGACATATAAGCTATATTACTATGAAGTTTGATCTAGATATAGTATAAGAAGAAAATACTTCCCAAAGTGAAAAGTAAAACCATGAAAGTCACATACCTTGAGCAAATCATAATTAAATCATAAGCTTGAAGTATATAGAATTAAGAAATAACAATATAATAAACATACATAGAGATACTAAAATATATTACAGACAGAGAGATAGGACAAAATCAACATTCACACTTAAAACTTAAGTTAACTTTAATGCAAGAATCGTATTAACGACTTCACACGTAATGAGGGTTGCAAAGTACCATACTTAAGAGGACGGTAACTACATAAGTAGGTAAGTTGTGGTAAGACCATATCATACAATTGTGATGTGGAACATTCAACGCGCTAAGATCTCAACGTACAACTTGTTAACATCGGTATGAACATATTGTAGTCACGTCTAAGATTATACTACACAAAATTTGAAATGTTTGTTTAGCTTTAAAGTTTACACGTGCCTAGTGTTTCTCGTGTTTCTAATTATAATTGTGGAAAAACACAGAGGAATGCTATATTATTAGAGCTGGTGGTACCTATATGGCCATTAAAAGTAAATAACATGTGTAAATACTACGTATAAGTTTTTTAAGAGATAGATTCGGTTCCCGCTATAAGCAAGGTAGATAGACAAGATCTAGTGGTAGGAGTCTATTTCCCCCAATTTTATAGATATTTCCTGTTAGATAACAAGTTCAATGCTCACCCATCATAAGAATAATTCAAATACATACTCGTACATACATTCTTCCAAGTGAAGATTAAAATCCACAAACAGCGTTTACAAGACACTGTTTGGCACTGCACCAAGGGGCGTCGAAATGGTAACATTTATTTTCGTAATCAAATAATGAATATAAACAGAGGTTGACTGAAATAAAATTAATAAATAAAGAAACGTATTTGTCCCCAGTACAAAACTCATGAATGTGCCAAATCAAGCTGCGGACCAACAAATAATATTTGTGTTTCGGCCCATCCCTGTTATTGGGCTTCTCCCTGTAAATAATATTGGTCCCGTAAAATTGGGGCCAGAAAGCGTAACTTGCGGATTGAGGTTAACATTTTAAACGTGAATGTTTTTTACATATTTGTTTTTTAATGGATTTTATGTAATTTATTTATATGATGAAAACATTTACATTGCGTATAATTAAGGTCCACCTATCTCATGACATTGTATTAAATTGTAAAATAAACTCAGCATTCAGGTAACTCAAAGAAATACTTTCTTTGGAACAGGACTTATTTATGAACTTTTTACAAGAGCATAAATAGTGCGAAATAAATAATCATGATATAAGTATAAGTATAAATAAGTATAGTACTTATAACAAATACTATCCTTTTTATTGTTCATTCAAGTAATCCACATGATCACCTGTCGTGAACACACGCGTCCACTCTATATCCATAACCCACATCAATATATATTTATAAAAAAGAAAAGGCACGGCGCCGTCTGTCTGTGTATTCAATTTATTTGTTCAACAGGTCAACTAAGTAAACAGCTTACAAATTATGTGACGAAACATAGCTAGCTGTACTAACCATTTAAAACATCAGGATTTGACACTAATATAAATAAAATACCACTTAATAAAAAGCTATCTACATAGTTTAATAGATAGCTATACATTTAAAATTTTGTTATTGAAATGAATATGCAATTCATATGTTATATATATTTTGCGTACAAAGCCTCTTGTACGCATATACTACATTCGCATATCCATCTCGTTGAATTAAAGTATAAAGAATATAAAATTGGCGCATTGCAGGGAGGTAGTAAATTGATTGGTCGAGGCTGAATAACGAACGAATTACTTTATACTGACTGATGAAAAATAGTACATTTCACTGTATATACTATACGAGTATAGCTAGCTCGGGATGGTTTAGCATATATCATTTTTATTCCCTATAACTCACACAAAATCGAAAATATACAAAAATATATTTAATTTAAAAACAATAAATTGGACGGACTATAAGATACGCAGTTTTTAGAAGTGGCGCGTGTTGATTTTTATAAAAAGCGTGATTTATTCACTAAAACAAAAAGCTAGACTCGAAACAAAATGATTTAAGGATTTATGAAAAAAAATTTTATAATAATTCCAAAACTTTAGGAAACAAAGAAATGAAGGTTAAGAAGTAAAAAAGCAAAAACGAAATGATAACGTAAAAACACTGAATTGACACCTTAAGACATAACTACGAGTACATTATGTCTGTTGTTAATTATTCTCTGAGAAATCTTTATCAATATTAATAATTAATTATTCATAAATATATTTATCAGGTAATTAATTCATCAATATGTATGTATTTGGGTATTAGCTGCTATATGTGCGATTACATATATTATGCTAGCCCAGATACGTGGAATCAAGTGCTATTTACTCTATGTTGGTATATAAATAATAGCTGATCCCCGCAACTTTGTTGCGCTGTTATTATTACTGTTGTTCTCCTTCAATTATTTCCTCATAAATATATTAAATGTACTAACACTTTTTTACTGTTTTATTATAAGAAGATAATTAAATAGATAGTCTGGTTAAACATAGCATAGAAATGGGTCCTACCGCAAAGTATAACAAATACATAAATGAATGCCATAAATTGCGATTCTTTTGTTTTTTATTGTCGGACGGTACAAAATATGTTATTATTCCTCATCGAACGGTCAAAGATCCATCCCAATACATTCAGTAGTTTTGACGTGATCAGCGAACAAAGAACATTATTTATCCACCTGGAAATTAATATTATCCTTTCATATAAATATTATAATTAAGAAATTACTATTCATAAGTGTACAAATATGTAGCTTATTAATGTAATTATATATTTTTCAGGCACAAAAGAGAGGTCTTTTATATTTTATTCGATAGATATGTTTAAGGCTATTAGTAGTACATGTCAAGTGAGTGATTGCGTATTTTTGGATGTGCATATATCAATGTGATGATGATGATGATGATGATGATGTCCTCCTAGACGTATCCGTCGACGGCGACACAAAGATTTGCCAGGTGTCATCTGCGCGGGAATATGTTATAGTACGTTAGTGTGTGCGCATACACAGACGCACTCTCTCGTCCGGTCGTTCCTTATTCCAATGGAACGGAGTACCGCTACGATCAGAGGAACGATTGGATGCAGTGTCTGGCCGACGGTAACTGCACGCGCCCTCTACCGTCGGCCTGGGCCATCCACCTTGCCTTGCTGGTTCGCCAACTCCGCCAGGCCGTTTTGCACTATCTGCGTTGGGCTGCCATCCTCGTCACCGAACCAGACTTTTGTGCTTAGCAGGAGGGAACTGCTTAGTGGGACTTCTGCATTTTTTTTTATCACTTATATTAACTAAATCTTGATGTATTTTATATCAATGTACACAGTTATTGTAAACACAAAAGCTTTTCTTAATCAAGCCTTAATCAACCTTGACCTGACATGTTTTGTTATAGGCAGGATAAATATTTAAGTTTACAATGTTATGAAATTGTGCCCTAAATAAATGTATAACATATGAACATATTAACAACCATTTTAAAGCTTAAACACGCTTGTAGTGTGCAACAATAGTTTCAACATGCATGCAGTATTATATATTTTACCTTTGCATGCTGTGTCAACAAAACGCCGAACTCCGGTCGCCTAGATAAAAGTTTTAAGCTTAGATAAATGTATTTTCATTTTAACTAAAACGAACATATAATTTTGACAATATACAATAAAAATAATATATGAGATAAATATACGACAAGAAAAAATCTAAAGTGAAAAATCATATTCAGTCACTTTAATTTTAAATTTAAGTCTAAAATGGATACCCTAAGCCACGATAATAAATAGCAGATGCCAATACATTTTAAGTGAAATACCTACTCCTAGGGTGATTACATGTCGTTCCTTTCATACCGAAAGTGGCAAAGTAAATCTATTCCTCCGACTTCCCTTCCTAGACGTGACATGAATGTTAACTTTAGGATATTGTATACATTGCGATATACCCCTCACGTTTATACGACTTGTAACGTTTGACAAAGTTGTTTGCATGTGTGAAACTGCTTTATTTCGTATTGTCAGTCTTATTGCCGTAGCTTACAGGCTATAAAGGAAAAGCCAAGAAAGATGGGAAAAATCCTGATAAATATTTTCCTTATAACGTAAACACCAATAACTCCATATCGGCTGCATGTTATGATCGAAAATTTAATATACAATAACGCGACCGCTTTATGGTGCTGATAGCTGTTTCTTTGTTTATCGCGCGAAGTTTATTGCTTAATCTACGGGTATGGCGTTTGATATGAATTTTTGATTATATTTCCTTATAAACCTGCCGAACAGGTAAATAACCGAATCCTCGTTCTCTTTAAGAGTAACTTGTTGTTAATATTTTATTTGATGTTTTTCACTGGGCTTTAGTTACTTTAAGTTCTTTAGTCTTTAATTTTTCCTTCCCTCTATTCATTCTAATCAGCTA